>JANBPO010005564.1:0-248665 GCA_024336825.1 Amorphophallus titanum | reverse complement strand
CATTACTATAGACTATTATTACTATGAATATATGCTATCATCTTTATTGCATTTTTTTCTCTCTCTTTTCTTTCTTTTTCTTTCTCTCTTTTTCTCTCTTCTTTTTTCTTTCTTTCTTTTTTCTTCTTCCTTTTTTTTCTTCTTCTCTTTTTTCGAGGACAACACTTGAGACGTGTTGGCGGAGTGTAGATTTTTTTTTTGTGGTGATCCATCCCAAGGGATGGAGAGAAGAGTTTGCTCGCCAGTGCCAGTGGGGTACCGGGGCTGACGTGGTCTATTTGGTTTGTTGGTCTCTTGAGGTGTTCGTCGGCACCGGGACAGTGCCTATGCAAAGAAGGGTTCAGTCCCCTGACCCAAGCGAAAGGCCCGGGTAGGGTGTCTACTCATCAGTGCCGCCGGGGTGATGGGGCCAACGAGGTCCATCTGGTCTCTTGGTCTCTTGGGGTGCTCGTCGGCACTGGGACAATGCCTACACAAAGAAGGGCTTAATTCCTTGGTCCAACCGAAAGGCTCGGGCAAAGTGTCTACTCGTTGGTGCCGCCAGGGTGACGGGGCCGACGAGGTCTATGTGGTCTCTTAGTCTCTTAAGGTGTTCATCGGCACCAGGATAGTGCGTACGCAAGGAAAGGTTTAGTCCCCTGACCCAGGTGAAAGGCTCGGGCAGGGTGTCTCTACATCAGTGCCGACTGGGTGTCAGGAGCTGACATGGTTTGTTTGTCTCTTTGTGGATTCGCCAGCACCAGGACAGTGCCTACGCAAGGAAGGGTTTAGTCCCTTAACCCAAGCGAGAGGCTCGGGTAGGGTGTCTACTTGTTGGTGCCGCCAGGGTGATGAGGCCAACAAGGTCCATTTGGTCTCTTGTTCTCTTGAGGTGTTCATCGGCACCGGGATAGTGCCTACGCAAAGAAGGGTTTAATTCCTTGGTCCAAGCGAAAGGCTTAGGCAAGCTATCTACTCGTTGGTGCCGCCAGGGTGACGGGACAAGGTCTATGTGGTCTCTTGGTCTCTTGAGGTGTTCGTTGGCACCAGGACAGTGCCTACGCAAGGAAGGGTTTAGTCCCCTGACCCAAGCGAAAGGCTCGGGCAAGGTGTCTCTACATCAGAGCCGACCGGGTGTCGGGAGCTGACATGGTTTGTTTGTCTTTTTGTGGATTCGTTGACACGGGGCTAGTGTCAATGCAAGAAAAGGTTGTATTCGTCACCAGAGCAGGTAGAAGGCCTATTCCAGTTGGGCTCTATCTATTTGTGGTTTGTTTTCTGGTGAGACATATGGGGGTAAGGAAAGGTTGTATTCGGCACCAGAGCCAAATTTTTATAAACTCATGCGTGCTCTCTCTCTCCTCACTAGAAACTCTCTCTCTCTCTCTTCTTTTCGTTCCTTCGTCCATTCTGGGCCGTGCTGACCCCGGATCGAGGAGCAGGAGGTACCGTTGGAACCGGCTCAACGCAAGGATCACGTCAGTGCCGTTCTTTTCGCGGATCGTCGACCGTGGGAATGGGTCAGGTCGTGAGGCAACCCGACGTCCCGTCGTCCGTTCATACGCTTTTCGAGGATTTCACTGCGATCGAGATAGGGGGATGGACTCCTTACTTCGCTAGGAGCATTTTGGCAGCTCATGCATGTCTAGTGGTAGGTGTTTACCTCGTTTTTCTGTGCAAGTGATATTTTTGGGGTTTATAGGGTTTAAATGCTTTAATAATTATTTAGGGGTGGTAGATTTGAGTTTTGATGCATACTGTAGTTATAGAATTTTGACTATTCAACTTCTTCTACCCCTTTTCTTTTGATTTCATGTCGATCCGGCTTGACCGGAGGGGAGTTCGGTATGAACTCGTCCCTCGCGTTTTCCAGATCGCATAACGGACCCATGGGGGTGCGCTATGCATTGCACGGTAGACCGCTGGAGGGCCACTATGCTATCGAGGTTTCAAATAAGTCGGTAGGACGTGGGGGCATGACGGACTGATCTCAGACCGCCATGCAATGTATGACGCCCTGTCTAAGGCGCGCTATACTCTGTGGTGTTCTGAGGAGTTTTCTGAGTTTTTAACGTTCGGGTGTCTTTAATGGACCACTCCTGGTGCGTTATAGTCACATGGCGCACCCGTCCTGGTGCGTTATGTTCTGTGCGTTTTCGAAAGATTCTTTGGAGAATATAACACGCTGGCCAAGGCGCGTCATACATTGCATGACGCCCTTGAGGTAGTGCGTTATAGTCTATAGGTCTGGGTTTTCCCTGTGTGCGGGTGAGCATAACGGCTCAGGGGAGGCGTGTTATAGTCGCATAACGCCCCCAACCCAGTCCGTTACACTCTGCTAGTTCATAAAGGTTAGAATTACATGTTTAACTTCCGTCTAATGCATGCTTCGCTACTTCTATAATATATCCTTGCTAGTTGTGATTAATGGCTCGCTCCTAGTATCCCGATGGAGTACTTGGACTATCCATGTGATGGAACCACTAAACGTAGCCTTACACTTCACGGATGGTCGACCCACCTGAGAGTGGTGGAGGGACATACCCGTTAAACAGTTTAAGCTAGTACCGTGGGCCCTCGGTCCGACTGTAGCGCTCTACAGGGAGGGAAAGCTAGCTGGAGGCCTGGCCTCTCCCTAAAGCCCACGATGACCGCACATATGCCGGATGCTTCGGGGTCGAGCACTCTCTCACTGACCAGCTGAATAGTTTTACGAATATTAAAGGAACAAACACTGAGGGGAGCAAGGGTTGGAGCTTACCTGGTTGGTTTGAGGAAACCAACCCCGTTCGGAGACGAGGGCGGGTGGGGAAGTGTGGGTTCCCCACACACTGCGTTGATCGGAGCTTCACCCTGCTAGATAATAAACAAGCACTACGCCTCACACAGGAGGGGGGCCTCAGGATTGGGAGAAGTGGAGTACAGATAAACACTACCTCCACACAGGGAGGGATGGTAAGCCGGCCAGGCAGGGAGGGGAGTGAAGCTAAGACGTTGCCGGGTGGGCGCTTCTTCAGGTCTGTCTAGGTCTGGAATAGCCAGATAGGGAGTCACTGTAGACGCTACCACGCACTCCACCGAGCTCAGAAGTCATCATGGCTGGTGCCGAAACGTCGCTGACAGGCCCTGGTATGCCTGTGAATTTCTATGGGTGGCCTCGTCGTCATTACCCGCTGGGGCAGACTCAGGTCCTGGTCCTCTGCACTCTGGCTCAGACTGGTCCTGGGGTGTAGCAGAAACTGGATGAAGTCGCCATGGCCACTCCCGAAGTCCAAACAAGATGGGATCAAGAAGAGTGCGTCCATAGTCAAGTCCTCTTCGAGTAGCAACCAGGAAGAACACCAGAGGAGGTCGGGGCAGAGAGATAGAACCCTTTGAGTGAAAGGGGGTCGGTTCAGGCCCTGACTAGACTATTCTGCGTACCTGGGGGAGAAAATTTGGAAATCACAGATTCGGATGCCGAATGGAGTGCCTCCTTTTGGTGTGAGAGATGATTTGTGGAAAAAGCTCTCGGCCAAGTGGCGCCACCAGAAGCCAACGACTGTGGCCGTGGAAGCTCTTGGAATCCTCCTCTAGTTGTTTGCCTGGGCAAAACTATGCAGTCGACGGAGATTCACTCTCACGGGCAGCTCAGAGCTCGGACGATGACAAAACCACCACTCCTGGAAAGCTCTCTGGACGACCTTTCCAGAGATATATGATTTGCCACTAGAAGGGTCGGGGAAGGGCCAGAGAAGATGCTACCTTCAAGACCCTAGTCTACTGCCTGCGAACTCCATAAGATATGGTGGTGGAAGGGGAGGATAGTGGGGAGATGAGGAGGGGGAGATGGAGTGGGAAGGGGCTGGGGCGTCCCCTAACTATTAGGGGGATCAATGGGGGGTCTATCCAAGCTAGGAGAAGGTGAAAATGGGGCTGGGTGATGGAGTTTGCAGTGTACACATTTGCTTGCTTGCATGTTGTATTTTTCTATATCTCTTCATTATTTGCCTTAGTTGATTAAAGGCTTGGCCCCTTGACCCTTTATCAAGGTCCAAAAAAACACCCCCTTGCTTATTGAGCAATGGGCTATGCCGAACGGATTAACTAACTTGTTTGCTTCAGTGAGTGCAGGGATGAGGAGACACAAGTACACAAATACACAGGTGCAAAAGAACAAACTCAGGTAACAAAACATGTTTTTCATAACTATATGCATATAGGTGTACAAAAATGCAAGAGGAGGTGTACAAAGGTAATCTCTCTAGCTCTCTCCACCCTCTCCTCTCTCCTCCCACTACTCTCTACCTCACCTCTATCCCTAGGAAGAACCTGTGGGGGCCTCATCGACCCCTGGCTGGCAGCCGACCTCTCGGCTCATGCACGGTCCTCCTCCTCTCTCCTCTAGTGCGTAGAGGAACCCACTAGGTAGCTAGTGTCTGAGTAAGTGTTGGGTCGACCCTCAGCTTGTGCCCGCTCTCGGCCCCTCCAATAGTGATCCTCTGCTACCCTCACTTGGCCCTCTGCTGCACCTAGGAGGAGCCTCAGCTCGGCTAACTCTGCACCCAGGCAAAGCCTCACCTCAGCTAGCTCCACCCTCTCATGGTCGCGCTCCCGCCTCTCCATCATGAGGAATAGCTGTAGCTTTACCGTCTCCTGGGGTGGCTCCTCTGTCTCGCGAGATTGCTCCTCCGCAACTCGCTGTCTTTCCTCCTCTAACTCCTCAATAGCTCAGTGCCTCTCCTCCTCAAGCTCCGTGACCCGTTGGTCACGGATAGCGAGCTCGGTGCCTGCTAGGGCAGCCCAGGTCATCACCTCCTGCAGATCCCGCGCTTGCTTTATTATACAACATGTCATAAGTTTTAAGAAAGATTGATAATAACTGCATTGCTTAAGTAATCTTTCTTACCAGTGCTACCATGTCGCGCTCAGCTGCCTCAGCGCGTCTCATCGCTCCTGCCAGCCACTCCTCTAAGGAAGCGATCTGAGCACTTTGATCCACTATGCTCGAGCTAGAGGCTCCTCCAGTCCCTCCAGCTACTACTCCCTGCTAGGCATGCTGCATTTATTGAGATTGTCAGTGGCCGAACATCAATAACTTAGGAATAATTAATGGCCTATAGATAGCATATACTCACCATGTCCTCTAAGTCCGCTCACGTAGCTGCGAGCTGAGCCTCCACATTGTGGAGATGGACCTGCATGTCCGCCACCACATCATCCCATGCGTCCTGCATGTGTCACAAATTAGTTGCATATCTCACTAAGCATATAGTTTTTGACATGCATTCATACGTACCCCCTCTACCCTCATCTGGGGTCGGCCAGCTCCCAATAGCGCTGTAAATATGTCAAACTATCCGACGCATGGGAGACGACTGGGGTCCTGCCTCTCTGCCAGTCTGCAAACTGCTCTAGGAACCAAAGTCGTCAGTCGGTCGCAAGGGTATGCCCTCGGGTCTTCCTCTCGATCCCGCGTGGCTCCGCAACCTCGACCCATTCCCGGTGTAGGCCGAGTGTCCTCATCGCCAACCTTAGCCGCAATGGCTCGATCTCGTTCAAGCAGTCAACCTAGATCTCACGCCCAAAATGAGGTTGGCCCGATGCAACCCAAGGCTGACCCTCATCGGTCATCCCCTGGTATGGTCTCCACACCACCTGCATGCATATCATTATCATCATATTCTTCATAAAGTAGGAAAATAGAACAAATTACATCATATTTACGCACGTACCAGTGAAACGGGGTAGTCACGGAACTCCCGCCTAAGTACCCTCAACTCATAGGCATGAGACACCCCCTGTCAAACACGGTAGCCACTGTTGCGCCAATGGGTAGGCATTCGCATCTCCAGGTTGGGGGCTGGCTCGATCCATAGGGATGTAGAGGTGACTCCACACCTGCATCCACAATCGTCATTAGCATTTAAATAACACATAATAACAGAATAAAATAATAATAACAAAAAATACATACATGAAGAAAAGGTGAGAAGTCACTGACAGTCGTCTCATGACCCGTCCCTGTGGACAGGTGGCCATCAAGTGCGCTAGTAGGGCAGCACCCCAAGCATATCGCCCCACTCCGTTTAGGTCCTCTAGGATGCCCAGAAATCTATAGTTCAAATCATCTCCCTTCGTACCCAATAGCAACCTCCCGAACATCAAGAATAGAAACCTCCTCACATCCATGTCTACACTCTCCCTCTAAGCCAGGTCCTGATAGTAAGCGGCTCGAGCTCTCGCAGTCAGCCTTGCCGCAAACTCACCTAAAGACTCTCTCGACCTCTGTTGAGAGTCTCCTAACCCCATGGCCCTCGCCAGCTCAGCATGGAATACTGTCCTACATGCTCTCGGTGTGTCAGTTACTGTCTATAAATCTAAGAGCCTCCAAGCTAGCTCACCGTAATCTGGGAGGGTCACCCCACTCACTGCCTCTCCATCTACTCTTAACCCGGTGATCCTCGCCACATCCTCCAGGCTCAGTACCATGTGCCCCCAGGGCATCAAGAATGCCCGGCTAGCTCAGTCCCATCTCTCCCTCAGCACCTGAATCAGAATCAAGTCAGGACGTACTGGCTCGATGCTGAGGAAAGGGCCGAATCCCATCGCCTCCACCCTCGCACTCTGGAAGTCGGGCAACCCGTGGTATGCAGCCAACACCTAAACCCAGGAAATGAGAGTCCGCATCAACCCCTACAATAAATTAAAAAAACATATTTTAATAACCAACATTTTAGTTATCCAAACGCCCAGTGGCCGGGCGCCAACTCTTTGGCACTTTTTTGTTTATTCCAAAAAAAAACTTTTCAATTTCTTAAAACCTTTTTTTGAAAAGGAAAGAAAAAAATATTTCAAAATTACATCAGTTCTCTAGTCGCCATTTTCTTTAAATTATTTATTTATTTAAAAAAGGGAAATTTACGACCTGAGCTCTAACGCCATTTCTTAATTGACGTCATCTGTCTGGCTGTCAATTCCTACAGAGTTTTCTTTTCACCCGCCATGGTTTTGGTCTAAAAAAAAAGAGAGGCGGGGTGAACGGGCTTACCTTACTGGGTTCGGGCTCCATGAATCCTCCACGCAGTGCCCGGCGGGCTGGAGGGGGCTGCTCGTCATCTCCTTCAGCTTCTTCACCCTCGCCATCTCCTCCTTCATCTTGGTGTTCATCTTCGTCGCCTTCTCCTCCATCATCTTCGTCATTTTCATCTTCTTCTTCCTCGCCGCCTTCATCTCCCTCATCGTCACCTTTGGCTTCTTCTTCTCTGTGCTCTACCACTGGAGCGTCGGCCACCACAGGAGGCACCTCCTCCTTGCCGCCGTTGTTCTCATCGTCGATGAGGACGTCAGCGGGTGCCATCACCTGTTGTCTCTTCCCGGAGCTGGAGCCACTCACGTAGGCCATGGGAGAAAGAGAGAAAGAGGAAGAGAGAGGATGGTGGCCGTCGTAGTCATCGCCGGTAAGAGTTGCAGATGAGAAGAACAGAGAAAGAGAAAAAAGAGTGGGAGATTGAATGGGAATGAGAGGGGGTTTTGAAGAATAGAAGTCTGACGGAAGGGCTAACCCTAACCCTATTTTAACTCTCTATGACCCAAATACCCCTAGACTCAAGAAATAGTGCGAAATTCGCACAAAAAATTACAGAAAAATTAGAAATACACGAATTTCGCTCCAAATGAGCCTAATAAAAGTTACAAAAAAATAGGGACTTAATCCTACAACTTTAACTTATTAGACCCGACTCAAATAAAGACAAAATACATAATATAATGCCATCGAGTGTGACGCCAATCGAGTCCGTCGTCTAATGTCACGAATCTCCCTCCGCGTCTATCCCGAGTCCCATTTCTCATCATTCTCCCCCAGTTCGAAAAAACTCGTCCTCGAGTTTTGAAGTGTTGCAGTATCCATACAATAGCTAGGGGAGTCACAAAACCATGCACTATTAATGTCTCGGTAGAGATATCCAAACTAATATGCAATCTAAAAAGGTGCAGCCCACGCTGAATGTGGGTGTCAAGATCACTCCATATCATATCATAGATGCACTGATCTCTAGTAAAATCCACATATGTAATAGGAAGAGGGCAACATGGAACGTCTTGGAACTCGAATAGGTGCTCAGATAGTAAGTCAAAACCTGCATCAATCATGAGTGTCTGATCCCATGAAATCATATCAGCAGTTATCAATGTCGTGCCTATTTCAAACACATCATCACATATCAAATGAAGTTCAGACTTGACGAACAAGTCATGATCCCAAGTAATATGAACTTTAGGCTTTATAGACATATTCTCAAAGGATAAGTCAGCAGTGAGTAGAGATTCATCTATCAAATCTAACCCAGTATCAACAAATAAACTCTGATGCCACACGTCATGCAAGACTGACCATACTCGCATCTCTTGTTCATACTCCTCGGCCAATGCAGGGTCGACTTCATAAATCACATCATGAACCTATGGTTTGATAGTAGAAGACATATATTTGGGAAAACGAAACTGACCACTTAATGTGGTGGCTGGATAATGCAAATAGACTGGTCGTGGTCTATAGTAGCTTGTCGCTCTACCATCCAATCTCGTCCCAAACTGATGTAAGAACCTGTTGGAGCAATAGAGCACCATGCTCCATCAAAATAACGAACCGTCTTCAATGGGCTGCCACCTACAAACTGACAATGGAACACCACAAAAGCCCTGTCACCCTCGACAACAATCTCGCCAATTTTCAATAATAAATCAACAATAGGTTGAGAAACATAACTATTCTGACACTGCTCATCTAAGATTACTCTTGTCCACTTCTCATTCGGCAAAGAGACAATAAAATTGAATTGCATTTGGTAGAAATTACCTAGAGAGGCGTAAAAGTACCAAACCAAGTAACTAGTCAGAGTAACACCCATCGGTGCCAGTCCAAGCCTCTGACCACGTCTGCACACACTGACTCCTGCCTGAGCCAGGCTCTCTAGCTACTTTTCCCTCTTAGTAGGATGCTACTATTGGCCGAGGGCCCACAGAACTAGCTTTTAAACCGTGTATTGGGAAATGCCCCTCCACCTCTTCCAGGTGGACCGACACTAGGGGTCGCTGGGCTACGACTAGTGGTTTTATCACAAAGAAAGAGAAAGCACTCTACTGGGATCTAAAAGTAAGCCATTGCAGTACAAAATAACTTAAACATGGCAGATATGTAATTTAGAATGTATTAGAGAATGAGATTATAATTTTTAGAATAGCAGAGGATGTAACGCACCAACACTACCCCATCACAGGTGGTGACGATCTAAGGTAGGTGCACTACAATACTGTAACGCGCCTCCTTAGGTTCGTTAGAGTGAAAGTCTAAGGTGGGTGCACCACAATGCTGTGACACAGCACCTCGGGGCCGTTACACTCACCCGAACTAATGAAAATCCACAGTTTTAACAAGCATGTAACGCACCTATATGGGCGCGCTACAAGGTTGTGACGGTCGCACGATAGACCGCCACGCCAACCACCCTATCTAAGCTAAACAGGGTCAAAAGGGCTATAACGGATCAGGGATTATCCGTTAGACTCGAACGTAACGGACTAGTGATGGTCCGCCACAAGACTATAACGCACCCTATGAGGGGCATTAAACGCGTAACAGTCACTGGAATGACCATCACTTGATCTGGGTAGCGAATGGGTTCGGTTCGAAACTGATACACCCCCCGGTTGACCGAAATCGACGGGGATCGCATAAAAACCTGTTTCCCTGCTATCCAACACATCCATAGTAACATTTAATAGTTAGAAAACATAAAAACAATGCCCATGGTGGATTACAACATAAGTTACAATGTTCATGGAGGAAAAAGTAAAATATTGACAATGGGCATGCTAGAGGGCGTGAATCATCGCGCATGTGCGATGGAATGACCCTAAGGCGAGTGAGAATCTATCCCCCTACCTGGATTAAGCCGGAACGGCCGATTCACCTGCATGCAAGCGCCGGGACGCCGCCACCTCCTTCGCCCCCCCTCATCTCCACAAGTCGCTATCCACATCGAGGTGGGCGTCAACGCGTTCCACTCGTCACCACGAGTCCAACAACATGCTCCTCGGCTCCAACCGACACTGTCTCGCCCGAATGCCCAAGGAGAGAGAGAGAGTGGCGATGGAGAGAGAGAGAAGTCTATGCACATCTGGATTTAAAGTCCGTGCACTTTTCAAAGTCCATGCATATTTTAACCTTGTGGATTTAAAGTCCGTGCGCTTTTCAAAGTCCATGCATGTTTTAACCTTGTGGATTTAAAGTCCGTGCATGTTTTAGTTAGTTGAAAACATAAGTCTGTTGATAGTTCCTTTAATCATTTACAAAGTCCGTGCATACCTTGAGTCTGTGCATGTCTTTTGATGCGGGATGACAATGAGACTTGAGGTGTGGACGCGTTCCTTGGACTTCTACTAGATGGCACGACTAGAGGATCGACGAGACCAGCAACTACATGACCAAGTCATCACCAAACGTGATTCCCGAAGGGACAAAGATGCCCCAAAATAAGAAGCACTCACTCACGGTCGTCCCCAGCGAGGGAAACGAGTTGATCTGCACGGTTGTGAAACCGACATTGAGTCTTGGGTGGTCGGCTCACTCTCATGCTCGGAACGAGTGGTGGGACAGGTCTCACACTCACAACTCATAGCGGTGATCAACTACAGCGATATAGGTGCCTAACATGCTCACAAGCAGCAACATCAAGAGCCTATACTAGAAAAGTGAGCAACTAAAGTGGGGGTGCGGGTGTACCTCCACGCGCCAGGCATGGGAAACACAATCCCGGCTGAACCCGTACTTCTGGTACAGTAATGAATAATAATGACAAAGGTGATAATTTCTGCCCACTCCACGTAGGGAGGTAAAGGTCTACACACGGGATCCGGGAGTAACGCGTTCGGGTTGACGGTCAGCACTCGGGGCCGTTTTGACGGTGGCACGTGCTAGTACTCATGGGGCCCACATCCTAGTTGGCAGACCGAGGACGCAGGAGGCTGCTGCTGCATCCGAGACTCCCGGTTGGGTGGTCCCAGGGGTAGGGACGTGCTGGTTGGACTCGCAGAAGGTGAAGAGGCCGCCTCGAGGGTGGTCGTGGGGTGCCATCCACGAACTGGAACTGCTGTTTGCTACGTGCGATCCGGCGAGAATTATTGCTGCGATCAGCACTGACATTGGATCGATGCGGGGTCGGTGGCGTTGGAAATCTCTTTCAAAATACTACCACCCTAGGTGGAGAAAGGAATTTAGAATCTTCGGTTCTGGCCTTGGCTGAATTTAGAGTGCGTTGGTTCATAGATCTGGGGCTGACAGGGCTGACGGTGAAGTTTCCAGAGAACTGGTGTGGGCCATGGAGTAGATGGCGGATCTTGGTGTTTCACCCTTCATGACACTTGTGGAGCTTGAAGTAAGGAAAACGAGTCTAGTTTTTATAAAGGATTTCAACGAAATGAACCATCCAAGGCCGCCGAGATTATTTGTTATGAATGCAAGAAGGCGGGGCACATGCGAGGGGAATGTCCCGAGCTACAAAAGAGGAAAGGAAAGATGATCAAAGACAAGAAGCCTAAGGTAATGAAGACGGCTCCTTGAACCAGTGGGCTTTTGCTCTCTGTCTCCAGAATTCCTCTTGTATCTTCACTTGGTCCTCTAGTTGGGTTTCCAATATGGTTTCTCTCTTGATATTCTCTTCTGTGAGGGGAAGGGACCGGATTTGTTGCATTTCTCTTTTGATTTCATCCATTTGGTGAAGGGGGTCTTTGAAGCTTTTCCTCCTCCAAATTCTGATGATATTGTGAAGTTGTTGAATCTTCTTGTGGTAACTGGATGTTAGAGGGGTCGTGTTAATCCAACTGCTGTGAATTATATCCTCGAAGTCTTTCCTCAAAGCCCACATGGATTCGAATTTGAAGGTTTGTCTTCTCTTGCTGATGCTTCTTTGCAGATTTGTGTATATGGGGTTGTGGTCACTGGCAATGCGGGATAGGTGATGGACGGTTGCCTGCGGGTATAGCATCCTCCATTCAACATTGGCCATGGATCTGTCTAGCCTTTCTCTGATGTGCCATTTAGCCATTCGACGATTGGTCCAAGTGTATGCCGGACCATCATAACCCAAGTCCAACATTCCGGTCTCTAGTGAGAACTTCTGAATCTTTTACCTATTGGGAGTTGACGGAGGAGCCACCAGCTTTTTCACTTGGCCTCAAGATGGCATTCCCCTCTAACCCAATTTACTATTGTTGATGAATGTTGCTAATTTTTTCCAGAAAGCCTTCCTGCGGGATCTTCTGGCTAGAGCATAGACACAGATAAGACTCCAGAGAGTCTGGGGAGGGTCTTCAATTTCCAGGGTGATCCAATTGGCAGCAGCTTGGATGACCTGAGCTTTGATGTTGGGGTTCCACCACACCCATAGGCCTCCTGATCTGCCATCAGGATCAATAACATGGTAGGATCCCGTGCCTTTGGTAGCAAAAAAGAAGGTACTGGTGGAGGGAGAGGCTTTGATTTCAGACAAGAAGATGATATCGGGTTTGATGGAGTGGGTTATTTGGTTTAGGTATGGAATTGTGGAGGGCCCACCTACACCTCTACAATTCCAGGATAGAACCTTCATTTTGCTCCCAGCGGCTTGTTGAGGTCAGCTGCGGTAACCTTGTTGTTGGAGTGGTCAGTTGAAACAGTGGGGTTCTTCTCAGGGATTGTGTGTTTGACCCGGGCAGCTTGTTTGGGGTTCTTGGTTCTAGACCGCTTGGTGGTTTATCGGGTAGGTCAGCCAGAGTTGACTGATCCTAGTGGTCGTATCCTTGATCGCCACAGTCGCCTCACGGCCCTACCCCTGTCCTCCAATATACTTGTCTCTATGTGCGTAGCGTCTTCCTCCTTGACTGCTTGGTTTCCCCTAACGGCCGAGTGTTGGATCGCTTATGCCCAGAGTGTCGTTTCCCGATGTTCCGATTTCTGTTTGTCTTGGCTTGACCGTAGGGTCTGCCCATCACCATGGATGTCTGTCGGCATCCTATGAGGGCCGGGACCATAATGAGATGGCCAGGAGTGCTTATGTATGGTGTCGTCGTCTGGTTCCGGTCAACCTGGTGTGACCCAGTGGTTGGCAGGTGATCTTGGGTGTCTCAGTGGTTCTGTCCAGTTCGAGACATGATTCTAGATGCCGTGAGGTGTCATCTTACCTCGTTCTACGTATCCAGATGTGTTGAGGGTCCTCGATGTTTCCTCAGGTCTCCGTGAGTCATTTCCTGCGGTGAGTCAGTTTCTCTGGCTTAGGATTAGACCGATTGGCGGCTTGTTCTGCTTTGTACGACGATCTTGACTCCGAGTCGTGAGACTCAAAGATCATTGTAGCTTCATGTCTAGTTACCTTGTCCTGAGTCCGTCGGTAGTTTCCTATGCTGCCATTGGTGCTTCGTGGTACGTGTGACAGTGCTTCCTTGCCTGTCTGTACTCCAGCACTCGTATTTTAAGTCTTTGTGTCTAGTGAGCCTCCACTAGTCATAGCCTTACGACACGTTACGGCGTGTCTTGTGGCAGGGCAGTTCCATGGGCCCCCGGTTCAACTGTAGCATCCTGCAGCGGGGGAATACTGGCTAGAGGCCTGGCTAAGGCAGTACGCCAGTGTGTGCAAACGTGGTCAGGGGCTTGGACTGACGCCGACAGGCCTTACCCTGTCTAGTCACTTGCAACTGTAGTTCCTATTCTAGTTCAGCGTGTACCTCGGTCTCTTTCGTCCCAGGCATCCGTAGAGAGGTACTTGTGGCGCAACATAAGACGTCAGTGGATGCAGCTAGCCGTTCTTCTAGTGGGGGGGTACTTTCGTCACATGACACGTGACTCTCACGTTTCTCATGTGTCGTGACCTTTTCAGGTTAGTCATCTCTCGGCTATGCCCGAGTTTAGTGTTGTGTTGTGTGCATGACGTCCTAGTTGTGTGTGTGTGGTCGTGTCTAGAAGAGCGTGCATGGCAATCGAGTCGTGTATGCTTTAGGATCTGTCTTGCCTGTCTAGGGCTTTTACCCTTTTTCTTGTAGGTCTTTGACCATTCGCCAGTCAACACCCCTTCGTCTCACCCTTCACCATTTACCCCTCCGCCAGCACCCATTAAGCCTACCACCCCGTCATTTCTCCCATTCTCACTCCCTCCACTTCTATCCCATCCACTTACCCCACCGGGCCGATCGGGAGTCTGTCAGTCACCGTGCCAAAGCAGAACTTAGCCCTCAAGAGCAGGCACCTATTTTAGAGAAGCTATCCTTCCACCGGTGCACCTTCACCCATCCATCCAGTTCCTCCTGCTACAGTCAAGATAGAAGAAGTTGACCCCGCGCCAGGTTCAAAGTATGACTTATTACAACACTTGGATAGAATGCCCGCTAGAATATCAGTTTTGGAGTTAATCAGAAGGTCCACGCTCCATCAAGATGCCCTCAGAGTCTTTTTATAGAATGTGATGGTGAGTGAGGATGTGACGGTAGATAGCTTACCATCGGTGTTGGCTACAATTACTAGGGGGCCTTCCATTTCATTTTCTAAGTCAGAGTTAGCACCCCCTGAGGCACGGCAAATGCCACTCTGCATTATAATGTCTTTGAATAAAGTGACAATAGAATCAACTTTAGTAGATACCGGTGCTTCCATTAATGTGTGTCCACTGAGTACATTATGTGCCTATAACATTTCAGAAGATATGCTTAGGCCGACACCAACCACAATAGCCGCATATGATAACTCCAGACGAGCTTGTCATGGGGTTGTGACAGTACATGCCGAGCTAGGGCCGTTGAAGATGGATGTGGAGTTCTACATCCTGGACATAGACCCAATGTTTAAAGCCATTCTGGGTCATCTGTGGATCAATAGTTTGCAAGCAATACCCTCAACTGTCCATCAATGCCTGAAGTTTTCATTCCAGGGCAGTGTGGTTAAGGTAAAAAGTATCTCCACGATCCAATCTGTTGATGCTCTTGCTGATAAAATCCTTCCTACTTTGTGGCCTAGCAACCGGCCAGTTCTTTCAGTCATAGACTTGAATTACCCCTGGGCATATGCGTCACGCAAGCCCGCTACGGTGCTAGTTGATGTAAAGGTCACGTCCAAGATTCGAGACTCCAAGGGCTAGAACATGATTCTGAAATTGGGCTATCAGCCTGGGTTAGGCCTCGGTGCACAGTTACAGGGATGAACTAAGCCTGTCCCCAAAGGCGGGAAAGTGAGCCATAGAGGCCTCGGCTACTGGAAGTCGCCATTATCTATCTTGCGGGATTTCGGACCTCTGACATGGGATTACCGCCAACACTTTGTCAGAGGGCCCCTACAGCCCGGCACCTCGAAGTCACCTTTGTTAATCACAACGTGCACCGACCTTGGGGTTATATGTGCACAAACCTGGTTTACAAAGTTGCACAGACCTTGTATGTTGCACCGACCTTAGGTCCTTATGTGCATCAACCAACTGCTTTGAAACCAGAAACCTGCACCGACCTTGTGACCATATGTGCACAGACTTCAAAACCTACATCGACCTTGTGCATTTGAAACCAAAATCTGCACCGACCTTGAAGTCTCATGTGCTCAGGCTTGGTGTGTTGAAGCAAAATGTGCACTAACCTTGGAGTCATATGTGCATAGACCTTCATGCTGTCGTGCAAATGTGCATCGTCCTTGGTCTTGATTGGCTAGATGTGTATCGACCTTAGTTAGGTTCTAGCCACAAAGTGCTCAGACCTTGTGCTGTGCTAGCTGGAATGTGCTCGGACCTTGCCTTCATGCTGGCTAGAATGTGCTCGGACCTTGCCTTCGCGTTAGCTGGAATGTGCTCAGACCTTGCCTTCGTGCTAGCTGGAATGTGTGTTGACTTGAATGCATGTGCTCAGACTAGATAGTGCTATGAATTTTGGAGCAACATGCTTCGACCTTCTATGCTAGAGGAAAAACTTGCATCGACCTTATATAGCTCAAAGTAAAAAGTGCATCGACCTTCTATGTGCACAGGGAAAAAGAGTGTCGACATTAGTATGCGTGATGCAGAATGTGCTTCGACCTTGGATATGCATGAACAGTAACTAGCGCCGACCTTAGTGAGATCAAGGCGGATGTGCTCTGACCTTGAACATGCATGAACAGTAGCATGCTCCAACCCTCTATGTGCACTATAGAAGACAAGCGTCGACCTTAGTATGATGAAGGCGGATGTGCTCTGACCTTGAGAATGCATGAACAGTAACTTGCGTCGACCTTAGTGAGATCAAAGTAGATGTGCTCCGACCTTGAACATGCATGAAAAGTAACATGCTCCGACCCTCTATGTGCACTATAGAAGACAAGCGTCGACCTTAGTATGATCAAGGCAGATGTGCTCCGACCTTGAGTATGCATGAACAGTAACTAGCGTCGACCTTACCTGACAGACAGAGAGTATATGCACCGACCTTGAGTCTACTTAGTCAGATTTGTCAACCTACCTTTTACAGCTTTGTTGACACCCGTTTTATGACCAATTAGTTGGGTCGTTTCCTTACTCATCTTAAATGATGCTCCGAGTTGGTTACCCTTGTTGAGTCTTCCTTGGATTAGTTAGAAGTCTCTTTCTTGGGTCATTGCCTTCCTTGGTTGGGTTTCGGCCTTGTTTTACGCTAAGCAAGCACTTCCGGACAGTCTCTCACTACATGACCTGGCTGATCACACCGAAAACACACCACTGGCAGTGAACATGGTTTGCCTGGGTGGCTGCCACCACATCGCGCACAACCTTTCGATTGACTTCTTGCAGAACTCTATCGCTGTTGGAAAGAAGGGGCTGACTACTGGGTAGCACCAGATGAAACTTGCCAATCAAATCGTTTCTTATATCTCCTCTTGTTCTTGAATACCTTAAACTGGGACTTGACAGAAGAAGCTGCACCACTAGCTGCACGAGTGGCAGAAGGAAATCCAGGGATAGGAGGTAGATAACCCGAAGGAAGTTAAGCTGTCGACTGAACCGACAAGGCCTGCGAAGGGACAAGAGATCTTGCCAAATCTAGTTCCAATGCTGCTGCTGCCTGATAAACTTCAGTCATAGTGGTAACACGGGCAACAATTAGTGGCTGCCTCAACTCAGCACGGAGGCCACGCAGAAACTGCTCTGTCTTCAAAGCCTCATTCGTAAGAATGTGGGGCGTATAATGGCCCAATTCCATGAATCTGTTCCGGTATTCGAGCACCGACATCCCTCCCTGGACAAGTTGTAAAAATTGATGTATTTTATCCATGCGGAGATAAGCCGGGCTGGAAGTAGTTTCAAAAGTAGCTACAAACTCGGTCCACGAGATCTGGCGGAGGGGACAGGATTGGAAAGAAACTTCCCATTCGGTATTCTACCAAGTCAACGCTGCACCGTGGAGCTGAAAGGTACCGAGCATCACCTTTTCATCCTCCGCGCATTCCATAGAACGAAACACACGCTCGGTGGCGTCCAACCAAATTCTAGCGGCATCCGGATCGGTCTGGCCTTCAAATGTCGGTGGGTGAAATAGCAAGAATTCTTTCAATGCCCGTCCGTGACTGCCAGACGCATCCTCTTGTGCCGGGACAACGGGAGCTGGAGCAGGGACACTGCTCGCTTCATGAGGAACCGGGACTCTCTGACGCCGAGGCGGCATCTCGGACAACTAGCAAATAAATAATAGGCAGACAAATTCATCAATCACACGGAAAACATCCTAAGCCAGCAATAGACAGTGTAATTGGACTAATTCTGGACAATAGCTGTGCAATTTCAATTCCTTACACCTTTCCTCAACACCGCTCTGATACCAACTATAACGACCCAGAGCTCCGAATACCGATAACCCGATGTAGCATCAAATTACCGCTACCAGGAATTGGGGAAGTCACCCAAGAGACTGATGAGGCCCCTGAAGGGTTGGGGGAGTTTGTCGGGGGAGCGTATAAGGAATTGGAATTACACTACGCCACCCCTGCTATCCGCCGTCAGGTGACAGACGCTCAGCATGCAGACCCTGAGTTGCCCCAGATTTTGGCTTTGGCTGGCGGTCGTCGTGGTAAAGCACTTAAGGAATTTCTACTATTCCACCCGCTGACATATGAAGGTTAGTCAAATCCAGATACTGCAAGGATTTGGATCGAGACGACCGAGCGTGTATTTTGATCAATGGAATGTGCGGAGGACGAGAAGGTTATGCTCTCTACTTTTCAGCTTCAGGGTGCAGCATTGATGTGGTGTAGTTCGGAGTGGGAAGTCACCTTCCGTTCCCAACCACTTCGTCAGATCACCTGGACAGAGTTCGTGACTGCTTTCGAGCGTACCTATAGTCTAGCCTGTCTTCATATGGATAAGAAGCATCAATTTCTAGATCTGGTGTAGGGTGAGATGACAGTGTTGCAGTATCGGAACAGGTTCATTGAGTTGGGTTGGTATGCACCGCATATTATCGCTGATGAAGCCTTAAAGATCGAGCAGTTTCTCTGTGGTTTGTGGGTCGAGTTGAGAGTGCCACTTCTTGCTACCCGTGTCACTGTCATAGATGATGCTTATCAGGTAGCAGTTGTGGTTGAACTCGATTTGGCGAGGTCTGCATGGTTTTCTCAGTCCAGTGTTGCTCAGCCGATTGTGCCATATCAGTAGTCCTATCAGCCGTCAGCACCTGGTGTTCCGTCAGTTGTGGCTATTTTTGGTGGTCCTTCGAGGCGGATGTTTCGTAAATCCAAGAAGCGTTTTCATCGTCAAGCATCTTCAGGTTTTGTGCCACAGCAGTCTGTGTCTTCCGAGTCGATGCAGCAGTCTATTCCTCCGTTTCAGCAGTGTCGAGATTTTCAAGTGAGTCAGCTGAGCCCGTATCCGAGGTGTGGTGGCAACCATCTCGGTGTTCCCTGTTCTCTGCCGGTGGTTTGCTATCGCTGTGATCAGTCGGGTCACGTTGTCCGAGATTGCCTGATGAAGTCAGTTCTGGCACAGTTCTCGCAGGTCACCCAGCCGCAGCAGTCACAGTTTCGCCTTCCTGCACCACCTCAACCTCAGCCATCATTTTTGCAAGTTCCTACTTCTTCTCAGCAATCTTCTACAGCTTCTAGCCAAAAACCGAGGAGCCGGATCACACATATCACTCGTGCAGAAGCCATTGCATCCAATCTTGTAGAAGGTACGATTTCGATTTTTGGTCATCCTGCTCGTGTGTTGTTTGATTCAGGTGCCACTCATTCATTTATTTTCGAGGATTTTCTTGCTCGTCTCGAGGAGCCGGTGACCGAGTCGCCTTGCCTTATACATTAAAGAAGTTGTCCGACTGCATGGAGCTCCTGTTTCAATCGTGTCTGACCGAGACCCGTGCTTTTTTTTTATCAAAAAACTTTACCTAGGTACATTGGGGGGTCCAATGCACAACTAGGAGGTGACTTTTATTAATAATGAAGGACATAAAGAATTACATCATTCGGATGCTAGGCATTCCTAGCTTATCCAACCGGGCAGCACCTTTAATAAAGCTTGGAAGTTGCTACTGAGAAGAAAAGGAAAAATTACATTTTGTATTGCAAGCTAGATTAGCCAAAGAATCTGCCACCTTATTCGCCTCACGAAAAATATGAATAATGGAATCATTTACAGAAAGAAGGGCCCAAATTTCTCTCACATATTTGAGGATCTCCTAGGGACATGGAATCTTCTTGTTGATAACTTGGACCAGCACTTGAGAATCACACTCAATTTTGCTCGGTTGAGATGTAATAGTTCTCAAATATTTCATACCATCCATGAGAGCTCTAGCTTCAGCCATCATGCTGCTAGCTTGATCATAAAAGTGAGAATAAGCCAATATGTTTGAGTTTTATCATCGGATATTGATACTATCATGTTGTGAACAGGGCTGGAGTCTGGAGAGGAGCACGCGTCGGCTCCCGGCAAGAGCAATCGGGGGGAGCCTTCCATTTCGCTGATGGTTATTGAGGATGACCAGATCGTGGAGGAGTCCTTGCCCTCTCCGACCCCGGTGGGTGATGTTGCCGATGCAGAGGAGAGGTTGCCCTCACTGACCCTTGCCGATGAGGCTACGGGCATGGTGGGAGCCGCATCGGGTAAGAGCTGGGACTTTTATCAGGTTTTCCACATTGTCTCGTTAATGGAAATTTTGGATGTGTTGCTTACTTCCCTTTGTGTTTGGTGGAATTGCACAGGCTTCGCTGGTGTGTTGGCCAAGGTAGACGACCCTTCCCTGAGCCTGGGGATTGGGTGGCCTACGTCTGCCTCCCCATCGGAGCCGTTACTGGATGCAAGCGTGGGCGCCACCTTGCTTCAGCGAGCTCGAGGCTACCTGTAGGGCGATCCTCTCCCTTCTATAGAGGACCTTCGGTAGCGGCTGAGGGAGTGCACCCAGGGCTACCACACCATTGGATTCCCCTGCGAGTTCTAGATGTCCGGGCTGGCTGAGATTTGGGCAGAGTACTTGCGACTCCGCGAGGCTGAGGAGCAGAGGGCTCGGAGGCAGGCAGCCATCTAAGAGGCACAGGGGTAGCAGGACCAGCTCGTGTCCACCCTAGCTGAGCAGAGGGGCCATGCGGAGGTAGCCGTGTTGCTTTCCCGAGACCGCATCCCACAGCTGAGTGAGGCGGAGAGCCGAGTTGAGGCCTTGAGGAAGGCCTTGGAGGAGCAGTCGTGAGTCGCGGAGCTCGCTAGAGCTAAGTGGCAGGTTGCCGAGACCAGGGTCGAGGCTAGTGTTCAGCTCGTGTCGACCTTGGAGGCAGAGCTTGCAGCTGCCGAGTCTCGCCTGGCGGCACTGGAGAGGAGTGAGCCTAAAATTTGATTATATCACCCCTTTCCCCTCTTTTTGTTACACCATTCAGATTGTCTACACTTTGTTACCCCAAGGGCATGTCTTGGGCTCCTTTACAGAGTACTAATAGTGATTTAATGGGAAGCTGGTGCTGAGCCTGCTAGGGAAAGCATTACGGTCGAGAGCTGGGACTGGGGCAGAGTCTGGAGGTGAGGACTGTGTCTGGGTGGCTAGCCTGTGGAGGCATCGTAACCAGTAGTTGGGACTGGGAGCTGGAACTGGAGCTGGGTGGCCAGCTTGTGGAGGCGTTGTAGTTGAAATGTTGGGACTAGAAGTTGGGTCTGGAGTTGGGTGGCTAGCCTGTGGGGGCGTTGTAGCCGAAAGCTGGGACTGGAGACTGGGACTGCAGCTGGTTGGCTAGCCTGTGGGGGCATTGTAGCCGAAATACTGGGACTGGAGATTAGGGTGGGCCGGCTGGCCTGTGAAGGCATTATAGCCAGAAGCTGGAACTGGAGATTGGGGTGGGCCGACTGGCCTGTAAAGGCGTTGCAGCATGAAGCTGGAATTGGAGGCTGGAGTGGGTCGGCTGGCCTATAAAGGCGTTGCAACCGGAAGCTGGAACTGGAGACTAAGGTTTTGCAGTCGGAAGCTGGAACTGGAGACATGCACTAGAGCTGGCCGGCTAGCTACTGATGCGTAGCAACCGGAAGGCTAGAGCTAGTCAGCTAGCTTTGAGGTGTATAGCTGAATACTGGAACCGGAGGCTGGAACTGGAGCCGGTCTGCTAGCTATTGATGCGTAGCAACTGGGAGGCTGGAGCTGGTCGGCTGACCTTTGAGGTGTGTAGCCGAATACTGGAACTAGAGCTAGCGATGGCAAACCCTTGGGGGTGTAGCGGCCATCATTATTGTAGAGTGATGTTGAGGTTGCTGTCGGCGGGATGCCGTGGTTGACGGCCTTCATCAGTGGGGAGTCGAGAGAGAGTGTGCTTTTTTTATTTTTTTCTCTTTACCAGCTCTACCGCCCTTGCGAGTTTTCGCCAGAGTTGGCCCCCTTTTACTTTTTCCGATATGTCCTTGCAGATTTTCACATCGAGGGGTTACACGATTTTGCCTGAGGCCCCCTTGCGGGTTTTCACCTTAGCTGGGTTGATGGTAATTTTTACCCTCAGTGATCCCATACAAGGAGTTGGCTGAGGCCGCCGAGGTATCTCTATTTTTAACCTAATTTTTCTCTTCTTTTCTTTTTTTTTGACCTAGGAACCTTGTGGCTGTCATCCATAGCGTGCTGTTGTTAGGGGACGTGACATGGGGTTTGTGCTGTTGATGGCTTGCAGCCGTTTTAGCCATAATTGTGACTTTGACTGGTTGCTAGGTAACATGGAGTTTGACTGGTGGTCTGGGAACTGGCAAGCCTTGGTGGCATAGTGTTGGAGTTATGATTGGGATCTGGGGACTGGTATGCCTTTGTGGCGTATTACTGGAGTTATGACTGGGTTCATGATGACTCGACCATGATAGGTTGGTGATTGGAAATTGTGGGTTGGTGGATCCCCGTGATAGAGACACCCAAAGTTGTTGTGATGTAGAGGTCAACCGAGGTGGCATGTTGGCTGAAATTTTACTAGAATGAGTGATCAGAATGGTGCATGAGCTATTGGTGTATGTGGGCCAACCTTAGTGGTGTAAGGCAAGAGAAGGTGTGAGCCAACTGTGGATGTGTATGGCTAACTGGGAAGTGTAAGATTGATGAGCTGGAAGGGGTGTATTGGTCGAGGACTGGTGTGGGCTAACTGGAAATGTATATGGTTATTGGAAAGTGGGTGACTGGTTTCCCCAGATGGAAGAGGAGAGAGTTTTTTGTTCTCTTTACTAGCTCTACCACCCTTTAGGGTTTTTGCTAGAGCTGACTCCCTTTTACTTTTTTCGATGCGCCCTTACGGCTTTTCACATCGAGGGGTTACCCAATTTTTCCTGAGGTGCTCTTGCGAGCTTTCACCTCAACCGGGTTGCTGGCTTTTTTGCCCCCAGCCGCCTCCTTGAGAAAGAGGATGACTGAGTCCGCCGGAGTATCTCTATTTTTAACCCCCTTTTGCCCTGCCCTCCCTCTGCATCCTAGGCCCACCCTCCCCTACCCCGTGTGTCCACAGCTAGCCCGGAGTCGCCCCGTCGCCGCTACGCCCTCCCGTGGTTCGAGAAGTCCTGTCTGCTACTCTCTGCAACCAGCCTGCTGTAGAGAATGAGTTTGCAGAGACTACCCCGGTGTCCAATGCACAAACCAGCCAAAGTTGTCTTCTGTGGAGTCGTTCTTCTTCGAGCCAGCTTCACTCCAGAAGTCATCCCGCCACGATCCAATCTCGGCTCCGTTCCCGTCGTCCATTCTCGTGCAACTGCGCCAGATTCATGTTTGAACCTGAGTAGCTTTTGGTAGCAGCTCCACTGCCCGCCCCTATGCGAATCAGTCAGAGCTTTCTTCAAGAGAGTTCTTCTTCTCTAAAGCGCCGACGAACCAGAGGTGGTATCGCCTGGTTTCGACAACGCCTCCATCCAAGGCGTCCAATCTTCCTCAGTTGCGCTAGACCCATAGCCCCCTATTCGCCCATGATAGATTACTGCCAAGTCAGCCCCGACACCTCCACCTCCTCTCTGTTTCAGGTCATGCTGTCTTCAGCAAAGTTGTGGCCTTTGACTAAATGAAACCAAGGCAAGTGGTTTCATCTCGTTCCGATGTCGACACTGGAAGTTCCACCATGACCATCGACATCCTATCCTACTATTCTCCCAGGAACTTGACGTCAGCCATTCCTGCGACTAGGCCGCCATCTTTTGAGGGTTCGTGAATCTCCCTGTCAGTAACATCCACGACTTGGTCCTATTATGTTTGGAGTTCGACAGCGCCCGTACCGGTCGACGCACTATGATCGCGCCAACCAGTCCTGCACGGTAGAACTGCACAGGCCCACAGCTGCGACCGCCGTCTCCATCTAGCGACATCAATTCGACGCCAGACCTTCAGGCATCCTTTGGCATCCCTCGGGCTTCGTCCAGGAGTTGGCTACACCTTGATCGGGTGTCCGAGCTTGGCGTACGATCGCTGCTTAGCTTCCCTGTTGATTTTCTTTTTATATGTGTGTGTGTGGGCAGGTGTGTATGTGTTTCTTTGATTCCTACTTGTGTACTGCAGATGAAGATGAGTATTTGCAGAAATAGACCAAGTAATCTAGCTACCACTAGCTAGCACCAAATCAACCTATGTAACCAACGTGATTCTAGGCCCGAGCAAGAGTTCTCTCAATCTATAACTAAACTAAAGGAAAAACAAAAAAAACACACGCCGGAGCGTGGAGCAAAGGATGTAAACACACCGTGATGGTGGAACAAGTAAAAGAAAGAGTAATCTGAACGGGACTGCATCGGGGCAGAAGGTTGCCCAGAAATGCGATTTTCTATGGCGCCCCGAAAATCCGATCCATAATCCTTCATTTCGGATCAGAAAACTCTCACCCTGAATCTGCTAAAACATGACATTTCGGGTTAATGGTCTGATCCGGATCCGAAATTGATGCGGGACGAAATGCGGACTCGATGCCAAGTTGGATATGCAACCTGGGACTCTAGCAAGCTCATATTCATCCCTTAATGAGGGAAGCGTCTGGACCTGCACGGTTGAGAAATCGGCAGCGAGTCAAGGGTGATCTACTCACTCTCGTGCCCGGGTCGGGTCACGGGACGGTCTCGCTCTCTCTCTCTCGCAACGGTGATTACTTTCATCGACGAGGTAGGATCCTAACTAGGCACATGCAGCGACAGTAAGAACTATACTAGGAAAGCAAGCAACTACGACTACGAGGGGTGCCGAGTGTACCTCCACGCTCCGGGCGTGGGGAAGATGACCCCGGTCGAACTCGTACTCTTGGTTAACAATAATTAACAGTTACAAAAATTAACCCACTCCACGCAGAGAGGTAATAGGTCACATGTGGGGCCCGGGAGTAACGTGTTTGGGTTGACGGGCAGCGTTTTGAGGCGCTCCGTCGGTGCCGACAAGCCGTGACGCGGTGCTATCTGGACCGCGTGTTCTGTGAGATGTGGGGCCCACGCGTTGCTCAGACCACCAAACGGAGTGAGACTGGTCCCGCTGTAGTGAGGGCTGCTAGAGGGGCGGTCCCTAGGAGGGGGATGCCCCAGTTCGTCTCGCGGATGGTGAGGTGGCTCCGATCTTCACTTGTTGAACTTGCTGTCCACGGATTTGAGTTACTATTTTAGACCCGTGCGACTCGGCGAGAACGACTACTCTGATTAGCCCTGACGTCAGATCGATGGAAGGATGGTGGCATTGGAAAGCTCTCTTGAAGAACGACGATCCCAGGCTGGGGTAAGAATTTTAAATCCTCTGTGCTGGCCGTGGCAGGGTTTACTATACACTGGTTCATAGATCTGGATCTGACTGGGTAGAACTTGGACCTGACTGAGAACACTGTTTGACCGAGGGGTTGGTGATAGAACTGGGTGATGGTCTCTTCACAAAAGTTGTAGTGGTGGAGGTAAGGAAAATAGGGATAATTTGTATATGACTTTTAGAAGAGGCTTTGATTTTTTGGGGGTTTTATAGTTACTAGGGGTCAGGTCTGAAAAATAGTGGATAGACTGAAAATTAGGGTTTGCAAGAATTTTTAGGAAGGGTAAAACAATTTCAAAATTCGTCACTACTCTATATAAGATATACAACTTATTGATTTATGCAAATATTTTTTGTCGGCCGCTGCTACATTTGACATTGAAGCAAAATAATTAATGATTCAGGGCATGATAGAGAATAAAGAATGTCCTGAATCTTACTGGAGTAAAGTATGCATGTTTGCTACTGCAATTTGCTCAGCGTCCTCAACATTAATGGACATGTTTGTACTTGTTGTGTCCTCATGGTTCAGGCCGGTTAGATGCCACTGATTTTACTGAGGTCAGAGGGGGGAAGCGTGCCGAGCAGGTTCCGCGGGGGTTGAGTGGGGCTTGGACCGACCTGTGCACAGACCGACATCTGTAGTCTCTCGGACCAGCTTGTGCCTGTTCCTGCACGACACTGCCCGACACTAGAGAGAGAGAGAGATGAAGATGGAGGGTTGTGAAGTGAAGTACGTGTCTAGGGAAGCATGCCACTTTCCTCTGTCTTACCTGCAGGGTGTAAGGGCACACCTGAAGGTGTCCCGTGTGGAGGGGGGATCTCAAGATTTTCGGCATGGGACTATTCCCCCTTTTGGGTTTACCTTGGGTTGTGTCGGGCCGGGTCTGACCACTCTGGGCTGCCATCTGTGATCCACCCCGGTTGGCCCGGTCAGCTTTCTGCCACAACTGTGGGCTCTGACTGGGTCCAGTTGGCCCCGGGTACTGGATCCAACAGTGTGAGTGTATCAAAATGGGAAGGCTACTTTGCATGTGCCTTTGGCAAATGTTGATTTTCAACGCACGCATGTTTTAAAGGTGTCCTTATGAAGGGACGCATTTTTTCACTCAAAGTTTGGCACCTAAATGCCCCATTTTCAACGCGTGTGCCGCTGTCAGGCATCGTGATTGTTGCTGAGAGGGGAAAGAAGTGTCCTGCTTATAGGATGCCTTTAAAAGAAATGTCCCTCGCATGAGACGTCTCAACCTTGAACAGTCGACTGATTAGCGGGACATGTGTATTTGTTCATGCTTTCATTACTCTATCACAAGAGATTGATACTGTATTGCTTTTATTCTAATCGATATTTGGTAAGTGTTTGTTCCTTTTTTTGGCAAGAGATAATCAAAAGAAAACTCTCTCCATCGATCGGCTAAGGGAAGAGAAAGTAAGAACCCTTCACAGATCTTCCGCATCTAAGGTAACACGCGATCAATCTTTTTTCATTACTATTTTTAGGGTCTTTGACATCTGACGATCATACATCATGTATCACACATGCACTCACACGTACATGATTTTAATTTTGATTTTTCATTAAAACTCGTGGAGAGCAACTCTCGCGATTCCACTCGACCTTATTGTAGAGCAGGTCATCAAATATCTGGGTCATCGCCCGCTGGTATGTAGCACCGACGTTCTTGAGGCCGAAGGGCATCCTCTTATAGTGGAAGATTCCCTTGGGTGACCTAAAGGCTGTGTGGATCCGGTCACGTTCTGCTATCCATATTTGATTGTAACCGGACGAGCCGTCCATGAACGAGAGAGCCTCGTGCCCAGTAGTTGCATCAATCATTACTTCGGTGATTGGCACCGGGAAATCATCTTTCGGGCATGCCTTGTTCAAGTCACGGAAGTCCACGCAGATTCTGATCTGCCCATTCTTCTTTTTCACCGGGACAATGTTGGCCAACCAGGTGGTGTATTGATTCTCTGCCACGAAGTCGACATCTATGAGCTTGTCGACCTCCTTGCAGACTTGCTTTATCATCTCCGGTCGCATGCGCCGCGGGGGCTGCTTTACCGGCTCCGCTTCGGGGTCGATGGCCAATATATGCTGGGTTACCCCAGGGCTGAGACCGGGCATTTCTTTATAGTTCCAGGCGAAACAGTCGCGGAACTCTCGCAATAGCTTCATGTATTCTTCCCTCTCCTGATGAGGCACGAGGGCACTTAGGAAAGTCGGCCTGGGATCGTCCAGGGTGCCGAGGTTGACCTCGACCAGTTCGTCGACGGTAGCCTGTCCGCCATCTTCAATTTTCGGCGGGGCTGGCAACATGTCGACAAAGTCTTGATCTTCGCCCTCCTCAACCTCGAGGAGATCGACGACCTCTTCCGGCTTGCCGGGCTCTAGCGCCTGAGCGGCGCTTTCTTCGGGGCATTCCGGAGGCGCACCAGGTGGACATGGGGGACTAGCCGGTGCGGGAGGGCAGGAGGACTCCCGAGGGTCCTCCAGATAGTCGTCATAGACCGCTGCGGTCAATGCCAAAGCCGCTGCCTCTCTGGGGGTCTGGTGTTGGATGGATAGAGTGTAAATCCCTCTTGCGTGGCCGCCCGTCGGATGAGGACGCGGTGGGGCTACCACATAATCCCCCATTCTTAGCTCATCCCTGTCGATCAGGTCCTGAGCTATGTCCTTGAAGACGTAGCAATCTTCAATAGTATGTCCCAGCATCTGGTGGTAAGGACAGAACAACGGGTCACCACTCTTCCAGGCGTCTTGGGGCCTCTTGGACTTTGGGAGCAACACTTTGCCGTAGTGGCAGGCCCAGTCAAAGATGCCCCGGGTCTTTTCTCTTGGGAAGGAATAAGGCTTCCGCAGCTTCTCTTGGAGAGTAAGGCCCCGCCCGGCTAGTCGTCTGGCTGTGGGGCTGTGGCCCAGTGGCCATAGATGCCGCAGTTTCGGCATTTTCCTTTCCGACGAGGTGTGCCTTCGGATGTCAACTTCACGGTGTTGTCGCGGCTGTTACTACGAGTGCCGCCCTTGTTCTTCCCGTGAGCTTGACTACCGCTCTTCTCCCTGCTTGATGACGAATCTGCCTGGAGCCGATGCTTCCACTTGGCGAGCCATTCTTCTTCAGCGAGGAGCAAGCGGCCGGCCTTGTCGCGGGTCTCGCCGTCGCCATCAATCCGATCCTCAGCAGCGCGCAGTCGCCCAACCAGCTCCTCAATGGTCATCACCTTCAGATCGAGCAGGGTCTCGACTGAGAGCGCGATTTGGGTGTAGCGCGATGGCACAACCCGAAGAAACTTCTTGACGACGCGCACATCCTCCAAGGTCTCGCCAAGGCCTCGAATGTTGTTGGCGAGGGTGGAGATCCTCATGGCGAACTCGTCGATGGTCTCCCCGTCCTTGAAAGAGATGTTCTCGAACTCAGTGACGAGCTTCTGAGCGTTCGCCTCCTGAACACGCTCAACTCCAAGGTGCATGGTCTTGATTGTCGCCCAGGCCTCTTTTGCGGTTTTCTTGACCGCAATAGTAGAGTACATCGCGGTTGGCACTGCTCGGAGAAGAGCCGCCAGGGCCAGCCTATCCTCCCAGCGACTGACGTCGCCGTGCTCGATGGCATCCCATAGATCTTGGGCTTCAAGATTCACCTGCATCACAAGAGCCCACTCGGTGTAGTTTGTCTGCGTTAACATTGGGTATACCACGGATCCTCCCGTCTCCCTCACGATGCGCTCCACCACCTCTCCACGCGAGGCACTGCCGCCGCCGGCAGAGGCATCCTTGTGGGCTGCGCCCTTCTGTGAAGTAGCCGGGCTCTTGGGGTCGTCGCCGATCTTCATCTCAGCTTGAACGCCTCCCTACCGGCTCTGATACCACTTGTTGGATCTTGTTAGCTTCTTCGTTCTCCTGTGTGTGCTCGGGGGTAGATCGAAGGAGCTAACAAGATCCAACAGGAGATGCCATCTCTAACAATTCTAAAGTGAAGAGAGATGACCCATCTGCTAACCTACCTATCCTACACCACCTCCTCTATCTCATAAGGGTTCCAGAGGATCATAGTCCTCCCCCCAGACCTGCCCACAGTCGGGGTAGCAACGCCCGAAGACAGCCTACCTCCTCCGATCTCCCTCATAAGGTGCTCACCATCTGCCTCATACTTGGTCTACTGGATGCAAAGAACATCGATTTTACATCTCATGATCAAGTCCCTCACCGCCCTCTTCTTCTCCCTTCACCCGCAGCCCCCCCCCCAACGCGTCGTGCTTCTCACCCCGGACCTGCCACCCCACCCATCTTCCGGCTGCTGCCCTTGCCCTACCAACCACGGCACCACCCTGTCCATTCCCCCTGCACCGACCATGGATCCCCACCATGCAGCCCGCAGAACACCATGCATGTAACATCGTCAGAGCCCACTCAGGCCGAGCTCACCGCCATCGATACTTGCTACCCTCGTGAACCAGCACGATCGCTATCGAACCCCGTGTACCACCCTTACAGCTCCATAGGGTCATCTGCATCAGCCTACCCCGCCAGCACACTGCCATCGTCTCTGGGATCGTTGCCCAGTTAGGCATCGCCAGTGGCGTCCCCTCTCCCTTACATGCGAGCACGTAAAGGCGAGCACCCTCCCCCTCCCCTCCGAGCAATGCCTTCTTCCCAGGAGCGGCGGCATCCACGAGCTCGATGACTGGCCATGCACCCCTACGTCTGAGCACGATCACCTCCAGGGCACAGCGTGTTCACCGGCGTCGTCCAGTTACTCCCCCACACCCTTTGCACCTCGGTAGCATTCCAAACAGCCATCCTTGCCACCACGGGGCCAATGCCCGGAGGCCCTCTAGCCCATCCTCACTAGCGGAGTCTTCCCGCCCAAGCTTGGCGAGCACATGAGGCGTCGCACCATGTGGCCTTCCTGCCAGTCGCATCAAGTAGACTCCTCACCACCTCGTGCACGTGCCGCTGCCTCCGAGCATGATCACCTCTCAAGCTCGATGACATCCACAGTGCGGCGAGCACGTGGGCCTCACGGCAAGCATGGCACCCTGCCAGGTCTGGAGCATGGAGCAGGCCGTATGGGGCGGGTTGGAGTGCAGGTGGGTGTAGACGGGGTTAGCGGGGTGGCCGCGGGGGTGGGGTCTATGAAGCGGCTGGCGTTCACCCTTCGCGCAGCAAGCAACACGCCACCTCTGTCTCCAGGAGGCCTGCCCAGCCGATCCTCACCAGCGGTGTCCCTCCCCATCCTCGGCATCGCCACCGCCGTGTCCCTTCCAGTTACCACCTGCAGCGCCGCCAACTACCGTGAGACCCCCTGTCGATTGCCGTTCCGAGCATGGCCACCTCTGAGCACAAGTATGGCCCCCTCTGGGCATGCCGACAGCCCTTCCAACACAGCAGACCGACTGCGAGGCCCCATGCGGTCATCCCCCCCTCCCCAGCTCCTACGCTCTCTCTCTCTCTCTCTCACCATAACCCTCGCTCTCTATCATGTTCTCTCTCTTCTTATCCCGTGAATCCCACATGGATAAAAAAATGTTTTATTTTCCTCCTTAGTTTAGTTATTGATTGAGAGTGTTTGCTCATGCCTGGAATCATGATGATTGCATAGGTGGTTGTTGCGCCTGTTTAGTGATAGATTGATCACTTGGTTTATTTTTGCACACTATTCATCATCATCTTACAATTAGTGAATTTTTCATCATTCATCACTCATAACAAATCAATAGTCAGGTCGACATCTGCATTTATACGTTCTTCCCTTGCTTCTGACCTTCCGTCGGAGCAGAGTCCATTGACTCTGACATTTCATCGGGTTGACATCTATGTTTAGCCCTAGGTCTGGGCCTCTCGTATGTCCATAATCTAAGTCTACCCTCACCCTGAACCTTCTATCGGGGCAGGGTCTGTTGACTTCGACGTTCCATCAAGTCAACACCTATCCTATGTGCTTCCCTTGGCTTAGGCCTCACGTCTTTGTCAAGTACGCTGACCTTGACATGATGTCAGGTCAACACATATCCTATATTCTTTCCTTGGCTTAGGCCTTATGCCTCTATCAAGTTTGTTGACCCCGATAGGACGTCGAGTCAACACTTATCCCATATTCTGCCCTTGGCTTAGGCCTCGCGTCTCTACCAAATTCGTTGATCTTGACATGACGTCAAGTCAACATATATCCTATATTCTGCCCTTGACTTAGGCCTCACGCCTCTGTCAAGTTCGCTGAGTTCAATATGACGTCGAGTCAACACCCATTTGATATTCTACCTTTGTCTTAGGCCTCACGCCTCTGCCAAGTTCGTTGGCGTCGACAGGACGTCGAGTCAACACCTATCCCATATTCTGCCCTTGACGTAGGCCTCACGTCTCTGCCAAGTTCGATGACCTTGACACGATGTCAGGTCAACACATATCCTATATTCTTCCCTTGGCTTAGGCCTCATGTCTTAGCCAAGTTGGTTGACTTTGACCATTTGTCAAATCAACAACCATATTCTACTCTGGCCCGGACCCTATGTCTCTTCCAGGTTAGTTGATTTCGACATGGTGTCAAGACGACAACATCAGTTATTTCTGCCCTTGTTCTGGACATACCGTCTAAGCAAGGTTTATTGACTCTGACATCCCGTCGGGTCGACCTCAATATTTCATCGTTGGTACGGGCATTCCGTCCGGTCAATGAATAAAAGACCCTTCTACCTCTGGCTTGGACCTTTTATCCAGTCAGACAATAAAAAGATATTTCTACCTCTGGCTTGGATCCTTTCATCCAGCCAGACAACAAAAAGCCCCTTTCTACCTCTGGCTCGAATCTCTTCGTCCAGCCGGACAACAAAAGCACAATCACGACCTCGCTGTCGTGAACTCCACGCTGTCGTGAACTCCACGTCGTCTAGGAAAAATCTCTCGGTGACGCTCACCGAAAACCCTAGACCTCGACTATAGGAACGCTCTCGAAAATAACACCCGAAACCCTATCTCGCAGACGAAAAATGGAAACTCGGGACACGATAACTCACGTCAGGTGACAGGAGTACCGCCCACCAGAGGAATAGACCGGATGCATCCTCTGACGTCTTACACCGCATCACAAGTGTCTAGCTACAACGCCCCAGGCGAAGACAAAGACACACCAAGTAACCAGTACCACAAACAAGGACTAGCTGGGGTCATGCTCGTCAGCATTGTCCGACACCCCCAACCTCGTGTGCACACTCAGACCATACGCCCTAGGCCTGTCCTCTAGGTGGTAATTCCCCCTGAGTCCAGACTCGACTATGCACGGGGCCCTACGGTAACCAGCCTACTCACTATCTCTCTCGGGTACGCCGCACCACCACTCCCAGTGGGCCAGCACACACGTGTCGTGGGAAAGCTACGACTAGTGGGGGCTCACAGAACGTGGACACAGAAAATCACGCATGCACCCATCACGAGTAACACGGAGTAACAGGTGGGTCGAAGCCACCATACTCTGGACAGCCTACTAGACCTACTAAACTCAACGGTCCTTAAGTCGCGAGACTCGAGGTCAAGACCGTCGCACGTGACGGCACTGCGCCGTCGATCAGGCCTAAACCCTAGGTCTGAAACCACGGTGACACACGAAAAATCCCCAACCCCCAGGCAGGTCAACTGGACTCACAGTCCAAGGCCATACACATGGCCCCCTCGGAACTCGGAACACACACGGGGTCATAAGTTGGTCATTGGGTCACGACCAGACCGACCAGAGACCTATACAACGCAAAACAGACACTGCGAGCATGAAAATCGCCTAGTGGCCCTACCTTGGACCGCTAGAGAGTCTAGCGGTCTAACTCTGGACCGCTAAGGCCAGGCTGGCAGTCTACCCCTGGACCGTTAAGCCCCAGGAACTCGCAACCCCTAGCGGTCGCTTCTCGGACCGCTAGGTAGGGTGACAGCCCGTTGCCTGACCACTAGGTGATGCCTAGCGGTCAGTCGTAAGACCGCTACCCCACCGACCTCTAATCGACCGAAACACGGTCAAACGGTCACTCCATGGACCGCAAGGCAGAGCCTCGCGGACTAACTGATGCGGGACGACGACGAGACTCGACAAACACTGGGACTCTAAGCAAGCTCGGGTACGTCCCACGCGAGGGAAGCGATCGGATGTGCGGAAAGACCAGAAATCCTCTGGAAAGCCCAGAGGTCCAAAGAAGTCTCCCCTCCGGCCGTGACAAAAGTGTCCCACCGGTGGTTAAATCTCTCTACTAAAGCCTGCAGCAGGCCGGTGTGACAAGGGTAGGAGTACAAGGCGGCAGTCGCTGCATGACGAATCCCTACCCTGTCCAACACCGACCGGTAGGCGAGCAGAACGCCCCAGAGCCACTATGTTGCGCCCCGATGATAGTTGTGAGACGGGATAACAGACCACTTCCCATACCAGTTGGGAGTCTTCAAAGACAAAATCCTCTCAATCATGCAATCGTGCGCTTACTCCTCCTGCGCAAAGCCAGCTCCGGTGGGAGTCAAAAAAAGACCATCCACGACTTGGTCCATGGTCTTGTGCTGTCCATGCAAGTGCCAGGCTACTGGAGACAATGGTGCGGTCTGAATAGTAAGACTCTCGTGCCGCTGAAAAGAGCCCAGGCTCTGTCGATCCGGGTACTGCCTCTGCCGGGTAAAACCCTCTGGATTGCTCGGATAAGTCAGAGAGCACAGCCCCTGCATGCTGTCTCTCCCTGCCAGTACCGACCTCTCAAGGCGACGCCTCTCCTCTGGAAGTGACTGATCATCGGCCTCCATGCCGATACGTGCAAAACTCTGGAGGAAACAGTAGAGGTGATGGTCCAAAGGATAGTGACATGGATAGCCTCCTGTGCGGTCATATGTGTAAAGACCATCCCGCCTCGTAATCCGGGATACATCTACAAGGCCCTATGTTTCCCCGGCACTCTCGGTCGGGCCCTTAGCGACCCATGAATAGCCGAAGTTCAGCTGGCTGAAATCACCATCTTCGATGATGCGAGATGGGAAAGGTGGCATGCGCTCGTTAGTGCGCTCAACCCGGCACTCGTCTGCACCCCTCACCCTTGACCTCCTCGGCCGACTCCCATCTCTGCTGCTGCCGCTAGCCATGTCTGAAAGCATAAAAAAGGAGAAAAGCGTCAGGCCAAGATATCACAGGGTAGCAATACAAATATTTAATGCAGTCCTACAAAGCCCAAAGTCTACGCACAGGGCACAAAATTACAGGTTCCCTTCAAAGGGCACAGGCCATCCGCCCCCGCCTCCGGCTGCGACGGACGTCCCGTGGGGGGCATTTGTTGCACCCGAAATTGTTCTTGAAAATATTTTGGGAATTTTATGATATAATTGACGGAAAGATGACGTAGTGTCAAGATCGTCAAATCACGGAGTATCTCCGCAGTCTAGGGTCCATCGGCCCAATCACATCATTACAATTGACGTCGCAGCAAGGGAGGGGGGGGAGCTTGTGCTCCATCCTCTCTCTCTCCACCAGTGCCTTTTTTTTCTTTTTTTTTCTCTTCCCCTTTTTTCTTTCTTTTCTTTTCTTTAGGGCTTAACAGGCATGCCCACAGGTCGGTGATTCCGACGTCAGGAGATCGATGCCATGGCGATGGAGAGAAGGCGTCATATGTTGTGGTGAATCCCTGGAGGGATCAAGGGTTGGCGTAAAATCAAAGAGGGTCTTTTCGTTCATTAGTTCAGACAACAGTTCCAAGCCAAGGGTAAGAGGTTTGTCGGCTTAGACTGAAGGTCATGACACCAAATGACTTGGCTTAAACGTAAGGTCATGACGCCAAGGGAGAATATTTACCGACTTAGGCAGAAAGTCATGACGCCGGACGAGTATTTAATGGCTTAGACACAAAGTCATGATGCCGTACAACTTGGCTTAGGCGGAAGGCCATGACGCCAAGGCAGAATATTTACCAGCTTAGGTGAAAAGTCATGACGTTAGACAAGAGTATTTAAAGGCTTAGATATGAAGTCATGACGCCATACAACTTGGCTTAGGTGGAAGGCTAGGACGCCAAGGATGAATATTTACCGGCTTAGGCGGAAGACCATGATGTCGGACAATAGTATTTAACGGCTTAGACATAAAGTCATGACACCGTACAACTTGACTTAGGCAGAAGGTCATGACGCCAAGGCAAAATATTTATCAGCTTAGGCAGAAGGTCATGACGCCGGACAATAGTATTTAACGGCTTAGACATAAAGTCATGGCGCCATACAACTTGGCTTAGGCAGAAGATCATGACATCAAGGCAAGAATATTTACCGGCTTAGACATAGGGCCATGACGCCGAACAACTTGGCTTAGGTGGAAGGCCATGATACCAAGGTAGAACATTTAATGACTTAGACGTAAAGTCATGACGCCGTATGACTTGGCTTAGACGTATGGTCATGACGCCAAGGAAGAATTTTTAACCGGCTTAGACAGAGAGCCATGACATCGGATAGCTTGGCTTAGGCAAAAAGTCATGACGCCAAGCCAGAATTTTTAAACGGCTTGGGCAAATTGTCATGACGCCGTACAGCTTGGCTTAGGCGGAAGGTCATGATGCCAAGGCAGAATATTTACCGGCTTAGGTATAAGGCCATGACACTGGACAATAGTATTTAACAGCTTAGACATAAAGCCATAATGCCGTACAACTTGGCTTAGGCGGAAGGCCATGACGTCAAAGTAGAATATTTATCGACTTAGACATAGGGCCATGACGCCGAACAACTTGGCTTAGGCGGAAGGCCATGATGTTAAGACAGAACATTTAACAGCTTAGACGTAAAGTCATGATGCCGTATGACTTGACTTAGACGTATGGTCATGACGTCAAGGAAGAATTTTTAACCGACTTAGGTGGAGAGCCATAACATCGAATAGCTTGGCTTAGGCAGAAAGTCATGACGCCAAGGTAAAATTTTTAAATGGCTTAGGTAAATTGCCATGACGCCGTACAGCTTGGCTTAGACGAAAGGTCATGACGTCAAGGTAGAATATTTACCGACTTAGGCATAAGGCCATGACACCGGACAATAGTATTTAACGGCTTAAACATAAAGTCATGACGCCATACAACTTGGCTTAGGCGGGAGGCCATAACACCAAGACAGAATATTTACCAGCTTAGGTGAAAAGTCATGACACCGAACAAAGATATTTAATGGCTTAGACATAAAGTCATGACGCCGTACAACTTACCTTAGGTGGGAGGCCATGACGTCAAGGCAGAATATTTACCAGTTTAGGCGAAAAGCCATGACGTTGGACAATGATATTTTGTTTGCGTGCCAACCTAGATAAAAGGTCATGATGCTGGCGATAGAAGTAGTCTTTTCGTTCACCAATCTGGATGGAAAGGTAGAGCCACAGATAAAAAGGACATTTTTGTTGACTGGTCAGATGGGAGGTCCGAACTAGAGGAAAAAGGTTTTTTTTTTTTGTTGACTGGCCGAACGGGAGGTCTGAACCAAAGGTAAAAGGGTCTTTCTATTAACCAGCTGGACAAAAGGTCCGAGCCAGAGGTAAAATGGTCTTTTTGTTAACTAGCTGGACAAAAGATCCAAGCCAGAGAGAAAATGATCTTTTTGTTAACTACCTGGATGAAAGGTCCGAGCCAGAGATAAAAATGGGTGTTTTGTTAACTAGCTGGATGAAAGGTCCGAACCAGAGGTAGAATGGTCTTTTTGTTATATGGTCGGACGGAAGGTCTGGACCAAAAGTCAAGGGCTCTTTTGTTCTTTGGTCAGACGAGAGGTCAAAGCCAAAGGTGAGAGGGTGTTTTTATTGACTGGTCAGACGGGAGGTCCGAACCAGAGGTGAAACATTGATGTCAACCGATGAGATGTCGGAGTCAACAAACCTTGCTCAGATGGTATGTCCAAAACAAGGGCAGAGATAAACGTCATTATCGTCTCGACACAATACCGAAACCAACTGAACTGGGAGAGACGTAGGGTCTGGGCCAATGTGAAATATGGTTGTTGACTCGACAGGCAATCAAAGTCAACCAACTCGGCTAAGACGTAGGGCCTAAGCCAAGGGAGGAGTATAGGATATGTGTTGACCTGACATCATGCCAAGGTCAACGAACTCAGCAAAGACATGAGGTCTAAGCCAAAGAAAGAATATAAGATATGTGTTGACCTGACATCATGTCAAGGTCAATGAACTTGGCAGAGACGTGAGGTCCAAGCCAAGGACAGAATATGGGATAGGTGTTGACTCGGCGTCATGTCAAAATCAACAAACTCGCCATAGGTATGAGACCCGAGTCAAGGAAATAATCTGAGATAAGTGTTGACTCGATGTCATGTCGAAGTCAACGAACTTGGCAAAGACGTGAGGCCCAAGCTAAGGGTATAGTGTAGGATAGGTTCTGGCTCGACGTCATGTCGAAGCCAATGAACTTGGCAGAGGCGTGAGGCCTAAGCCAAGGGTAGAATGTAGAATAGGTGCTGACTCGACGTTGTGTCAAAGTCAACGAACTTGGCGAAGACGTGAGGCCTAAGCCAAGGGTGTAATATGGGATAGGTTCTGACTCGACGTCATGTCGAAGCCAATGAACTCAGAGGTGTGAAGCCTAAGCCAAGGGTAGAATGTAGAATAGGTGCTGAGTCAACGTCGTGTCGAAGCTGGCGAACTTGGCAAAGGCGTGAGGCCTAAGCCAAGGGAGGAATATAGGATATGTGTTGACTCGACATCATGTCAAAGCCAACGGGCCCTGCCTTGACAAAAGGTTTGGGGTGAGGGTTTGACTAGAATGTAAATAGATGAGAGCCCAGACCCAGGGCTAAATATTGGTGTCAAGTCGAAGAAATGTCAGAGTCAACAAACCTTGCTCAAACAGAAGGCCTGAAACAAGGGTAGAATGTATAGATGAGGGTGTCAACCCGACGTCATGTCAGAGTTGACCAGCTTGGCAAAGACGTGAGGTCTAAGCCAGGATAGAATATGGAACGTTGACTCGTGGAGATGACGGGTTCAACAAACCCTGCCCCGACAGAAGGTCTGAGACAAAGCGAAGATGTCCTTTATTATTATTAAATCAAAAAAATCTCGTTAAAACCCCCTCACCCTACTCTCTCCTCACACTCTCGACTCTCCCCTCTCTCACTCTCCCAACGTGCTCTCTCTCCCTCTCTCGCTATCTTTTCTGGTTTTTGGCGAAATGACGTCGGATCGGAACGTGGGAGGCGCCGTTGGAACGGGCTCGACGAGTAGGTCGAGGCAGTACCCTCCATTCCGCGGTTCGGGGAGAGCGGAGACGAGACGGGCCGAGTGGAGCCACGACGCCCCGTCACCCGATCTGCACCGTCTGGTGGCCTTCATCGCGATCGAGGTAGGGGAATGTGATCCTCGTCTTGCCAGGAGTATTTTGACACCTCATGCATCGCCGATGGCGGACGTTTGTCTCCTTTTTCGTGTAAATCTTTTTTTGATTAAATTTAGGCCTAATTTGGAGTTTTTCTTCCCTTCTCCCGATTTTGATCGAAACGGCCGCTGATCGAAACACGAGAAGTACCATTGGGAAGGTCTCGTCGTGAGAATCGCGTGGACGTCCTTCTTCCCTCGATCCGCGGAGTGTGGAGGCGCGTGGTGTCGGGAGGTCACCGTTACCTTCGACGCCCGTTCGGCATCGAATCGGCTTCCTCGTCGTGTCAGAGGTAGGGGGATGGACTCCTTACTTTACTAGGATCATTTCCACACCACTTGCACATCCATCCACGGCCGTTTGGCCCATTTAATGTCCATGTTTAGTTCACCCTAAAATGTGTTAAAAACATGTTAATTAGGCCTCTAATTGTTTATTAATTGTTCATGGGCATATTTATTACATTTTTAGCTTCTGTGGGCTTGTGTGGATGCATGGCATAGCAGGTTTATAGTTTTTACACGTTTTTGTACTCGAACCCATCGATTTCTATCGACCGGGGAGCGGCTCGGTCGCAAACCGAACCCGTTCATCGCCCAGACCGCATGGCTGTCACCCTGGTGACCGTCATGACTATAACGCACCTTACAAGGCACGTTATGCCCTCATAGCGGAGCACCCCAAGTCCGTTATGCCCCTGCACGGCTTAGATAGGTGGTTAGTATAGCGCACCTGTCCCTGACCGTTATGGTCAGTGGTTTCCTGTGGATTTTTCACGTTCGGGTGGCTTTAACGCACCCGTGGTGGACCGCCATATCCCATTGATCGATCAGTTTGACCATTGACTATTGACCGTTGACTAGTAAGGCGGTTAGTATGGTGGTGTAGTGTAGATCCATCGTGCATTGTATAACGCTCCTTGCCCGATGCGTTATATACTGCATTGAACTGTGATTTTCTGTGGATTCTTGGTGTCCTCCTGCAACTCAAGCCCACCCTCCATAGCTCCAAGCATCCACGGCCCCCGGGCAACGCCCCGTCTTCTCTACGCCCTCCCTTGGTCCGAGGAGGCCACTCTGCTGTCCCTGCAACCAGCCTGCCGCAGAAGTCAAGTTTGCAGAGACTACTCTGGCCTCCACGGTGCAAACCAGCTGAAGCTTCCATCTGGGAAGTCGCACGTCGTCAACTTAGCTTCATTCCAGAAGTGATCCCGCGGTGATCCGACCTCGACACTGTACGCACCACCCATTCTCGTGAAATTGCACCAAGCTCAGGTCTGAACCTGAGTCCCAAATGGTAGCAGCTCCACAGCCATCCCCGGCACGCTCCGAATTGCGTGAAACTGCACGCACCTCCCATTCTCGGGAAACTGCGCCAAGCTCAGGTCTGAACCTGAGTCCCAAATGGTAGAAGCTCCAAAGCCCGCCCCGGCATGATTCAGCCTGAGCTCTCTACATCAGAGTTATGCTCCTCCGAAGCGCCGACGCACCAGAAGTGATCCCGCCTGCATCCTACATCGTCTCTGTCCGTGGCGTCCAAACTCCCACAGGCGCGTCAGACCCGGAGCCCCTGTTCACCTAGGATGAACTACAGTCAAGTCAGCCCCAACACCCCTTCTTCCTGTCCTTTTCAGTTCGTGATATCTTCATAAAAGTTGCAGCCCCCGACATAAAGAAACGAACGCAAGTGGTTTCGTCTCATTCCGACATCGGCACCAGGAGTTCTGCCTCGATCTGTGATGTCCTATCCTGTTGTTCACCCAGAAACCTGACGGTGGCTGTCCCTGAGGCCACGTCCAGCAAGGTGATCGGACGGCCACCCCCTTCGGAGGGCTCGTAGCCCTCCCAGTCAGCGACGTCCCCGACCTGGTTCCGCCGTGATTGGAGTTCTGCAGCGTCCGTACCGGCCGTCGCACTACAGCTGGGCCGACCAGTCTAGCCGAGCAGAACTGCACCAGCCTGCTGCAGCAGCCGCCGTCAGCCCGGCGCCCTACTTCCAGGCGTCCGTCAGCATCCTTCGGTCTTCATCCAGGAGTTGGCTGCATCATGAGTGGATGCTCGAGCCCGGCGTACGAGCCATCATTGCTTACCCTTCCCCGTGATCCCCCCTCTTGTGCGAGGGTAGTGAATGTAACGTTTGTTCCCCTCCCCGTGAACCCCCCTCCCTGCATGGAGCGTAGTGCATGTAATAGCAGGAACGACACCAAGCCTCCCTGACGCAGCGTGTCCGTCGGGTGCGCACGCTCCCCGGCTCGCCATCGTCTCCGACCGGAGCCGATCCCTCCCGCCTGAGGGAGAATTGAATATTACCGTTCGACACCGAAGGCTCATGCCAAGTGTGCTCGATGAAGAGTCCGGCCTCACTGTCTACGAGGTCGACAACATTCAAGAGGGGATAGCTCCCGAAGAAGAAGAAGATGGGCGCGAGCCGATCATAAAATTAAAGAATGGCTGGCTTCCTCCCAATCGGGCTCAGAGGGTGCAACTGCTACGCAGGGCAACATCCTACCAGCTAGTCGACGGCCTGCTTTTCAGGCTAGTCCATGAGAAAGACCGATCGGTCCTCCTACGGTGCCTTTCACTTAAAGAAGCAAAGACCGTGATGCACGAGGTCCACTCCAGACTGTGTGGGGCCCACCAAGTAGGAGCTAAGATGAATAATAGCATCAAGGTCAAAAGGTTTTATTGGCCCACCATATATGAAGATTGCAACCAATATGCTCGCACATGCCACCAATGCCAAGCATTCGAACCAGTGTCCCGGAGGCCGCCCAATCCGCTCCATCCATCTGCGCCTACTTGGCCATTCGCGGAATGGGACATGGACATCGTGGGACCATTCCCACCATCATCTCAAGGTCACAAGTTCATACTGGTTGCCACTGATTACTTCTCCAGATGGGCAAAAGCTATCCCACTACGAGAAGTTACAGGGGAGATAGTTGCCCGCTTTGTGAGGCATTACATTATATATAGATTCGGCACCCCCAGTTGAATTATATCTGATAATGGGACGCCATTTAAGAACAAGAGCGTTTACGCGTTGGCTTCTAAGTTTCACATTGACTGGAGGACGTCGTCGGACTACAATTCCCAAGCCAACGGGTTGGTCGAGACCTTCAACAAAACCCTCTACAAGCTGTTGTCCAAGATAGTAGGTGGTCACAAGCGAGATTGGGGCGAGAAAATCCATGAAGCCCTATGGGCTTACCGGACTATTTATAAAACCCCTACGGGTTGTTCCCCGTTCTCTTTGGTCTATGGAGCTGAAGCGGAGGTCCCCGTGGAGATCGAGCTGGCATCTTATCGCGTTGCTGTGCACGCTAGACTACCAGGCCAGGATCAGTCCGAGATAGAAATAAGACTTGAAGAGTTGTCCAACCTAGAGGGTGAAAGACTCAAAGCCTCCAAATACTTGCAAGTGTACCAAGCCCGCATGAGACGTGCCCATGATAACCTGGTCAAGCAAAGGGCGTTCAAGAAAGGCGACCTCGTCATGATTAAGGAAAAGAAGATACTCGCAAGAAGATCCAACGGTAAACTCCAACCAAATTGGTGGGGACTTTACGTCATTCAGAAGGTCTACAACTCTATGACAAAGGCCACAAGGTGTTGTTTGATTCCAATGAGTGTAATATCTTTGAACAGAATTCTGATTCTATGAAATTTGTTTGTCATAGGATAAATAATGTCTGCATGGTAGACCGTGATAGTTCCTTTTCTGAAAACCACTATTTATCTGCAAGTCAGTCCAATGATCCATGGCTGTGGCATAGGAGATTAGGGCATGTTAGCTATAATGTTCCTCTTAAATTGGTAAATGATGCGGGATGACTACGAGACTTGACTCGGACTTGTTGTGACCATGGACTCTATAGGATGACGCGACTAAATAGACGACGCGACCAGCAATAACACTTCAACGCATGGCACCTAAAGAGCTCTAGCAGAGGTGAACATGTCCCAAACAAGAAGCACTAATTCACAGTCGTCCCTTGCGAGGGAAATGTGTCAAATGGCACGGTTGAGTAACCGGCTTTGAGTCTCGGGTGGTCGGCCCACTCTCGCGCTCGGATTGAGTCGCGGGATGGGTCTCGCACTCAAAACTCATGACAGTGATTAAATATGAACTAGCTAGGAAAATAACCTACTCACATTCAGCGACATATAGGGTGCATACTAGCTGAGCAATGTAAGATAAAGAGGGGAGGCAGGTGTACCTCCACGCTCGGGGCATTGGGAAGACTTCCCGGCCAAGATCCGTGACTCCCAGTACATAATTAAATATTTAATTACAGAATTGATTCTAGGCCCACTCCACACAGGGAGGTAATAGGCGACATGTGGGGTCCGGGAGCACCAGTCTCGGGTTGACGGGCAGCAGTTGGAGATGCTCAGGAGGGCGGCGGGCAACAATCCCAGTTCTGCGAACGGTGGTGGACAGGGCAGCGGCCGAGGACCTCCAAAGGGACGACGATCTCCGGTATGCTTCTGACTATGGTGGACCACCTGGACAACAACAGGAGGTCCCTGGTCGACCCCTGGGAGCGGCAGTTGCTGAGTCATGTCTGTTGGCACCTCTTTTAACGATAAGTCTGCTCATCCCTCTTACTCCCATTTGTTGATGCCTCGAGTTGTCCGTTGCTCATCGGGGTATTCTCTGGCAATGTTTGGGCCTATTTTGTGAAGGGCCTCCCTCCCTGGCTAGGTCCATTTCAATTCAGGGCTTAATGGGCCTTGGAATTATGTTTTCTTCCCATTTGTTTATAAATTTTAGCACCCAACACTTGTGCGGCCCGTCCCTAGCCACTCCTGCACTTATTATCTATTTTCACTATTTTTTGAATTATCACCAACAAGCATATATACGGCCTCTACGGGGCCGCATATGCTCTGTCTCTTGCAAGTCAGCTTCGGCCCTGGCAAGTTCAGCCCGCAGCTCCTCTATCCGCGCGGTGAGGAAGGACCAGCATTCAGAAGCAGTGCTGGTGGCGTCTCTCAAATGGCCCACGGCCTCCCTTAGTGAAGCGACGGTGGCCCGACAATCAGCTCTCTCCAGCTTCACAGTTGCCAGTTGACCGGACACCTCCCGGCTAAGATACTCTCGTCGATTCGCATGCTTTAACAACATGGTAACCTGCGGAGTCCAATCCTCCATCGGGCACCCAAAAGCCAGTAGCGAACGCGAGAGATGCTCTATTAGGCTCTTCAGCTGCGCATAGCTTAAGTTACGAGAGGCTGACATGGCTCGTTGTAGATTATCCAGAGACTGCCATACCATGTCGCTAGAAAACTGTAGGCCCAACGGCAAAGTCTCGGGGAGCTTAAAATCAACCCTGCTGTCAACCTCCGCCCAAATGTCATCACCTGCCTCGGAGGACGTCGACGGCATGATCTGAGTAGCGCCAGTGCTGGGTTCGACGATAACAGCCGTTGTAGCTGAGGAAGTCTCCGCTACAACTATTTCTTTTCCTGTCTCCTGGGGCGAGGTCGAGCTGGTTGTCTCAACAACAGGAGATCCTGGCTCCCTGCTTGTGGCTTCGCCGACTTCTGCAGGAATGAATTCCACGACAATGGTTGGCACCTCAGGAACGCCGGCCTCCTTTTCAATGATTTCTCCCGCTTCTATCTCCGGGAGACTGCTCTGCTCCACTGGCGATTCTTGGTCAACAGCCAGGGGCTGAGGTACCCCAACCTCTGCCGAATCACCAGCCGCTACTATCGCTGCAACATCGCCCGACGCTGCTGCCGCTGCGTATGTCTGCGGAGGTCGTTGAGCGATGGGCCGCAAAACTGGCAAGAAAGTAGGCTGGCTCGCGCTCAACTCCGGGAGGGGTATTTGCATCGTGATGGTCAGTGGCGCCATCTCAGCCTACATCACGGATGTGTATGTCAGCCAGCTAAATTGGAAATGGCAAAAGAGGCTACAGATGGGCTGAGAAATGCTTCCCACCTCAACCAGCACTATGTTCAAGCTGCCAAGAGGAGCCCCTGTCGGCTCTGGTCCTCCTCCTGCCATAGGGTATGATGGCCCTGGCCCAGCTATAGATAGCCTCGGGGGGCTAAACGTCAGGAAGTCACTCTCGTAGGCCGAAGAAGCCCCGGCGTCTTCAGTCTCTGAGTCGACCTGCAGGGGCTCGTCATCGCTGGAACCGCCCCCATAGTCAACTTGCTCGGAGCAGGAAGACTCTTCGGCCGGACGTTCATCGGAGACGTCATCGGACTCTTCAAGTAGCGGTGACTTCATCATGGAGACAGAGGACAGTTCGAGCTCTTCCTCTTCTAGGGCCTCCTCCGCCGCGGGGGCTGAGATGGAGGCTACTTCTGGAGCTATGCGGGGGTCTTTCCTTCCCCTCTTTAGCTCTTGTTTACGCTTTATGGCAGAGTACTGATATTTCTTTATTGCGTGTAGCGCTGTAGTCAGGGGAGGAGCGTGTATCGACTCTCGATGAGGGCGGCACGGAGGAGCTTCCTGCTCTGCCTATAGTTGTTGGACTCGACCGTGGAGGAGTCATTGCCCTCCCCGACCCCGCGAGTGACGCCGTGGGCATAGAGGAGTTTGCACTGGGTAAGGGCTGGAAATTTTCTTAAGTTTTCACCTTATTTTTCATGGAAAGTTTCGTATCTATTTTCTCCCTTTTCCTTTGTTCTTTTTGGAATTGTGTAGCCTCTACTAGTGTGCTAGTGGAGACAGGGGACTCCTCCCCGCATTTTGGGGTCGAGTGGCCTTCTTCCACCCCACCGCCAGAGCCGTTGTTGGCCTCGAGTGTGTGTGCCTCCTTGCTTCAGCGAGCACGAGGCTACCTCTAGAGTGACCCCCTCCATTCTCCGGTGGATTTGAGGCAGCGCCTAACGCAGTGCACTTGGGGCTACCACACCCTTGGCTTCCCACGTGAGCCTTGGATGTTTGGACTAGTCGGGATATGGGCAGTGTACTTGCGACTCCCCCAGGCGCAGGAGCAAAGGGCTCGGAGGTTTACAGCCATCCGGGAGGTGCGGGAGCAACGGGCTCGGCTCACGTCAGCTGTAGCTTAGCAGAGGGGCCACGTCGAGGCAGCTGAGTCATTTTTTCAAGGCTGAGCTGTCCAACTAGGGGAGGCCGAGAGTAGGGCTGAGGTCTTGAGGAAAGCCTTGGAGGAGTTGTTGTTGGACGTGGAGTGCACCAGGGCTGTGTGGCAGGCGGCTGGGAGCACGGTCGAGGTAGGTGCTCGGCTCTTGTCCACTCTTGAGGTGGAGCTCGTGGCTACTGACTCTCGTCTGGCGGCGTTAGAGGGGAGCGACATTGGGATTTGATTGTATCTCCTTTCCTTTTTTGTTATATGTACCCTGGTTGTATGTATTTTGTCACCCCAAGGGCATGTCTTGGGTTCTGTTTACAGAGTATGAATGACAAACTTTTGGGTTTCTTCTGTCATTTCCTGAGTTGTCCCACCTCTTTTCTCGTGGAACACTGTTGTGTGCATAAGCTGGCGACCACTTACTGTTAGTTATGCTTGATGCTAAATCCAGCTGGAGGCTGTGGAGGTGCCTGCCCCGGACGCATTAGTGGAGTGACCCGGGGGAGGCGACGCTGGCTTGGACAAGCTGGCAACCTTGTCCGAGATCCCACGACAGGAAGCAGCTGCGGGGACCGTAATTTCAGTGGATGAGGCCCTGGAGGAGGGGGAGATATCACCGGAAAGTAGCATAGTTCCAGTGACTAAGGTAAATATGGGCCTCCGGGACTTCTCTTGCGTCTCTTCAGGATTTGAGTAGCTTGCCTCGATCGGTGAAAGACTGACCCCATTTTCTGTGTTTTAGGAGGAGGCAAGACTTCCCGAGGCACGCACTGCTAGAGCTAGCAGGGCTGTTCCGAAGTGGGGGGAACCAGTCACCCTCGCGGGGGTAGGTGGACTGCAACTGCTCTCGAGGCCAAACGTGGAGCGCCTGGTGTCCTTCCAACAATCGGGGGGTAGGCCGAAGCTCATGGTTCCTCTTCTGCCCCCCGACTGCTCATGACGCCTCAGGAGGACCAGCTTCTGGGGAAGATACTAACAAGCATTACGATCTCCCGGGAGGAGGGAGCACAAGCGGAAAGGGCGAGTCCAAACTCTGTCGGGGAAGTGCAGGGGGAGAAGCGCTTGTCAGCCACGACAGAGGTAGAGCAGCCCCTCACGATGATGGGGTCAGGTGATTCGATCACAGTTCTGTCGACTCCTCTGGCGATGGCCGGCTGGGAGATGTCTGTCGAGGTCGGATGCTCGAGTGACCTGGCCTCCACTCTCCCATCCTCCTCGGGTGTGGTGAACGCGGATCTATGGGTAGCCATGGATAGCTTGGTCGAGTTCGACCCTCCGACCGTGCCGTCCATTGGCCACGCCACCTCGGACGTGCCGGTTTGGCAAATGCTGCTGGCGTTGTGGTCGATGATCTTCGCCGATCCTTCCCTCACATATCAGGGGGTGCACACTGTGGTGGCACTGCTGACCGGGGGCACTGCAGGTGCTGGGCTGCCCTCTAGAAGAATGGTCGCGGAGAATCTTGCTATTGCTGAAATACATCAACCGCCGCAAATTCCTTGAGGCCCGGGCTCCTAGCGAGTTTGCTGCCATCAGTGCTCAGGAAGACGAGTACCTGTAGGCCCTGGAGGTGCAGAAAGGCAACGAGGAGCGGCATGAAAAGACTTTAGACGAAAGCCACCATCGTATCGACACCCTCACAAGCAGAATAGAAAAGTTGAGGGGCTATCTTGCTGCAACCGAGGCCGAGCTGGTTGAAGCCGAGGCAACTGTGGTCAGGGAGACCGAGGAGCTTGCCGTTTCCAGAGTATATATTTATTATTTTTTTGTGTTGTTTTATTTTATTAGCAGTGTGACAGTTGATCTGTATGTCTGGCAAAAATTCGACAGCATCTCCTCTGTACTCGGAATATGCCCAGGGGTATATAGAAAACCGTCCACGAAATGCCGAGACAGAATCCGTAATAAACAGGCTTATCGGAGCCCAAGAACCGAAGGGATGAAAACTAATGGGACAATGTCCGCCATGAGGTGATTTTATTTAATATTCCCTTGGTGGGGCCATGTATATATTCCACATCATCGACAGATAAATATAGGAATGAATGGATGAATATATCAATGAGCTCCATTTGTTCAAACATGCCATTCGTAAATGCAATGCAGCACGTGGGCCACGACATGCCAGACAGCTAACAACACATGCATGCAAATAACATACAAAGAAGTGAAAATGGCAAGCAGATAATGCTCTTGGCGGCCAGCACGCGATTGTGCTCGGCATGGGGATTGAAAGGGTATCGGCGCGGAAATGAGAGAAATGGGGGGGCCTCGGCGCGGCAGGGGTCTCGACGCGAAAACTCCCGCGTCGAGAGAAAATGAGTGTGCCGAGAGGAAATGACACCGATTGCTTCTGAGAAGGGATTTTCTGAGGGGAGTCTTGCTCCTGGGTTGCAGGGGCTCAGGGATTTCGAAGGTAATGAACTCTGGGGCAATAGCACTCAAGGGGATTGAGGGAGTTTCCCACAGAGATATCATCTGGAGTAGGTTGACCACCGGGGCATTTTGATCATATTCCTCACAACATCACGAGTGAGGGCCATGAGATGGGCTGTCTCAGGCTCTCACAGTGACTACGAGGTTGAAAGAAACGATGAGGAGGCAATCAGAATGATTTTCATGCAACGGTATAGAGTGTTCTGTGGAGCATAAAAAAAACACAGATGAAACTTAAATCACATGAAGCTCAGCACCGCGATAGAACAAAGTTAACAGAAGGTGAAACATAGTACCGTAAAACCCATATACCTCGTTATTTCACTGTGCCTCATTCTCTTATAGAAGGATTAGAGGCCATGTCACAGATTTGACAGACCCTTGGCCTTCATTTGAGGGATTGACCAGTTAAAGAATTTGCTAGTACGAGAAGCACCGGGAAAGAACTAAAGCAAGGTCGAAATCTTCGATGCGAGATCGTACGAGAAGTGGAAACAGTGGCAGTGAAAATGCCCGCATAGCCCCATGGGGCACCTTGTTCGGCTCAGAGGAACTCTGGCCGATGGATCATCACACACACAAAAGAAAAGGAGACCAAAACAAGTTGACGGGCAAAAGCCAGCTTCACCAGGGTGTCGGCTTGAGCATTCTCTCCTCTGACGACGTGGCCTATCTCAAGGAGGTAGAACGGCTTCATGAGCCCCTTCGCCTTATTGTGGTAAGGGAGTAGCTCCGATTTTCGAACATCGAACTGTCCCTGGACTTGCTTGATGACCAGCAACGAGTCACCAAATACTTGCAGCATTTTAATCTCCATTTGAAGAGCAATCTGGAGGCCGATAATCAGAGCTTCATACTCAACATCATTATTTGTGCAGGGTTTGTTGATGCAGCAGGAAGTGTGTACCACTTCTCCCTCTGGAGACTTAAGGACGATGCCAGCTCCAGCCCGTATCTTGGTACGCCCAGAGGATGCTGTTTCTGTTCTGGAAGCCCCATCAAAATACAACTGCCAGACGGCCTGCTGGACTTGGTTTGCTTCTAGTACTTCATCTTCAGGTAGTTCTGTATCCAGCGGGGAGTCTTCGGGCACGGCGTGTGCCACGAAGAAGTCCGCGATAGCTTGCCCTTTGATGGCCTTCTGTGGCACATAAGTGATGTCAAACTCCATCAATAGCACGGCCCACTTACCGAGACACTCTTTTGGGACTGACTGGGAAAGAATATGCTTGACGGGGTCAGCCCTGGAAATCAAGCTCACTTTATGGGATAGCATATAGTGCCTAAGCTTCTTGACCATGAAGACCAAGGTGAGGCAGACCTTCTCGATAGGAGTGTACTTAGCTTCCACCCCTACCAGTCTTCAACTGAGGTAGTAGAGAGCCTGCTCCTTTCCCTCGTCATTTTTCTGGGTGAGCATTGTCCCCAGTGAATATTCGGTAGTCGCTATGTAAAGGATGAGCGGCTTGCCTTTGACAGGTGCCCCCAGCACAGGCGGGGTTTTCAAATAATCCTTCAGCCGGTCGAAGGCATGCTGGCATTCATCACCCCAACTGAATGGTGCATTCTTCATCATCAGTTTGTGGAACGGCTGGCAGCGTCCCGATAGGTTAGAGATGAACCTGCGGATATAAGCTAGCTGGCCTTGCAGGGACCTCAGTTCTCCCAGGTTCTTCGGAGGTGACAGCTCCTGAATGGCTTTTATTTTGAAGGGGTCTATCTCGATCCCTCTATGCCGGACAATGAAGCCCAGGAACTTTTCACTGGAGACTCCAAAAGCGCACTTCATCGGGTTCATCTTCAGTTCATACTGCCGGAGCCTTTAGAAGATGACTCTGAGGTCACTCAGATGGTCGCCCCTCTTCTTCATCTTGACGACCAGATCATCGATGTAGCACTCGATCTTGTTGTAGAGCAGCTCACCTCATCAGCCTCCTGGGTGGCATCCCCAGTTCTTGGTAGCGGTAGTCCGATACTTGTATCGGGTTATCGGTACCCTAAGCTCTGGGTTGTTACAATTCTGCTAGCTTTTGAGCTTGGTGCCATTCTGGTGAGTGGAGGGATCTCTTGAGTCATGACCTCCAAATGGGCCGGGTCCCTTTCCTAATGACCCAAGTTCATCTGAGGGAGGACCGACGCTCCTCTTTGGAGTTGCCACCTTGCTTAGAAGGCTGGATACTGGATCGGGGTGGTTGCCCCCGGCGTGATACTGGTGCATCGACTCCTTCAAGTCTCGCCTTATCTTCTGGAGGTAGGGGCGGCGGTAGTGGGTCACCCATTTTTGTAGCCGCTATGGCACTCCCCTATTTTGCAGGGCCGAAGTTGACTCAGCACCAATGTGGTGGACTGAACGAACCTGGTCTGGGGTTGCCTGGAACATGGCACCTTTGGTAGGTGTCAGTGTAGCCAGAACTCGGGAATTCGATGCCCGAGCTGGGGCTGACATAGTGGCGACCCGAGGCTAAAAGCCTGTACTGGAAGTTGATGAAGCTGGGATCTTGGACTGGAACCCAAACTGAGTGCTTGAGAGAGCTAGGCTCTAGGGCTAGAAGCCTGTCTTGAGTGCTGATGGTGCTAGGGCCCAGGACTGAATGCCAGTCTTGGGTGTTGACGAAACTAGCCCCGGGGCTAGAGGCCTGTCTCAGGTGTTGATGTAGCTGGATCTCGGGGCTGGTTGCCCGTCCTGGGTGTTGATGTAGCTAGAACCCAGGGCTAGCCACCCGTCTAGAACCCAAGACTAAACACCATTCTTGGGTGTTACTGGAGCTAGATCCCAGAGCTAGATACCCTTTTTGGGTGTTGGTGATGCCAAAATTTTGGGACCCAAGGTGGGGCACCCATCTTGGGTGTTGATGTAGCTGAGACCCAGGGCTAGAAGCCCATCTTGGGTGTTGATAAAGCTAGAACCCAGGACTAGAACCCCGTCTTGGGTGCTGATGAAGCTGGCACCCAGGGCTGAGAGCCCATCATGGGTGTTACTAGAGCTGGTCCCTGGGGCTAGACGCCCGTCTTGGGTGTTGCTGGTACTGATACCCAAGGCTAGAATCCTTCTTGGGTGTTGAGGTGGCCATGTCCTGAAGAGGAAAACATGTGCTGGGAGTTGGCATTGCTAGATTGTCGGGGTAAAGACCCCATTGTAGAGTTGGGAGGCCAGGGGCCCAATGCGGAGAGTCTGCATCGGGGACCGACCATAATGAGACCCGGGGTTGTGTACCCGAGCTAGATGCTGGGGAGCCTCGAACTCGGAGTTGAAAGCTCGTATTGAGTGTTGGCTCATCCGAGACTCAGGTCGAGAGGCCCGAATAGCATGCTGGGAGGCCATGACCCCAGGGTAGGAGACCTGTGCTAGGGGCAGGCTTGGCTGGGACTCGGAGCTGAGGGCCCGAGTGAGATGCTGAGGAGCTGGGGACCCTGAGGTCAATGACCGCATGGGTCTCTATTGCTGGAGGATCAGTGGGGCCAGCTACCAGTATGGGCAGTCGCCAAACTAGGCTACTCATCGGCCATGGCAATGGCGTCCGAGGATCAGGGCGATCCAAAAGTCGAGGCAGCATTGCCATACACGATTGGCGTTGCCAACCGTACATGCCTGGCGTGGATGGCGTTGACGATGGGATCGTAGGTCACTATCGCCACCGGTTTGTTTTTGGTGTTGTTGGTGCTGGTTGGTCACTCTATGATGACCGGTCACATGTTATAGTCTGGACGGGGCCCTCCTCTTCATCTCCGATAAGAAAAGGCGAGGGCATTGCAGCGTATACTTTGCAGGTGTGACTCTTCTTCGGTAGAAAGAAGAAAGGTAGGAGACTTCCCACCGGGCGTGCCAGTGTGTTTACGCGCGCCGGGGAATTCCTTCTTGTTCTTTCCCTCGTGGTGGGGACACACACTCGCCTTTTACGGGAGGCCGGGATGGGTCGATTTGGCATGCGGGGATTTCGGGGGTATTGAAAGGAGGGCGAAAAGAACGATAGGAACGTGTAGGAAGGAATGACGTATGTTTAATCCTTCTGGAAGACTGGGACAGAGATGGCTAGATGGAATACGAGTGTGCTAATCGATTTCTTGACAATCACCAGCGGAACCAAGTGTTTGATCGGGGATGTGCCACCAGGGCACAACACATGAGCACGAAATGTTATGCGTCACGTGGAGAGAAGGAGGTTTCACTGGCACGAGTGTAGACGATTGTGGGGGCTCGTGTACTCGACGTCTTCCCCACTAACTGCAAGTGATCAACGTTAATTTTACATCAGGCGGAGCCTGAACACCTTTGTTTCTACTGCCGAAGAAAGCGTCAGGGACCCTGGGAGCCACGACATCGGGAGGGCTTCATCCGTGCAACAGCGACAGGGCAACAGCAACACAACAGGGATAACTAGGGGCAGAGAGATTGGTACCAAAGAGGAGGGGGATCCGCTCCCTGATTGGATTACATGACTTATGCGCCATGAAAGGCATTTATATGGGGGCATGAATGCCCGATTACAAGTGCTTACAAGCCGCGGGATAATTTCGTCATTCGTGATGGTCCCCAGGTTATTGCATTATTGTGTGCGTAGTTCTGCATTCATACATTGTGCCCGTCAAAGGACCTGGGACTTAGCATAATGTCGCCCAAGGGCATCACAGTGTATTCCTCACATGAAACAGTGTCGAGGTCGGGGTAGTAGGGGTGCCGTGGGCACCATTGTGTTGGAGCAGTTGGGCATTACCAAGACTGAGGCGACTGAATGATGTAGGCAGCACTTGTGACTGGAGCAGCCAGGTGCTATTGAGGTAGAGGCAGTCGAGTGTTGTTGAGACTAGAGAGGTCGAGCGGAGTGAGCATTGCCATGATTGGAGCGACCAAGAGCCATTGAGCTCAGAGTTGCCGGGCCCGTAGGCACTAGTGGGACCAGAGCTATTGAGGTTGTAGGCCTCGCTTTGACTGGAGTAGTTTGGTGCCATTGGCACAGTGGTGACTGGAGTAGGTTGGCGGTCGGGTGCTACCGGGCACCGTTGTGATGGAGGTTGTTGAGTGGTTAGGCGTTGCAGGCCCTGACGTGACTGGGGTAGCTAGCAGTCGGGTGCCGGGGGCATCGTTGTGACTGAGGTAGTTGAGTGGTCGGGTGCCGCAGGCCCCGATGTGATTGGAGTAGCCAACAGTCAGGTGCCAAGGGCATCGTTATGACTGAGGTTGTTGAGTGGTCGGGCACTACGGGCTCCGACGTGGCTAGAGTAGCTGGCAATCAGGTGTCGAGGGCACCGTTGTGACTGAGGTTGTTGAGTGGTCGGGCACTGTGGGCCCCAACGTGACTAGAGTAGCTAGCAGTCGGGTGCCGAGGGCACCGTTATGACTGAGGTTGTAGAGTGGTTGGGCACTGTGGGCTCAGACGTGACTGGAGTAGCTAGCAGTCAGGTGCCGAGTGTAGACACGCCAAATTTGACGCTATGTTGGCTAAATCCCATGTTACTTTGTGTTAATCAGATTGGACTTCAATATTTGATTAATATGGAATTTTTCTACATTTTTATAATCAACGCGTCGCGTTTTAAAATAATGCAATTATTATTATTATTATTTTTAAAAGAAAAAACATACTGACCATTGATATATGTCCATATGTGTATTCTTTTGCATTGTAGGGACTGATACGGACTCACATTTATTGGATCCAAGTGATAGCTGCTTACCATTGTGGACGTCAAAAAATGACGATGATGGTCATACGGCACCCGCGTCTATGCACTCGAGCCCGAGTCGAAGATGGGGATGTCGAACAAACCCATACCTCGCTTGGTCAGGATGAGAACTCACTCAGTGGTCTGCTACCCATCTAGGGAGCCCCCCCTCAGGCGGAAGATACGACTACAATTCTCCAACTGGCCGTGCCAATAGCTGAAGCAAAGAAAAGTTGAGAACTCCGGCATAGTCTCGGCATGCATCGAAAGTCACGCAGAATCTTGTACCGAAGTCCAGAGACTGCGAATGAAACATTGTGGAGGCCACGCATTGCAACTAAAGCATTCGAGGGGCACCAACTCTTGTACGAATGGCCGCGACTCCGTGAAGAATCACTTAGTGCTTAAAATAGCGCGAGAAGGCTTTAAATCGACGCGGGAATACCTTAAAACAGCACCACCCCCTTGCTTTGTTAATACGGCATGCTCACCTTTTGAAGGATGCCCCATTGCTTCTGCTCAAACGGCACACCCTTGCCCATTGTTAAAATGGCGCGCCCCTTTGATTGTGTTAAAACGGCGCCACATTTACATTACCTTATAACGGCGTGCTCCACTTTGAAGTACCATCCATCTTTGTTGCGTTAATACGGCGTGGCAATCTTGAATGCCAACATGGCTATTCTGGCGTGCTATAGTACCCGTCATACCTTTTCCTTCAAATACTTAAAACGGCGTGCTCGTGTTGGAGACCAAGATGGTTATTCCGATGTAGTCACTGTTACCTCATGCCGGATTAGGTGATGCAAACAAGCCATTCTCTGAAGCGTTTCTCTGGCACGCGAACAAGCCATCCCGTCATCAATGCGGTCCCCTGTTTCCTGGGAATGGCATGACGATGAACAAGCCTGAAATGGTTAAAGCTTCAGTTCGAACCGGCGGGCAACCATGGGCATTCCTTTAGTGGAAATCCTCGAGCTATGCACCGCTAAACACTCATTCTGTCGGCTGGCTGCCCATGTCCCTGCAAGAGATGGCGATGGTAACATGGCTGGCGAAGAGGCTCGATAGCAACATCCGCGCGGCGTGGGCAATCGACAGGCATGCTTCCCTTCAAATAAAGAAATGTGCACATTCCCCTCGGGGAGATATATATACCAAGTCGTTTTTCCCTCTGGTCAATCCATATTTTCAGGTAGATCCACCTTTTGCCCTGTCAACTCTAGACTTGTAAGCCAACGTGTTCTAAATTCCACCACGGTAAGTATAGAGAGATTAAAATTCCTTCCATACCCTAGGTTTGTAGATCTCTGAGAGAGCTTTCCAACGGTGCCAGTCTCATGTCATTCTGAGCTCAGATATGATTGTAACACTATTTTCGCTGGGTCACGCAGTGCTGTGACAGCAGAACAGGCTCGTGGATAGCAAGCTGCAACAACCCCCAGGCCGGCTACCTCGCCTTCCATAAGGCAAACCAACGCGTCTCCCTCTGAGGGATCGTCCCTCCAGGAGTCTCTGTCATAGTGGTACCACTCTCGGCCCACTCAGCCCACCAACCAGGACGTGGACCCCACACTTACCGACACGTGACACCACCGGAGCTGCCCAAGAAGCCACCCGTCAACCCAAGGGCGATACTCCCGGGTCCCATTGTATCCCTTTACCTCCCTGCGTGGAGTAGGTAATAAATCTCAATTCTGTAATATTTGGCTAATTACTGTATCGGGAGTTTGTGCCTTGGCCGGGGTCATCTTCCCCATGCTCGGAACGTGGAGGTATTGTGTCCGCTCCCTACTTCGACATTTACTTTCCTCATATATATTATTATGCCACTGCATGTGATAGGTTAATATAGCTTGCAACTAATTTTAATCACCGCTGTGAGAGAGAGTGAGACCCGTCCCGTGACTTGATTCTAGCATGAAAGAGAGTTTGACCACCCTAACTCATTATCGGTTTCTCAACTGCGCACATCCGTACGCTTCCCTCGCTAGTTATGAGTCGCGAGTTTGCCTAGAGTCCAAGGTTTGCATCAAATTGGCATCGAGTCACATCCCGTTCCACATTAAATTGGTATCAGAGCCTAATTGAGTATAGGGTAGTCATTATTTTAAAAGAAAAAAAGTGTCTTTGATGTGACACCACTAAGGCAAATGCAGCGGTGAGATGGAAGATCATTGGACCTACTTCGCAAACGTAATGCGCAAGAGTGGAGAAACACATAGATGTCGAACCAACGTTGCACACACAATCTCCGTGGTGACTCGATGATGTCAAGTAGAGGTGGTGGGGTGAGACCCTTGATGGTAGAAGGCCTGCAAGGCTATGGTTTTCCCTCCCAAAGGGTATGGTGCCCTCACTCAAAGGGCTGGCTAAGTGCCAATTGGGGCACAATGGCACTCACTCACTCGCAACTCCACGGTGACCTCTCGAAGCTAGGGGCTCCGGGAACGGGCGCTCTCTCTCTACCAGGCGATGGTCGTCATAGGTTCTTCAGGGGTTTTGGCACGACCTCGTATTAACTCGGCCGCTGCCCTTCCTCTCCTGGTGAGAGGACCTTGTCTTCCGGCTAGTCTAGTCATCTCCTCGGGCTCGACGGGCAGGGCTCCATATCGGTCGAACACCCCGGCCATGTTGCAGGAATAGATCCTCACGTCTCTTCTCTTTCTCGACGCCCTCCTACTTGGTCTACCAGGGAAGGTCAATCTATCAAAGATCGACCCTCGTAACTGCGCCTCCTCCTGAGGTGGGGACAAGTGACAATCTTTCGGTATGTTCCTCGGCTCAGCACTTGGCGGGGATCGAGGCTCTGGTTCTTCTGAGGCACTGGCCGTTGCTTGAAAAAGCCTCTGACGCCCCAAGGGGGTGCTTTGCCAGGCCATACAAATAGGCCCTCGTGACCTCGTTCACTCCCTCTTGTGAGTGAAAAGGGAAAGGAGTGTGTGGTATGGCTCTGTCTCCACCGTATGACTGGTGGGATGGACACCTTGATTCAGCGATGTTGTAGTGATGTCGGGGGCGCCGGTGACGGGTGACCCTCGGTGATAATGGGGTAGTAGACCCTGGGTGGCACTCTGTACCCGTTGGCCCAGCTGGGCTTCTTCTCTCTTATCTTTTATGGAGGGATTGCCCTAGCTCCGCCTTAGCCGTTGGAGCGTTCCGGGTACCCCTGGGCACCCACACCTTCTTCTTCTTTGCTGATTAGTGGGTTAACAAGCTTTCTAGCCTCTTGGCCTTGCTCGACTTCCTCTTATCCTTTTCTGCCAGCGGCTGGAAAGAGTTTCGCACTGGCACATTGGGCACAACCCTGTCCAAGATCACCTCACCCCTTCGTCAGTTCAGGTGCACCCGAACGCTGCCGAAAATAACTGATTTGCTGGAGTTGGAAATTTGACCTCTGGAGGGAGCAGTATCTGCATGACCTCGATGGCACCTCCTCTGATGCGACGCCAATCCTTGGTTGAATGGGCCGGGAGAGATGCACAAGTGGTGCACAAAGCAGCTCAACATCCTGGTCCAGACGTGGCTGTTGGTCTGGGCCGATGGATGGCTAGCAACAGTCTTGGTGGCCCCCTAGATGAGGATGCCTACTTCAGCAGTGTCGGACGCATCCACATCCAATAGGTTCACGAACGCCACCCCGAGGAAGTTGGCGAAGCCTACAACGGGAGGGAAGCTCCCGAAACGAACAGGGATGGCTAGGTATCCATCCCGGGCATGGCTCTCTACGATGAGCGGACCAAAAGTGACTGCCATTGCTTTGTCTAACGAACGTCCGGTCACCCCCATACCCATCCACCCCACTTCCCCTCCCATAAACCCCATTTTCCCCCCATCATCTTCAACCTATAGTTTTCAGTTCGGAGGTAGCAGAGAACCTGAAGACTGCAAAGGAAGCTACGACACCATCCGGATGTTCTATGAGACGCGAGGGCTACCCCTGGAAGCGTCTTTGAGTCATCTTTGCAATGGCAGTAATCTCGTCCCATTTCGAGCTCGTGGATGTCTGGGAGAGGCGATCTCCTCCGACTGCGCAGATGGTTCCTGTCCAGCTTCCAGAGGTGGAGTGCAGTAGTTGCCACGTCAGCCCCTTTCAATATCTGGAGGCAGCGTTCGACTGAGACCTTCTTCTATGAGTTTCCCTCCTCTTCCAAGAAGCGGAGCTCCATTCGGCCACCGAAGCAATTTCTTCTACCTTTTCTCCCCAGAGTGCACAGTTCTGTCCACCCTGGGACTGAACTGACACCATGTCAGTGTTCGGATTACTGCGGTCTTCTCCGACATCGGCTGGCACCCCCGTGGGTCTCGTCTCGAAGGCAGATCGACGACGGTTCCAACGCCACTGACCGTGCTCAAATCGGAGTTCGGTACTATTTGTGGTGGCTTCATCTTCTAGACGCTACAGTGCTGAGAAGGTCCGAGCCAGAGAGCAGAGTCCCTGATTCTAGATTCACCGTGATAGACGACGACTTCCCCAGCCCCTGCCAAAATTCCTGCATCCTCCTGGACCAATCAACGAAATTTTGGCACTGGTCTTGCTGGCAAAGGAGTTCGGGAGCATCAGAAAGAATTCCTGCATCAACAGTCTGTCCCCTGTTCCTAAGAAGGGATAGAATCGACCCCATCATCGTGTGAAGCTCTATTCTTCATCTTTCCCCTCCCCGCTTGGCCGGCTGAAGGCCCCTCACTGCACGGAGGTAGTTTTAGTTGTAATTCACTTAACCCCCATCCCAAGATCCCCCTCCTGTGTGAGGCGTAGTGTTGTAATTGCTTGAACAGGTCGATGCATCCTCGCCGCGGCGTGGGTAAGCCCCACGCTTCCCCATGCGCCCACGTCTCCGAGCGAGACCGATTTCTTCAAACCGGTCGAGTAAGTGCTCTTTCCCTTGCTCTATTATGGTACTTTTCTTCCAATATTAGCTTTTAGCTGCGCTGGCTAGTGAGAGAGAGTGCCCGATCTCGCAAGTCCCAGACTTCGAGAGACCATCGTGGGAGTGAGTGTTATCCGTGCCCTCGGCACCGGGTCGGCCACTAGGATTGGACTAATCAAACCCCTTGGGAGACCCTCTGGCCTTGCTGGCCGACAGGTGGCAGTACCTCAACAGGCGCAAAGGCCATGGAGGCGGCAGGTGTCGACACCACAGTACCGGGAGATCCTGTGATAATGAGCTCCTCCGATGTTGACATTGGCGAAGACAGCATAGTTGATCCTTCAGGTAAGAGATGTTAGAGGATAATGATAGACCTCTTTGTCACTTTGCAACCATCTCTACTAACTGATTAAAGCATCTGCTATATAGGCAGTGACAGGCCAGGCCATTGAAGAAGGCGCATCCCGCCCTGACGAGATAACTCCGGCAGGGGGAGCTTCTCAGGGTGCACTAGAGGGCGTGCAGACTCCGGGGGACAGTGCCTCGCCAGTAGACAACCATGCCGCAGGTATTGCTCGTATCTAACAACGAACATGGCAAATGATGTATGCACTTTATTTACGGCACTGACCCCTCTCCTATTTTTGTCGTGTAGCTTCTCCCTCTGCAGAGCCGATGGCTGGTGCCTCCCCGCGAGAGGAGACTCAAAAGGCAGGGCTGACTTCTGAGGCCGAGCAATCTTGCTCCAAAGGGGCTCTGGATACAGAGTCTGCCCTTCCTAGCATAGCTAAAGAAGGAGCTGCCATTGAGATAGGTGCACAGCTGCTCCCTGGGATTTGATATCCTCTATGTGCCACTTTATAGATGAGCACTTACATGCTATTGCTTAAACTGCAGCGGGCGGGGACACAAACGTCCCGGCTAGCGGGCCAGGCTCAGCTTCTAACATTGGTTCCTCTCCCGTTACTGAGGAAGGGCAGGGGTCTACAGCAGCAGTAGGTATATGACCATGTTGTGCCTTTTTATATTCATTCGTGCATTTTCGTTGGGTGGTGAACAAACACTCATTCCGCCCCCTTCTGTCTTTGCAGCTTCTGCGGAGAGAGCCCCAGGGGTACCTGTAGATTTCCCAGCTCTTGGAGTTGAGTGGCCTGACGCCCCTGCACTTGGGATGGCATTGCATGCTGCCATGGCCGACCAGCTCCTGCAGGGTCTTGATCCGTTGATCCAGGTCGATCCACTGCCCTGCGTTCGACCATTTGGAAACGGTCGACAAACTTCTTCTGCATATCAGCCCAATTGACTACCGAGTTGGGCTTGAGCCTTGAATACCACCGGAAGGTGGTGCCAGTCAATGACGTGGCGAAATACCGCAGCAAGTATGTTTCTTCCAGCGCCAATTCACCCATGGCCGTCATATAGTAGGCCAGGTGTTCATATGGAGAGCCCTGCCCGTTGAACTTCTGAAGTTTCGGGGCCTTCGGGCAATCCGGAGGAAGCTTCTTGAACTGATGGTGGGTTCACCGGCGAAGCTGGGGTTAACTGTGGTAAACCTGTTTGCATTTGGGATTGAAAGGGGAGGGTGTGGCTAGGGATGGAGGGTGGGGTTGGAGGAGTGGGGCTGTCCACGTGCGTGGAGGGGCCAGTGGCTAGCAGGGTTGGAGATGGAGGGCTGGGAGGCTGGGTTCTTAGGTTGAAATGTAGGTGCATGGCGATGGGAAAGTGGGGAAGGCGATGGTGGTGGCGATGGTGGGAGAGAGGGGCGGTGCATGGGGAAGGGTGAGGTTGGGTTCTCCGACGAGGCTAGGTGCGTGGTGAGGGGATGGGGGTTGGATCCTCAGACGAGGTGGGTTGATGGTGTTGGGGCGTTTGGCTTTCAGATGCGCAAGGTGCAAGGGCGGAGATGGCGGCTCGGTGAGGCTGGGTATGGTGAGATGGCCGTGCTCGCGGGTGAAGGTGTAGAGCTTGCCCGCCCATGTTCTTGATGCCAACATACGTGTTTGGAGCCACGCTCGGGTGGTGGCTCAAACCCACCGTCGCACTCTACCTGGGGATGCTCAGAGGCCTGGGGTCGGGGTGGCAGTTGCGAGCTTCCTTGTAGGGCCGCGCCCAATCGCGGGATCACGGCGTCCCCGGACACGAGGGTCACACTCCACTGTCGTGTTTGTTGTGCTCAGAGGGGATGGTAATCGTGGACGTCGACTGGCTCAGGGAGGCAGCCTTGCTCGAAGGGGAGGCGGGCACTCGCCCATGCATGCTCGGGAGGGCGGACATGCTCAGAAGGACAGCCAGTGCCATGCTGTGAATGACGGTTCACACCTACCCCAAACTATGGAAGGTACGCCGTGCTCGGCCTGCTCGGAGGAACATGTAGTAGTATAAGGGACAGTGCAGCCCGGATGACGTGCTCATCGTGCTCGGAGGTGCAGAAGCTGGGCGCTGGGTGGTTGTTGGCGAGCTTGGCAAGGGCCGACGATGGCAGTGCAGATACGGCCAGTGACGTAGGGTGGCCGGTTGGGTGGTGCATGGTTGCAAGGTGAAGGCGGCAGTGGGCTCATGGCTAGTCTTGGAGGGTGTCCGAGGCCACTCGCATGGCTCGTTCGCGTGCTTAGCAACAGAAGACGGAGGCGCATGCTAGGGCTCGCGTGCGTACTTGGTTGGGATGTGGAGCAGTCACGACATCGACAATGGCATCTGCGAGTTGACAGTCAGCTCGGTGGAGAGTAGGATGGGCTGGGGCAAGTAGGGATTTTGTGAGGTGGACAGTGAAGGGAAGGGCTTTAGGTAACTGGGAGTGGGGGTTTTACGTGCAAGGGTCATTAGTGAAGCCTCACCGGGTTTGGTGAGGGGTGGACGTAGGACTGCCGTTGTTGCATCCGAACCACCTTAAAAACCGCTGTGTATTGCCGGGTCGTGTCGCATGGCAGCATCCTCCAGCTCGTCCCCTGAAGCTTCGTCCGTGGTCGATGGCGCCTGCGGTGCTGTGACTGGGCCATCCCCCCCTACTGTCCATCCCTCGTCTGTTGCTCTTCCTCCTAGAGGGATCTCCACGTCCACCATCAAGGTTGCCCACTTTCTAGTCCCTCGCTGCCCTATGAGCCCAGTTGTGCCCCCACCTTCCTCTCTGGTGCTTCCGCTTGTCACCGACGCCCTGCTCCTTGGCCGTGGGCCTCTACACACCAGCTCGTCCCCCTCTCTGCCTTCCGCCGGTGACAAGTCGTCCCTCCCTGTGGTGCCATCCTTCGATCGACACGTCCATGTCATCCTTAACACACAACTGATGGTGGGAGTTGCTTCGTCTGCTGCTCCCCTCGTTGACCTCTCACATCCGTTGACTGGTCCTGTCACCTCCCCCCCTTACGCAGTGCCTCATGTGGCACCTTCTTTGGCCTCCACGTCTCCCTCTATTGATGGGACGCCTAGAAAAAATGGTGCTCTATTTTTGCATCTGGGCTCCCCTCCTTCGACCTCCTTTCTTGGCCGCCCTCCCCTGCCTTGCGGTGCTTCTTCCTCATCCACTGCCCTTGTCTCGGGCCCCCTACCATTGGCTGTTGTGATCTTGCCGTCGTTCGTCACCGTGCCTGGGTGTGGCTCTCCTTCCCTCACTTCTGCTTTGGGAGGTCTGCCGTCTGCTGCGTGTTTGGTCGCTGGTGGTCACAGGGATGCCCCTGCTCCGCCCAGCCCCTGTGTCCTTGTGGAGGATCGTCACCTGCCTGCTGCTGGCCATAATAGTCAGCCCGTGCCCCTTGGTCCCACGCTGGAGGCCCGTCTTGCCGACTATTCACCCGTCTGCCTTGTAGCCGGTGCTGCTCCCGCTTTGCTGGTCCTCGCCATGCCCTTCCCCCCCCTCCACCCAGCCCTCTGTTGGTCCCTCCGTGAGCTCAGCTACTGGGCCCCCCTTTGCTGCTGCTCTGTCATCCGCTTCAACTTCCAGTGATGCGGGACGGACGCGTGACCTGGGACTCTAGCTCGCGATCGTCCCTAAGCGAGGGAAATATAGGACCTGGCGTGGTTGAGAAATCGGCCGTGACTCAAGGGTATCAGCTTTTCGCGTTAACTCGGGTTGAGTCACGGGACGGTAACACTCAAGCTCACTCTTTCGCAGCGGTGATACAAGTATATCTAGTTGGTCGTCGACCAGTTGTATTTATAGTTTCTTCAGAAGAGCATCGAGAGTGTGGATGGCGTGATCTTCACTTTGGCACCTTCCGGAACACATGTACCTCTGATACACGTGTCAGAGAGCTGCAACCTCAGATCACGTGACCTGTCATTGATGTAATTGTCTTCGACAGGACAGAAGATACCTGGCATTCTGTCGAACAATTAGTCTGATAGAAGTAGTTCATAAAAAGTGTGCACGAGGCATTATTTAGAAACTTAACAAAAACTTGCACGAAGACATTATCAGCAGATGCACAAATAAATTTGCACGCAGTAGAAAGCAGCATGGGGTTTGGAACTTGGAGGGCTACACGAAGGATATCGCTGGGTACCAACTCCAACCCAACCTTATGGCCTAGTCCTCTAAGAAGAATATATTTCTTCAAGTAGTGGAACTCATCCTTCGACCTCCAATTATATCTTTTGGAAATGAAAGCTTGCAACCACTTGGTTCTCAATGTGCTATCAGTGTCATGTTTTTTATTGTCATTTTCTACCTTTGAGGGACCAAGCAAGATGTTCAAAGCTGCAGCAATTGATGCAGGTAGATTCACAATATTACCTACTGCAACAACAACAGCTGGTAATATGCATTTAAGGGCTCGTGTAACCATCTCATGGATATAGAGTGACTAGATATGAGGGAGCTTTTCCACAAGTTTGACCATGTATCCCAAAGAACACAATTTAAGTCCCCTCATGTGCATGAAATCTGTTAGAGTTCGACCATCAACTGGTTAAAGTTCAAGTCATGCAAAGTCAGCTACCAATTTGAGTGAAGCTATGTCATCATAATACTTGCTTGCCATCTTCATGAGCTCTTTTAGTGACTTCTGATGCAGACCAGTCCCTAAATCTTTTAAGCGTGAGGATGCTTCTTCAGACAAAAGCTTTTGAACCTCATTTTCTTCCCTCACTTCATTTTGTCCTGGTCTGACTAAGTCAATTGCTATATTACCATTGCTGTCCATAGGATCTGACTTCTTTTTATTCTCTTCAATGGTTCAAATTGTTTACCAAGGCCTTTGATAGATGGTTCTTCTGGAGAATCTTCTGAGCAGCTATAGACACTTCAATCTTCAAACTCTCCTGCTTCTGTAAATATTGCATCCAGCTAGTGCCAAGTTCCCACCTGATGGACTTCTGCACAGGTTCAGTAATCTTTTCCAATTTCATCAAGCTTTCCCTAAGCATTCTTCTTACCAACAACCGAGCCACTTTTGTTTCGCTGGGATTATGAGAATGTTGACCTTCCAGAGAAGAGTCTTACACATTGTTGGGTTAGTTGAACCAAAAACTATATCATCCACATATATTTGAGCAATAAGAATGTCTAGATGACATATCTTTGTGCACAAAGTTTGGTCAATTTAACCTCTTGTGAACTTCTTTTCTGAGAGGTGTTATATCCCTGTGTTTTGATGATAGCAAACACTATCAGTCAATGTGTGTTTGAAGCATGTTGTCCTATTAATCATGGTGTTGTTCATTGCATAAAGGCCAGTGCATTTACATACAAAGTCAACACTATGCACATAAAGTTAATGCATCTCCATAAAGTCAACTATGTGAATATAGAGTCAATGCATCTGCATAAATCCTGTGTGAATGTCATTGCATGTCATTTCATCAAACAGTTTGTTCACGAGCCTTCACGTTCATTGTAGTCATCTATAGTCGGTGCATATCATGATTCACTCAGACTATAAGGTCCGTGCACTCTTTTGCATTGTGCATTTCAAAGTCTGTGCACACCTGTTCATACACATAGTCGATGCTATTTTCTGTTGCACGTAGATAAGGTCAGTGCAAGTGTGTTTTACGCTTGACTGAAGTCAGTGCAGATTCTGTCGATTGTGCATAGAGAAAGTCGGTGCATATGGAAGGTTAGTGCTAGTCTGCATATAAGACTATCAAGGTCTGTGCACATCTGTTCTCATGCAATCATAGGTTTGTGCAACTTGTGTGCTGAACGTAGATAAGGTCTATGCAAACTTGTGTTACTACACGTAAGCAAGGTCTGTGCACATAATTCACATTGCATTGTCTGACGCACGATAAAGTCTGTGCATGTTAGGGCTTGTCATATAAGGTCCGTGCATATTAAGCATCATGCACATTCAAAGTACGTGCATATAATTGAACCAAGTCCGTGCATACTTCCTTGTGCACACTGAGGGTTTAAGCACGCTTTGCTGTATGCTTGTTCAGGTCTGTGCACATTTGATTTATGGCAAATAGGGTCTGTGCAATCATTTGTATCATGCACACACAAAGTCTGAGCATATTTGCTCATATTCTACCAAGGTCTGTGCATTTCCTCTCATACGTTGCCTAAAACTTGTGCATGTTTTCACACCAATTGCTATTAGGTCTGTGTGCACTTTATGCTAGTAGTTATGAGGTCGGTGCTGTAGATCGTAGACAAATCTACTTAGGAATAAAAGGAATAATGAAGCAAGGAAATATAAAGCATGTGCACGAGGTGCAAATATGGGAATTGTGATCGCCAGAGACGCGAGGGCCTCGAAGGTATAACAATGAATAAATGGAGGGATCGCGAAAAATACCTAATGAGATCAGCAAGCTCGCTATGATAGGCCGACAAATATTCCGACGTGTATTCGAACGCCAAGAGATAAATTACGCTAAATAACAGTAGCTACGCGCTAAGAAACCGTCCATCGCAGCGAGAAACGTCGAACCGATCGGTAGGTAGAACTACCTCGGCCTAGGGTATCAATCATGCACAATTAACATAATCAAACCGGTATACCTCAGGATAGGATAACACTCACGAGCCCTCAACCGGCAGGATAATAATGTATGAGCTAGGCGTCCTAACTCACAAACGGCGGCAGAAATGACAGATACTAAATAAGCAAATGAAATAAGCGAAATTTCCAGACTAACCGACTCGGTGAAGAGCGAGGCACAAACTGAGCCCGCGTAGACCGTGTGGGGAGAGAAGGCGGGCGGCCGCGGGCACTGGCGTTGGGGCCGCTGGGGAGGGTGTCATCTACTGCCGCTGTCACCGCGTGGAGGGCGGCTGGTAGTCTTGTTGGCACTGGCAGACAACCTCGGCCGGGTGGGGATCAGTGTGCAGGCGGGGACGGATTGCGGGCTGCCGCAACAGATGAGGGTGAGCAGCCGCAGATGGTGGCGACCGATGGCATCAACCTCTGCCGTCACCGATGGCGTGGGCAACTGGTGGACAGCCGACGGTGGTGGACGGCAGCGGCTGGGTGGAGGTTCGACTATATGGCGGCCGAGTGTTACTGCGTCTGGCCTAGCATAATAGGGAGAGGGAGGAGCTGTGGGGCTTGGAGTGTGGACATGCGGGGTGGCCGCCCTCTAGTTGCAGGGGGGCGAAGACGGAGGAGGAAGGCTGTAGAGGAGGCAGGGGAGGGAAACGCAGGGGGTCGGTTGGTCGCTGGTGTGCAGGGGAGAGGGAGCCGCCGCTGTGGTAGGGTGGCCGGCCGGCTGAAGAGAGAGAGGGGCTGTGACGGTGGAGCCCACGGTCGACCCTGCCACAGGAGCTGCCGGCGGTGGAGGGGACTCGCGGCGGCGGGAAAGCAGGGGGGTCAGCCGGGGGTGACCGGTGGCAGGGCGGCCACGCGAGCAGGCGATGGGGGAGGAAGGTGGCTGGCCGACAGAAGAAGGCGGCTGCTGCGACGGAGGCTACGGCGGCTTCTGCTGTTGTGGTTGCAGCGGGGGAAGGAGTTCACGGCGGCGGCTGGGTCCCGCCGTCAATGCCGCTGGAGGCGGGCGGTCGCGAGCTCGGCTATGCAGGTGGGGGTGTGCGTAAGCTCGACAGCCGCAGGGAGGGTTCAAACGTGAAGGCGGGAGAGGGGGCATAAGGAGGAAGAAGAAGGGGTTCTCGCCCCCCCCTCTTCTCCTTCCAACAATGAGGACTAAGGCCCAAGCCCGCCGACCACCACCGTCGACTGGGGAGGAGGACCCGCCGCCATCGCCCATGGAGGACGTGACGCCGGCCACCTCGTCTGCCACCATGGAGGAGGAGGCGACAGCCGTGCCGCCCACCATCGCGGAGGAGCCCATCGCGGAAGAGGAGGCCGAGGAGATGCTGTCGGAGGAGCCCGCCGATGAGCTGGCGGCGATAGGGAGAGTTGCACCAGACCCCGAGGTAGGCTTCAAAACCACCCCCATTGTCATTTTGTAATTATGCATGCTTAGTTTGGTTAGGGGGCGGGGTTTTTTGAACGCTAGAGGACCAGTTTGGGGGCCTACGGAGGGCTCTCGCCAGTGGGGAGGGCCGTCACCATCGTCAGGGAAGATGACGATTGTGCGGTCCTCGATCGCCCGCATGACAATGAACATGCGGCCTATATAAGGCCGTACAAACCTCCTGCGACCTAGGCACGACCACACCAACCCTGATAACCGACGTAGGAAAGGCGGGCAATAGATGGCCACATAATGAGTATGCCGCCTACATAAGGCCGCACAAAACACTTGCGGCCGAGGAACGGCCGTACCACCTTCAAAAACTGACATACAAAAGGCGACCACTAGTGTGCTGCACAAAGGACATGCGGCCTACATCAGGCCGTACAAACCACCTGCGGCCCTGGAGCAACCGCACCAACTTCAATAACCAATGCACTATAGGCAGCCACTAGTGTGCCGCACAAAGAACCTACGGCCTACATAGGGCTGCACAAGTGACCTACGGCCCAGGATTGGCCGCACGTGCTGATGTGTGGTCCTATGAGGACCGCCCATCTTGCAGAAAAAAGAATCTTTTTTTGTTCTCTTCCTTTACTTTGTGAATGCTTGAATTAATTTATTGAATGCTTAAAAATGGATGAATAATGCAGGGAAAGCACAGGACCCGCATCTCATGGCTACAGGTCCGTGTAGTGTACTTGGCACTGTCAGACTTTCAGCGTGAGCGGTTGACCGCCATGGGGTTCGCCCCGTTCCTGAGTATTGAGGTGTGTCAATTCGACACACCTCTACTCTATGCTCTGCACGATTGCTGGGATCCAGTGAGTCAGACCTTCCTCTTCCCGTGGGGGCATATGGTCCCCACGCTGGAGGATGTGGCTAGGCTCACTGGCCTTCGAGTGCACGGGCTACTGGTTAGCGGGACCACCTATCCTAACTATAGGGAGATGGCTCGGGAGCTGCTGGGCCTAGAGCTGCGGCGCCTTGAGAGGCAGTCGACCCTCCTTCCTCGGGCGAGTCTACAGGACAGCCTGGGGCTGCGGTGAGGGGGGACAGCGGTCGGGGAGCAGCTGGAGCAGCACTTGCAGTGCTTGGTGGACCTGGCCAGACCGAGGGTAGCTGCGCAGCCGGGAGCAGAGGCCGATCGGGTGCTACGGCATTTTCTGATGCTGATGTTTGGATGGCTCCTTTTCTCCACACGAGCGGATGTGATGAGCTGTCGTTTCCTCCCCTTCCTTGAGGAGCTCGACCACGTGGGTGACTACGCGTAGGGAGCAGTAGTCCTTGCCTTCTTGTTCGACACACTGAGTTTGACGGCCCGTTGGACCATGCTCGGGGGCTTCTCCCCCTTACTCCAGGTACGGCTCTTACCCTAGTTTTGATCATGCGACTTCTATATGCTTCCTAAATGCTGACGCACTACTGTGATGTAGGTTTGGACCTATGTGTACCTATAGGTACTAGGCAAAGGGGAGGAGGCCCGTTCTGGGCTTCTCCCGATAGCACGGAGGTGGGTAGCACCTCGAGAGACTGCCTCCCTGAGGTGACAGGTCAGGGAGTTGCAGGATGATATCGACGCTCTACCGTATGCTTCGGTGTGATCCTAAACTCAGACTCTCTGATTAAATGCACTCCTATATGATTATGATGCTAATGCAGTTTCTCATTTTTACAGGTGCGGTGGACGTCTTACAGAGAGGAGGGCCAGGCAGACCAGCCGTGGGTGGTTGGGGCCCTTGCCTTCACAGGTCGAGATGTGTGGCTCAATTGCATGAATGTGGTGGAGCCACTACATTTTAGATTGGTGATGAGGACCATCGGGGTTCACCAGCCCGCGGTGGAGTTCCCAGCGCCAGAGAGGGCGGGGGAGCGAGTTTTGAGGACAATGAGGGGCCTATCCGCGACATTTCATTGGACATCGAGGAATGCCACGCAGGTTGCTAACTGGACAGCACTTAGGTAGGTGGTGACTGTCTGGGCTGAGAGCGACGCGACGTACTATACCGCGTACACGCGACACTACATGGACCAGGTGTTCCAGGGTGCCCACCGACCGGTACGACTTTTAGACTTGTACCCCTTTCAGTTATGCTCATGATTTCTACCTAATGATATGCTAACATTTGGACTTATAAATGCAGACCGACCGTTAGGGATGTCTTGCGGAGCTGACGGGGCTCCTTACGGGGACGATCAGGGAGCGTGACGAGGCCCGATAGGCCTCAGCCCTTTTGGTGAGTTTCTTGACTGATGCATTGCTATTATGCTAAGAGATGATTGACCTGGAGTTTTGATTACAGTGGGGGGCGGAGGCCCAGAGACAGGGGGCCGACGCTCCGTCTACCTCTTCAGCCTAAACTCACGTTGACCGAGCAGAGCGGGAGGCAGAGTTCTAGCGGATGGTTGAGCGAGCCAAGGCGGCCGAGGCAGCGCTTGCTGAGCAAGTACATCCTACACTTTCCCTTGTGAATTATGCTTTTATACTAAAATGCAGTTGACTAATGGTGAATGCATGTGTGCCGGTGATGGAGCTGACCACCGCCACAGGCGAGGGTGACCAGTTGTGAGAGGAGCTCATACTGGCGTAGGACGAGGCCGCCCATCTGCGTGAGGAGCTGGCACAGAGTGACGGCTTGAGTGAGGAGGTGACCTGCCTACGGGGTGAGCTGGAGCAGAGCCTTCACTCGGGGGAGGAGACGGAGCGCCTACGTGCCGAGCTAAAGCAGAGCATTCGCTCGAGGGAGTCGGCAGAGCGAGTCCAGGCTGAGGCGCCGGAGGAGGCAGCCCGCCTTAGGCAGTAGTTAGCACAGGCCAGACCGTCGGACTCATTGGAGACGGCGATCCTTCAGGCAGAGGTGGAGCGACTCTGAGCTGCGGCCTCGGAGTTGGAGCGGTACCGACAGGAGGCATTTGAGCTGCGCGGTGAGTTGCGGGCATACAAGGAGATGGGCCGTTCCTGCAGCGGGATGAGCAGTAGCCGTGCGGCCCCGAGCGGTAGTCAGGCTACTCACGGCTCTGTTTGGCATTTCCTTGCGACTTCCTCTCAGTGGCAGAGGAATGAGGAGGAGGATCGGCGCCGGCGATGAGAGAGGGAGGAGGGTGCGACCTCTGCGATGGGCCCGCCAGCCATCGAAGCGGCAGGAGGGAGGAGGTGATAGCGACAAGCCAGAGGGGGCGGCCTGATTCTTGCTTTGTACTCCGATACGTGTACATGATGTGATATGATAGTGACCTAGTTTGTTTTTCTTTTCTCTCTTTATCCCTTTTTTTGTTGATTTTCTTATGCTGTCAGTCCAAGTCTCTGACCACGTGTGCACACACTGGCTCGTGCCTAGAGCCAGGTCTCTAGCTAGTATTCCCCTCCGTAGGACGCTATGGTTGGACCGGGGCCCATGGAACTAACTTAAAAATCGTGTGACGGGACTACCCTTCCACCTCTCCTAGGTGGACCGACACTAAGGTCGCTGGGCTACGACTAGTGGTTCTATCACAAGAAAAGAGAAAGTAACTCTATCGGGATGTAAAGATGTGCCACAGTTTATAAAATAAGGTAAACATGGCGAATATGCAGCAATAAAATGCATAATAACATGAATATGCTAATAATTAGAAACTGCATGAATTAAACGGATGGGACACGGCTGCTCAGTGACTGGGCGGTCGGTCGACTGGTCGCTCAATGGGCCTGAATGGTTTGGTTGGGGCTGTTCTACTTTAATGCTATGCAAGGTTCTGAGCATTACGCGGTCAGGGGTCAGCCGTTCAATGGACGGGACGGCCTGGGACTGACCGCTCAGGGCATGAAGGGTTTCTAGGGCGGTCGAACGACACGCTGCGCAGTGGGATTGAAACGGACCAGGGTTGGCCGTTCAATCATCACCGCCTTACTGTTTACAAGGACTGCACGGTCAAGAGTGTACCGCGCTAAGGGCTAAACGGTCCATTGTGGACCTCCCAATGGTCTTACGCAGTCTAGAGTGGACCGCTCACTACAGAACGGTCACGAAGTGGCCGTGCCATTACCGCAGTGACGGGAATGGGTTGTCCAGACTGGAAACCCCTCCCGGTCGGCTCGAAACGACGGGAAATGAAATTCTAACTAACCTGTCAAGCCCACACAACAGTTCTATAGCTATACATGCCATCAAACTTAAAGACGATGCCCATGGAATCAATTTCAAGAAATTAGGCTAAAATATATTAACATGGTATATTACATAGAAAACGAGGAAAACGGCATCAGAAGGCGACGCATGGGGTACCATCGCGATCCTAACGAAGTGAGGAATCCATCCCCCTACCTATTGCGCGACAAGGTTGGCATTCCGGTGCCGAACCGCCGAATGGAGTCACACCGATCTTCCACCCGTACCCGCCTCCACGCTTCGCAGATCGAGACGTGGTTAGCGTCAACGCGATCCTCGCGTCGAGACCTTCCCAGCAGTACCCTCCACGCCTCTTGTAGTCGCCCAGATCAACCGAGCCTGAGAGAGGGGGGAGAGTCGACCGCGCGTGAGAGAGAGAGAGGGTGAGGGAGGAGAGAGAAAGAGTAAGGGGAGAGAGGGAAACGTGAGAGTTAAAAAAAATAAGTTTCACACTCTTTGGCGTTGTCTTTCCTTGGTGGCGATCACGGTATTCTTTCTCTATCTTTTATCGCCTTTGCCTTACTATATGATCATGCTACCATATTTAGATAGTCACATGTTATTCATGATATTCACTTGATTGGCACATTATGTTATCACTTATACACATATGCTTGTTCATGTGACTTGTGACGTCACGTTCTACATTTCTACACCCACAGTAAGGTCTTCGAGCAGCAATGCAAAGCTAAGGAGAATTGTGTGTGAGTGACTTGGTCGTCGGCTAAGGACGCCGAGGGTATGTCACTTGTACTTCCTTCGCACGTTCCTTCGCCATGACACACAAGTCTATGCCCACTATACGTGAGATGTTATGACAAGGGTGCAACCATGCATGCACGTGACATCACGCTTCCCAGTACACACGAGGCCATGTCTGACCGCTCGATCCGAGCTGAGATTGACCCTTGCCCAGGCACCAGTCTGATGCACTCGCCAGTCACCCAGTCACAAGCCCCTTGTTTTGCGAAGCAGACATGGCCCACGCCACGAGAGGAACCCTCTGTAATACACGCGGATACCCGCTTTGTCCCGCATTGACCCGGGGAAGGACCACCGTGTCGAAATTGTCCCGTGGCTTGCGCATGTTGTACCTTGGCCACTATGGCCCACCTGTAAAGCCATATAGCTCTCAGTAATTGTACAGCCAGTTGGACGTATGCACTCGCATCCACGTTCGGGCCCTCAATCCCCTCTTGTTGTGTCACCTAGCGTGAACCCTTCAGCACCTCTGACCTCAATCAACCTAGTCCGATCTAGTGCGAACCTACAACTACGAAGTGCTCCCTGCTCTCCACCTAGGACTCTAGGATTACACAGACCTCTCTTCAGTAACGGAACGAAGGTGTTCAGATTCAATCAGATGTAAATAAACACCGACTGCTTGCGATCGGTGGGGAAAGATGTCCTGTACATGACTCCCCACAGTCGCCTGTGCACTTGCACCTATGGAACTGACCTTCCCTCCACGTGTCCCTCACCTCCCGAGTCCACGTGCCGTGCCCTGGCGGCACATCCCCGGTCAACTTTTGGTTCCATGGGTGATTGTTGAGAAATTGACTGGCATGCCTGCATCCCAGCCACGTTTCCCCTAACACTCGGAAACCTCCCATGCTGTTCGATCTTCCCTCGACTTTTCATAAAAAGGCAAGCGCATGGTGCCGCTTTGAGAAAGATAAGGCCATGAGAGGGGGTGCCCGCAGCACACCATATTCTGGCATCTCTCCCATAGTTATATCTGAACCCTCACTTTACAAGCTTGATTAAGTCCCAGTCCCCCGTCAGATTTAGTCTTGCATATATGATTCTAGGAAACCAACATGCTGACTCATTTTGAGGAATACCCTGTCTAATAGTTGTTTCTCTGAATCCTTTCATATCAGAGTTTAGATTTAGGGTTGACATTCTAGGGTGATAAAGGGTCCCCTCATCTGATCTCCAATGCTGTTGAAAAAATTTTGTGGTGAAAATGCAGGGGTATCTATACAGATACGTATCCAACAATCCAGGTGATGAGAAAACCCATTTGTTTCATCAGATAGTAGAAATACTTTCTGTTAACAGAGTCAAATAAATTCTGAGGTCTACCTTCATGCAACTGAACTTGCCTTTTGTCTAACTACGCAAATGTTGTATTATATCATTGCCTTGAGGAACATTATGATGAATGCTTCTCCCTTTTATAACATGCTGACTGGTTGTCCCTTTTATAACATGCTGATTACTTGTTACTAATGAGTTTTGGATGAAAATTTTCATTCTGCTTATCTCTAAAATCTCAACTGTATTTTTCAGAATTGCTGAAATAAACTTACTGTTATATCACTTATGTCTATCCTGATTTAAAGCACTCTGTCTTCTCTCCTGATTTGTCGTATTCTCTGTTTACTAATATGTCCCCAGTTCATTCAAGAACTATCCCGATGAATAAATACTTTCTGAAATTCTCTTTTCATATCTGAAAGTTTGGAAGTGTCCGAAGAGACTCAATAAATTAGAACTTCAGGTCCAATGTTGTATGCATATGCATTTGAATGAATCTGTGTATCTCTAAATCGTTACTATAGGATTCAGATTACCTGAAATAAACTTTATTGATGTTTGACTTTTGTCTATCCAGATTTAGAGGACTCTGTCTCCTCCCCACATTTGGACAACATGATGTCACAGTCCGGTATGTTCTCAGTTATCCCCCTTCTGTAATTGTCATCCGCTTATGAAGAAAGCAATTGACATATAATTTGTGCTGTTATTGTGGCATTTAATTTTAATTTAAATAGGGGCTTGCCATGCTCTATTGTGTTATTTATCTTACAAGAGCATATATATACAGTTGCTGACATTACATTTTGTTTCAAAATATACATATTGTGGATCTCCCCATTTACTTATGGTCATGGGTTCATTATGTGTTATATTGTATCCTTAATTTCTCATGGCAAATGACATTACACCTGTAAGTTTGTTCTTTCCTTCATGTATTCTTCTTATAACATTTATTGTTATGGCGGCCCTCAATTATATGCTATATTTGATGTACATGATATCAATGAACATAAATAGACTATCAACGGTGACAAATGGGTTGATAGTGGTGACAAATAGATTGAATGAAGGAAAAGGATGAGAAGCCTGAAGAAGAAGAAGAAAGTGGACTCTGTCTGCCAAAAGGATGTTGACCATAGTCAAACAAGCTTAGTCAAAATTGACCTTGGTCAATGTCAACGATCGTCAAGGTGACCCAGCCAAGCTTAAACTATATGTTGACTAAGTCAATGTTGACCCAGTCAAAGTCAAGTTCTTGCATGCTTCAATGATCTAGTCAAGCTTCGTCTAGCTACAGTGGACACAGGAAAAAGATAAAAGAACAAGAAAAATAAATGGACTCTTAACCGTGGCAAATACCTAGCTAACAGTGACAAATGGTCACATAAGGGTGACAAATAGGTTAGTAAGGGTGTAAAATACCCTGCTAAGGGTGACAAATAGGTCACCAAGGGTGAAAAATAGATTCGTAAGGCTGAAAGTGTACAACGGAGCAAAAAGCATGGAAACCGTAGAAGGAATGTCGACTCCACAGCTGCTCGAGTCGACTCCAGTCCCGTTGAAGCTAAAGGCATGCAACGCAGAGCAAAGGCGATGGCTGTCCAGCGCCTAAGGGTGAAAAATAGGTACCTAAAGGTGTAAAATGTACACTTAAGGGTGACAAATAGATTAAAGGCGATAGCTCTTCTGCCTAACAGTATGAACTCCGGAAGCGTCCTTTACGACTTGCACATGAGAAGGATCTGGGCCTAATAGTCCAAGTCTAAGTGATTGAAAGGGATGTGCTTCGATGGTTCAAAGTTCCAGAAGATCTTCTGACAAAAAATATTCCTATCTTTCCAGTTGGACCAATTGCAAACCTCCTAGAGAGGGTTTCATCGAAAAATGAGTTTTGCCTTGAGAAAGAAGAAGCTCCATCTGCTGTGATCTGCATGAAGTTCATTGACAGACCAATGGGAAGCCAGTGTACCTTATCACTTCTAGGCCAATCAGTGGCCACCATTCTCAGGATCTGGAAGCACTCTATGGAGATGGACGGTCCAGATCTCTTCCTACTATTGAGCCATGGTTTTGATGATAACTAAACTTCATGTGTGATGATATGGTTTTGATGATTGGTTGAAGATATGGTCTATGGTTTTGATGCTAACTGCATTTCATGTGTGGTTAAGTGCATGATGATAACTAAACTAAATGGTTGATTGTTCCTGTCGATTAGTTGAGTATGATTGAGTTGAACATGTGCTTTGAATGCTTCCTATGCATACTCTTCATGGAGCTTGGTCATATTGACATGATGCATTCATATTGATCTTGTGAGGATCTGAAGGTTTATTTGTCTAAACCCCCAGTTGTGCAACCCCCAGTCCCTGGGAAACCCCTGATTTTATGCATTTCTATTATTGAGGACTCCCTAAGAGCTGTCCTGGCACAAGTGGACGATGAAGGTAAGGAAAGCGCATCCTACTACCTTTCCAGGTTGTTCAATCCTGCTGAAGCTAAGTACACCACCATGGAGAAGACCTGTGCAGCGTTGGTCTAGGTAGCTCAAAAATTGAAGCATTATTTCCTTGCCTATGAAGTCAAGCTGATCTCTAGAATGGACCTGATCCACTACCTCTTAGAGAAACCTGTCCTCTCTAGTAGATTGGCTCGCTGGCAGAGTTTTCTCTCCCAATTTGATATTACCTTCATCATTCAGAAAGCAATCAAGGTATATGCTATTGCTGAACATCTTGCTCATTCACCTGTCCCTCGTACAGATTCTATCTAGGATGAGTTCCCCGATGAACATCTTGCCGTGCTCACTCATCACCCTTTCTGGTCCTTACATTTTGATGGCACACTTAATTCTCAGGGCCGAGGGATCGGTGCTATTCTCCTAACTCTGGAGGGTGTAACCATCCCCTTCACATACCAGATCTCTTTTCCTACTACCAACAACATAGCCGAGTATGAGGCTCTCCTTGCTGGGTTGAAGCACGCCTATGTTCTGGCCGTGCGATACTTTAACATCATAGGAGATTCTCAGTTGGTGCTACGCCAGGTCCGTTCCACCTATCGCACCCGTGACCCTAAACTCAAACACTATCAAGATTTGGTCACGCTCTTGGCTAAGCAATTTTGTAAGCTCATTTGCATCCATACCCCTTGATCTCAGAATACTCTTGCCGATGCACTTGTCTCGCTTGCTTCTTCCCTCTCCTTCTCTCTTAGTCGCCCCACCGAGACCATTGTGGTCCAGCGGTTAGATGCTCCTTCCTTTCAGGATCCGTGGTTTGATAACCTTAGGAAGTTTGTAGAGAAGAAGGCTGAGTTGGAGGATTTAAGGGAAGTATCCTTAACTGAGCTCGAGGAGATCGTAGATGAAGAAGAATTACCTTGGTATCATGAAACTGAGCAATATTGTAGGGATGGTTCATTCCCAGAATCGACCAACGCCGAGCAGCGCAAGGCCATTAGAAGAGTCACCTCCAGATACACAATCATTGTAGGAGAGTTGTATAGGCGTGCTCTTAATGGAGTTCTTATGAGGTGTCTAGATGATGATGAGGCCTGGAAGGTTGTTGAAGCAGCTCACTCTAGTGAGTGTGGAGGGCATGTCAATGGTCAAGCCTTGGCGGCGGGGTGAGGGAGAAGAGCACTAGGTTATCGAAAGGCCGATCGACCGGTTCTGCCGGCTTCTGGAACCGCTGACCGATAGGTGCTGTTGACGCCGCCGCAGACGGTAACGAACTCGGATGACGCTGAAATCAGCACCAATCTTCCACTGACAGGTCTAGGACGGCTCCAAAATTTTTAGGGAACAGTCCGCTGTCGTGGCTTGTCGTGGCTGGCTCTGGAACTGTGCTGCTCTGCTCGGACTAGGACTGCTCAGAGGTCGTAGCAGCAAGAAGTCGATGCCATCTCGAGCACTCCCGAAGTCGTATTGGGGCAGGACCAAAACAGTCATATCCGTGGCTGAGCCTTCTTTGATCTCCAACTAGGGAGGACACCAGAAGAGTTCGAGGCAGGGAGATATGTCTAGAAGAGTGGGAGGGGGTCTGGACGGATCCTGACTGACCTGTTCTGCTACCTTGGGGTAGAAAAATCAAAATGGGCTGCTCCGAGCTTCAAACGACGCCCCGCTTGTTGCGTTGGACAGTTGACTAGTGGAGCTCCACTCCGGATAAGTGGCGCAGCAAGGAGAGCCGTGGTGTGGTCGCTGCAGCCTCTGCAAACCATCTCTGGTTGCAGGCCAGACTGGTTCTACACAATCTGTGGAGGATGACTCCCAGGAAGGCGACACTGTCACGATCACTCCCGTCATCAAAATGGTGCGGGACCAAAGCGGACACGTCCGTTTATGAGTCTTCTTCGTTCTCCAATCAGGAAGGGCACCAGAGGAGGTCAGAGTGGGGAGGTAGAGGGTGAACAGTGGCCGGGTACCGGTATTGGCTCTGAGTGGACTGACCTGCGCACCCGGGGAAGAAAAATTGGAACGGGAAGCTCCGGACTCCAAACGAGACTCCGCCAGTGCTGTTGGACAGGAGACTGGTAAAGGAACACCCCAGCCAAACGGCGCACCAAGGGGAGTTGGGGTGTGGGCGTAGCAGCTTCTGCAGTAGGGCTCTAGTCTTCCCACGGATGCCAGATGCGCGCTCTGACAAGAACGAACCTCCAGGATAGCCCCGAACTCGGATGAAGGCGAGATCACCTCGCTGTCGAAGGTGACTTGAAGACCTTTCTGTCAATGTCTGGTACACCTCCAGAAGATGCCGGATGACGCTGGGACAGGCTCTGCAAAATGGGATGCTGCTGCTGACTGTGATCTGGTGCAAGGCAGAGTGGTAGAATGTGGGAGTAGGAATGTGGGAGAGGGGGTGGACGACCCTAGGATGGAGAGGGGGAGTAGGGTCCGGCCAGAGGAGGGTTTGGGGGTTGGGACCACCTCGGTATTATCCCTTACTGGAGTCGGAGAGGGTAGAGGCTCCCCTATAATCTGGTCATCCTCAGTGGCCATGGGGGAGATGAAGGGCTCTCCCTGATCCTCCTCGACAGGAGCCAACACATGCTCCTCCTCAGACTCCAATTCTGGACATAACACAAAATGTCAGCATCCTGCCATAAACTCTGCATCGAAGCCAATGAGGAGGAGAGAAGGAGTGGTATATACCTTCCAATGCCGCCTCCATCTCGGCGTCCCCAGTAGAAGAGGCCTCGGAGGAAGAAGAGCTCAAGCTTGAGCTCTCGCTGGTCTCTATTATTGCACTACCACTGCCTGAGGAACTAGGTGAGGTCGTTGGTGAACCCCTGACCGTGAGTAAATCATAGGCACCTGCACATCGAGAGGCTAAGTTATACTACTATAAAGCCCAGTCTCACATAAAGATAGCTCCCTAGCCAAAGGTGCTAGGTAAGAAGCTCACTAGCTGGGGCATCCCCCTCGGAAACCCCCTCAATGTCGATGAACTCCTCATCGCCCCCAGTAGCAGCTACAACGGGAGGCTCATCTCCTGACAGTTGGGCCATGTCCCGAGGAAGCTCTCCCTCCTCCAGAGGGAAGAGGTACCTGTAATCGATCCCAGTCAGAACTCAGTATGGGTGGGCAAAGCAAAGTAATCTGCCCTAAAAGAATCAAGTGTTCAATTACATACCTGATGGTCCTACACTGGAAGACTCCACCAGCCCCACCGTGCAGGCCGACACCATGGTCGGCAAAGGTGGGAGAGGCAGCTTTGTCAATAGCTACGGTAGTCTACCCAGCATGTCCTCAACAGTGGGTGGGGGCACGGAAGTCATCGGTCTAGACTCCTCCTCAAAAGATGGTAGGGCCACTGACGGGCCGGCATCCGCCAATTCCCAGATTATCTCTACGGTAGCCACCACATCCTCGTCTGCCAAACCAGCAACTCAAATCAAGTCAATAATTCTGGCTTGCAAAAAAGAGTTCAACGACAACGGGAAGATCCCCTCAACAGCAGTCGGGCACTTACCCTGACAACCGCTGGCCACCGTGGGCCCTGGCTCGCCGACATGGCCAAGCACTTCACCCTGTGCCCCAGCAGGGGGCCCGGTCCCCGATGCCTCTGCCTCCCCTGCATAATCCCGATAGTCACGACAAATAACCAGAAGCAAACCAAAGCCACGGGAAACTCCCAAGGTTAGAGGCTCTTACCGGCACGGGCTACTCCCGTAGCTTCCCATGACTCAAAGTTGGGGAAGTCCTCCATGTTACTAAGGGGTTCGCTCCGGCTTGCTCTCTCGGCGCACACGATCCCCCGAAGGTGACCGGGCGATGATGACGAGGGTCCAAAGTGGAACCCAATTGTTCTAAGGGTCGTGGCTAGCTTAGGCTGACCCCTAAGGGTCTGGGATTCCCAACTTGAGTGGGGGCCGGCACGCAGGGGGCATGGGTTTGGGGTGGCGCTCTCTCGCTTTCCACAGTGGGCACACTAGAGTGGTGTGCAAGATCGGGCTCTCGGCTCACCGTCTGACGGGCATTGAAGACAATACGGAATTAGTAAAGCGGTAACCAGCCAAGGGGTAACAAGTGCTTACCTGACCGGTGTGAAAACACTGATCCCGCTCGGAGACGAGGGCGAGCAGGGAGGCGTGGGTACGCACCCGCACGCCGCGGCGATGGCGCTTAACCTGAAATTAGGGAAAGCTACAACACTACACCTCACACAGGAGGGGGATCTTGGGGTGGGGGTTAAATACTTACATCCAAAACTACCTCCATGCAGGGAGGGGCCTTCAGCCGGCCAAGCGAGGGGAGGGGATGGGCTAGAATCTTAATGTGCCGGACACCTTGTCGGTGCTGCCAGCTTCTAGGATCGCAGGATAGTCGGTCGAAGAGTACGCCGCCACTGATGCTCTCGAACTCCAATTGGGTCGAAACCAGAGCCAAAACACTCTGATCTGGCCTAGGAAGACGCTAGAATTTTTTGGATTAACCCTGAGTCGACTGCTAGATGGTGCAGGTCATGGAATAGTGCTGGTCCATCCTGGTGCTGGCCGCTCCCAGGGTCTTGTTGCTGGAAGATGGAGATGCCACGGGCAGTCCTGAAGTTGGATGGAGGCGGGGCTGGTACTGTGACGACCGTGGACGTGTCTTCTTTCAGATGGGACTGACGGCAACCTCAGAGGACGTCGGGGTTGTTCATTCTGGCTAGAAGAGTGGAGGTGGGTCCGTTCAGGAATAGAGGAACCAACCTGGCGCGACTTCGGTAGAAACTTCGTAACTTCTGATGCCGGGGTCCGAACCTCGTTCTGCTTCTTGGGGATGAAAGAGGACTGGTAGAAGCTGCTCTCAGCCAAGTTGCACATCTAGATCTGCTAGGGAGTGGTCATGGTGGATGCTTTTCTGGGGCTATGGTTCTCTGCCTAAGAGATTTTGCGCAGTCGGGGGAGAATCACTCTCGTGGACAGCTCAGAGGTCGGATGTAGACAAAACCACCACGTTTGGAAAGCTCTCTGGACGACCTTTCTAGTGGTATATGGTTTGCCACCAGAAGAGTTGAGGAAGGGCCAGAGAAGTTATGGTTTTCAGGATTTTTGTGAAAAATGCCAGAGTCTATAAATATACACTGAAGGGAGAAACCCTGGCCCAAGCAATCAGGGTTTTCCCTAGGCCGCCCCCTCTCTTTCTCTCTCTCCTCCCTGGACAGGGTGCCCCCCTCTCTCCCTCCTCTTCCTGCTGTGGTGGATGGTGCTGTTGAGGAGTGGCCGACGTGTGGAGATCGAGAAGGAGAATCCGTTTGATCTTGCTGCTCGTGTGGATACGTCTAGAGGCTGGACACTTGGACGGCTAGTAGCCCGACGAGCCTCTACTCGATCGTCTTTAGGCATCTGGGAATTAATTAATCCTACAAAGGTACAGAATTATTCTTCCTTAGCGGGTTCCCTTCGATCCATTTTTTCTTAATTTTGATCGCCAGCAACGATCCACTTCTTAGGGTTTCGTTGTTTCTGCTACATCTCTGATCGAAACCTAATAGCTTCGTCATCTTTTAGAACAACATTAAGGTGAGCCTGCCTCTTGCGTCCACCACCGGATGATTGATCCCTTCATAAGGGGACAATCTGACATGCGATGCTCCCTGCTGCCGCAACGTAGACAAGTGCCAAGGCGCTTCCAAGATTCCTCGGTCGAGTGGCTGAACTTCTCGCAAAAGGTGCAAGGCACCATGACTTGCTTCTCCTCTTCCTTAACCTTCTTATTCTTATGGGAACTACCACTGTTCCAGCTCCTGGACCTCTTCTTGCTATCATGATTTTTGTAAGATTCTGTGATGCTGAACTTCTCTTTCTTATCATGCCGATCAGACCACCGGCTTGACTCTTCTCCCTTGCCTTTCAATTTTTTGACCTCTTCCAAAGTCCTCTCACATAGATACGCCTGCTGGACCATCTCCGTGTAAGTACAGATATTCTGGGTCCCGAGTTGTTGAATAAAATCGGGCCTTAACCTGTCCATGAACCGATTGACTTTTAACAAATCAGTACTGATCAAATGTGGTGCATACGGCGCTAGCCTAAAAAATTGAAGTTCATATTCGGCAACCGTCATCATTCCTTGTCGTAGAGAAGCGAACTCCAAGGCCTTCTTTTCCTTTACATGCTCAGAAAAGTACTTGACATGGAATAATGTGAGAAAATCTTCCCATGTGTGAGGTGCATCGACCGGAGGTGCCGGGACTGACTTCCACCATGCCCGTTCATCTTTGTTGAGTTGAAAAGTAGCTAGATGCACTTTTTCTTGGTCGGTGCATTGCATAACATCAAAAATGTGATTCATTTCATCTATCCAATTCTCTGCTTCATCTTGATTGGATGAACCATAAAATCGCAGAGGATCACCACCACTTGCAGCAGCGATGGCCGCCGTCACCTACGGCCCTCAAGTCGTCGCCAACCACGCCAGGTTCGGATACCTGGCGACCCCGATCGTCTTCGGCGACTTCCCTGCAGTCGTCGGCTTACCCTTCTTCTTGGGTGTTGTACCTGTGGTTGAGGCCAGCCCAGCCACACCCGCTTCAACAACTACTGAGGGTGTCAGGCCCTCCACCTCAGCAACTGGCCGGGTTCGCCCGGTCAAGAAGACAACTATCGGGGGTGTCAAGCCCTCAACTTTAACCATTTGTCGGGTTCGCCCGGCCACCTCGTCACGGACTAGGGGCGTCAGGCCCTTTGCCCCAGCAACTGGCCGAGTTCCTTCGGCTCCTTTGACAATGGCCGAAGGTGTCAGGCCTTCTGCCCCAGCAAGTGGCCGAGTCTTCTCGGTCAATCAGATTACTGTTGGCGTCGCTCCTGCACAACGGGGGCAGCGCCGTCTCCGCAACAGCGCCAACTCTACGGCGGCCACCCTTAGAGGTGTTGCTCCTGCTCAACGGGGGCAGCGTCGCCGCCAAAGTAACGTCAAGCCTATGGCAGGCGTCGCCAGTGCCGCTCCTGCTCAACGGGGGCAGCGCCATGGCCGCTAGGGTACCAAGCCTGCAGCGGCAGCATCTCGCTCCGGCAAGACTGTAATTGTCGGAGACAACCGCATCCGGCTCGATGGAGGCGAGCCGATCTTGCCACGGGACCGTCATGTTCCAACCATTCCCACCTCCAACCGCTTCGAACTCCTCCGACAAGTTCGGGAGAACGGAGCGAAGAAGAAAAAGCCTGCCGAATCAGCGGCAACCTAGGGTCCCTTGCAGCGACCCAAGCCACGAGCTCCCCGATCAAGGATAGGGGGCAACCAAGTGGAGGAGCGCCAACTCCACCTGAAGAAAATTTGGGTCACCAAAGAGGAGGCCCGAGTCATCAGGCGCGCAAGGGCAGAGGAGCCTTTCTGCATGTCGGAGCTTCAACGAATGCGGAGCCTGACGAGTACTGAGGCCTCGACATCCTTGAGGTCCACGACTCAGCTCCTACGGGGGCAAAAATGCCGAGGAACCGGCAAAAAGGTGCAGCCCACCTCCCCGTGGGCCAATTCCACGCATACGGAGGAGGATCGCTCCACTCAAGCTTCTACATCCAGAGTGTCTGTCTTTGACAGACTGGGGAGGCCGCCTAAGCCAGATCGACAACCACCCAGGAAGAAGCGGGTGGTCCAGATGACCAATGACACTGTCAAAGTGTTCACCTGTTACGCTACCTCCGGCGATAAGCAGCCCGAGGACACCTCGGGGGAGCTCAACCAGCCTCTTCAATATTTGAGGAGGTCAAGGCCTGTGTCCCAGATCTTGGCGCAAACACAGCAGGTGCCAGCCGCTGGGACGTCTCAGCTCGAACCGGCACGGCATGAAGAGCGCTAAGAGGACGTTCGTAGTGTCGATGGGGATAGCCACCCCCGACACGAGGAAGATCTGGGGGAAGAGATACACACTCCCACGTTGGAAGAGCTCCGACGCGAGAACCAAGAACTTAAGAATCTCTTGTAGGCGCTATTGCGTGAAAAAGAGATTCCGGTCCAACCCCAGGTGGCAGCCACTGGAGTGGAGCAACAGCCTTCCCCCATTCCAGTCGCGGCTAATGCCTCCGTCACCGCTGCAAAATTGCCATTGGCGGTGGACTTCGAAGTTCTGCAGCATGAAGCCAATGCGCGGTCATCTACTACTCCTGCCGCAGAAAGCCTTATGGCGTAGAGACAGATGATCGAGCGCATCGTGGAGGCGAAGTTTGCTCAGCATGGGGAGGGTGTGGCCACCGTTGATTTATACAGCGGGCCCTACCCTCTCCATCATCAGCTCAAGAAACTTCCACCGGATTGCCCGAAGGCCCCGAAACTTCAGAAGTTCAACGGGCAGGGCTCCCCACATGAACACCTGGACTATTACATGACGGCCATGGGTGAATTGGCACTGGAAGAAGCATATTTGCTACGGTACTTTACCACATCATTGACAGGCACCGCCTTCCAGTGGTATTCAAGGCTCAAGCCCAATTCTATTGTTGATTGGGCGGATATGCAGAATAAGTTTGTCGACTGTTTCCAAATGGTCAAACGCAAAGTCTCCCTGGCGGAGCTCTGTGCCCTCCGGCAGAAGAAGGGTGAAACAGCGTTGGACTTCATTAAGCGATGGAGGGACGTCAACATGCGCTGCGATAATCCTCCAACGCCCGAAGAGGCGATCACCATCTGCCGCAGGGGCTTGTCGGCAGAAGTCAGTGAGAAGCTTTTGGGCTCAAATATCAAAAGTTTTGACCAGCTGAATACAGTGGTGGCAGAGATTGAAATGTTCTTCACCGATCATCCTGTACAAACTTCTGCCAAAGGCAAATCCTCCAAAGACCGTCTGGCCAGCGGCAAGGACGTGAATGCAGTAGACTTCTCCCCGACGAACGGAGATAAGGGAGAAGGAAAGCCCAAAGGCAAGGGCAAAAAACCTGATGACAAGGCAAACGCGTCTCTCTTAGCGGAGCGCATGAAGATGCCCTATTCTTTCAGGAAGGAGCATACTAAGATGCTCTTTGATCTATGCATGAAGGAGCAGCTCATTACTCTGCCGGAGCCGCGGGAGCCCTCAGAGGTGGATAAGACAGAGGATCCTACCTATTGTGTGTAACACCGAATGTTGGGTCATGTCATTGGGGACTGCTATATCTTCAAGAACATAGCAGGAGAGCTCATTCAAAAGGGCTTGATAAATTTGTTAGGTCACGCAGTCGACCGACCTTAGCCTCAAGCCTGGAGCCGATCAAATCGGTCGACTAATGTAGTCTACATGGCGGCGACGGTTTCAAACTCCAACGCCTCCGAAGTCGGGCCTTCAAACCAACAGCCCAACACTGGCCCTAGAGCCGCCCCTCCTTCAGTTCCAGAATGTCTAGCGCTGCGGAGGACTATTCTGAAGATCCGATGGGAAATCTGACAATTGTAACTGGAACAGAGGCGTCTGCTGTAGTTCCTGGAAAGTATTGGTCAGCAGTTGGCCACTTTCGCCTTTGGCCTATTCGCTAAGGGGTTAGCTCTAGCCCACATACGGGAGGCAGGTGTAGCACTTACTGGCCGGGCTCCGCTCAGGGGCTAGCTCTCTGAGGAATCCTCAGATTCATCTGAAGACGAGGAGGACTCACCTGAAGACGAGCATACACCTGCAAGCGGGCAACTCGAGAAGTTATACTCCTTCCCTCTTGAGAAGACCCTGGACATCTTCTTTGCGTGCCAGCGATCGGGACTGATTAGCTCGTCACCTATTGAGCAGACACCAGGTGCTGCATTTCATCAGGGGTATTGCCCGTATCATGAGGTGGTAAGCCATATCATCCATAACTGCTAGCCATTCAAGGACCTCGCCAAGGATTTAATCAGGCAGGGGAAAGTTAATATGGGTGAATTCCTGGTCAATCCACCGCAACCGCATGTGTGGGGAAGCCTTCACTTCTCCGTCAATGTCATACATGTTGCACCAGGTTTTCAACCCCCGGAGCCGTAGGAGGAGGGAGTCAGTTCTCAGGGAGTCAGTTCCCACTTGGCCCATGTACATAGACCTTCTTTCAGCCGTTGGCCCCATGTGCACGGACTTCATTCTTCATCCCCGTGCACAACGTGCACGGACTTTGTTCTTCAACCCCGTGCACAACGTGCATGGACCTTGTTCTTCAACCCCGTGCAGACCATGCATGGACTTTGTTCCTCAACCCTGTGCAGACTATGCACGGACTTTGTTCTTCAACCCCATGCACACGTGCACGGACTTTGTTCTTCAGCCCCGTGTGGACTGTGCACGGACTTTGTTCTTCAACCTCGTGCGCATGAACGGACTTAGTCCCAACGTGCATGGACTTCACCCTTGTCTAAAAAAACCTACATGGACTTGCCCAGAAACCTGCATGGACTTAACCCCATATGCACGGACCTAGTCTAAATCTACATGGACCTTACCTAAATGTGCATGGACTTCACCCTTAACTCTGCACACATGCATGGATACATTGCACAGACCTTACCCAGTCTGCATGGACTCAATCCAAACACGCATGGACCTTACCTAAATATGCATGGACTTCACCCTTAACTCTGCACACAAGCATGGACACATTGCACAAACCTTACCCAGTCTGCATGGACTCAATCCAAACACGCATGGACTTTACCCCTTAGCCCTGTGCATGTGCACGGACTTCATCCCTTCACCCCATGCATACGCACGGGCTGCATACACCTGCACGGACTTAGCCATGCACATGTACATGGACTTTGCTCCTTTGTTCAAACCTGCACAGACCTGTCCCGACTTGCACGGACTTTGCCCAGCCCAGCCCAAACATGCTTGGACTTAACCTCGCTTGCATGGACCTTACCCCCAATACCTCCGCGGGATTTGTCAAACACATGCACAGGCCTCGCCCTGTCCGGCACGCTTGCCTTCCCATGTCCTTCACTGGTGCGCTCCTTCGCCGGTACGCTCCTTAAATCCTCACCGGTGCACCGCTTTAGCCCTTTGCCAGCACAGGCTTTGGAGCCCTTCCCCGGCACACCTATCCCAGCTTTCCCTGGCACGCTCCTCCCAACATTCTTCACCGGTACACCCACCGTACCTTCGCCAGTGCACCTTCAGTGCCTTCGCCGGCACACCTAACCCAAGCCTTCCCCGGTGCACCCTCCAACACCCTCGCCGGTACACCTCCCCAGCGCCCATCCAGGCTTCGCCGGCACACATTTTCTTGGCCTTTCAACGGCCTACTCCTCTACAATAAAATACCAAAAATACCAAAAAGGATAAGAACGAATGAAATTCAATTAAATTTAGATAAAATACATAAAAAAGTAAATCCGATCATGGATGTCTTCTGCCCGGGGGTCACCTTAATGGATGACGGGCTGCCGAGTGAGTTCTCGTCCTGGTCGGGTGAAGTATGGGTTTATTCGGCCTTCCCGCCATCGACTCGCACGTAGGCGCGAGTGCCGCGGATGCCGTGGGAGCCTTGTCGTCATTTTTTGACGTCCACACCCCCCCGCTGCAGCACCTGTCTCCACTGCTGTTCGGGGTTCCAGAGGGACCACCTTACATTTCTGGAAAGCTCAACCAGTCAGCTTCGTCTACGAGGTGATCCCGCCTTCATCAGAGTTCGCGGCTGTCCGAGAGGTCCGTTCTCATCGGAGCGCGCATCGGGCATCCATGGGCAAACCAGAGCACCAGTGTAGAAGTTGCTACGACCACATATCTGCCTCTCTTGGTGTGCCACTTGGCCGAGGCCTCCTCCTACCAGTCCTCCTTCCAACCCAGTTGATGGAGCCTCATTCGGAGTCTGGAGCTGTCCGTTCTGAATTTTCTCTCCTGCGTGCATAGGTCAGTCCACACAGAACCAGCACTGATACCCTGCTACTGTTCACCATCTATCTCTCTGCTCCGACCTCTCCTGGAGGCCTTCCTAATTGGAGATTGAAGAAGACTGGTAGACGGACGCGTCAGCTTTGGTCCTGCACCATTCTGATTAGTGCTCGTTACGGCGTTGTCTTCCTGCTGCTGCGCCCTGAGAACAGTCCCAGTCAGAGCAGAGCCACCCTACCCCAGAGTCAGCCACTACCAGCGATGACTCCGGGCCATTCCCCAAAAATTCTGGAGACTTCCTGAACCAGACAGCGACGTATTGGCACTAGTTTCGGTGCCATCCAAGTCTGTTATGGTCCGCGGCGGCGTCAATAGTGACCGTGGGTCAGTTGTTCCTGAAACTGGCAGAACCGGTCGAACGGCTACTTCGGTAATCTAGTGAACTTCTTCCCCACCCCGCCTGGCCGACTTAGTGCCCCTCCCTGTGTGGAGGTAGTATTTTGATGTAATATTAAGTTCTCCTCCCCTAGTCCAACCCCCCTGTGTGGGGAGTAGTGCATGTAATAAAAATAGGGGAAGCGACATCAGTGCAGTGTGCAGGGAACCCACACTTCCCCGCTCGCCCTCGTCTTCGAGTGGAGTTGGTTTCTTCAAACCAACTAGGTAAACTCTAAACCTTGCTCCATAGCTTGTGCTTGTTTGTTTAATATCTGCAAAACTGCTCCGTTGAGCGAGTGAGGGAGCGCCCGACCCCGGAGTACTCCACTTTCGAGTGGTCATCGTGGGTTGTGTGAGAGAGGGTCCTAAGGGAACACAAAGAACCCTCACCACACCTGGACATGCAGATCGAGGTAGAATAATGCCTCGAAATGTCCAGAACCAATGTCTCGAATTGGATAAGGCCACCGAGACACAACAAGACTTCCTATCAACCGTTGGGCTAACCCGGGCTGATGGGAGCCAGACATAATACAGATAGACGCCTTAACACATCCACCGCTGCTGCAGCACAAGCAAGCAGAACCACCGGGAACACAAACGGTGGAGGACGACAACAATCTGGGTAGAGCAACTCATCAGTCAACTGCTAGGGGAACCCAACAGTCAAGAGATAGCCGGTACAAGACCAGAGACAAGGACAGTGGTAGCTTCTAGATAAAATCGTTAGGGTACTACCGCAGTCTAAGAAAAGACCACACCCAGTCACCTAACTGACCGATCCAGAAAGCCACCGATAGACAACACCGCCCTAAACCGGGACCTAGAACAAACAGACGCACCACACGGAAGCACACAACCAATACGGCCAACAAGACTATAATGCACCTATAGAGGGGCGCTATACACACATAACGCACCTCAGGAGGGGAGCCATGCCAACCAGATAGAAAACCACAACCAAACCATATAACGCGTCAGCACCGGGGCGTCATACAACCATAACGCACTGCCAGAGGAGCGTTATGCACAACAGACTCGAAATCACGCTCAAACAATATAACGTGCCTACGCAAGGGCGTCATATCCACATAACGCACCTAACATGTAGCGTTATGCTCCACAGACCAACGCAACATATAATGGACCACCTCTGTCACGTTATACAGGCATAACGCACGTGGAGAGATGCGTTATACCCCACCAGACTCCAAAATGAATAGCCACAGGCTACAGGCACATAACGGACCAAGGGCTATCCGTCATAGCTACAAAACGCACTGGGTGAGGCGCGTGATGCCAACCCCTCAACCCAGACAAAGCAACAGTCAGTGGGACCATAACGGCCCTACACCTGTGCATCATCCAATACATGGTGCATGGGTAGACGTCCGTTATGCAAACCGATTGACCCGGTCTTCGAGGCAAGCACGGTCAACGAGAGTTCTGACATGTCAGAACCTCAAAATCTATCGACCATAACGCACCTGGGCAGGGGCGTTATGTCTCACATAACGGGCTCCTTGCGATCCATTATGCTCCAAAACCCACGAAGACCAAAAATGACACACGAAGCATAACGGTCTATCGCGCGATCGTTAAGCTGCATAACGGCCTCTGGTAGGACCGTTATGCCAACCCGATGGTAAAAACGGTGGAATGGCCGATTCGGCGCCAAAGCCCATCTTCCCCATCGCCGGGTTACACCCGAATTCTGAGTGCGCCGCGTGTTTGTCCGCCGTGTCCAACCTGGCCTGTTCGGCCTTACTTGCTGTCCATTAAGTCGTAGTTTCGACCGGGTCCCGTCCCATGTCAGTTAGACCCCCATTCACCCCACTAACACTCAAGGGATGCCCCAGCCCCTTCCCACTGCATTTCCCCCTCCTCATCTCCCCACTATCTTCCCCTTCCACCACCATACCTTGTTCAGTTCGTAGGTAGCAGATCTGGTGCCTAATTGCAGAGCCTGCCCTGGAGTCATCGCGCATCTTCAGGTGGCGTGCCATACATATCTGGAAAGCTCGTTGAGGCAGCTTTGCAGACGAGAAGGTCTCGCCAGCATCCGACATCCCTACTGCCCAGAGAATCCATTCTCCCCCGACTGTGCAGGATCACTCAGGCAAAGAATCAGAGCCCCAGAGAAAGTTTGACCACAGCCACTCCCTTGCAAGTCTGGGCGTCAAACTTGGGTGAGAGCTTCCTCTACCAGTCATCTATCATCCCCAGGAAGCAGAACGAGATTTGGACTTCGTCATCAGGAGTTCCGAATTTTCTCCCCCAGGTGTGCAGATCAGTCTAGTCAGGGCCTGAACAGACAACCCTTCACTCAATGGGCTCTATCTCTCTACTCTGACTTCCTCTGGTGTTCTTTCTAGTCACGTTTCAAAGAAGGCTCGTCAACGGTTCCAGAGACCCCAACCACGCTCGATTCAGAAGTCAGGAGTGCTCATAGCGGACTCTTCTTCCTGCTGTTGAGGTACCTTTTCTGTCAGAACCAGCACTCAGGGACCCTGTGTGTGGCCTGTCACTGACCAGCACCGGTGACCAGGGAATTCAGCAAAATTCTGACGTCACCCTGATCCAATTACGAAGATTCTCCAACTGGTCTCATCATCGGCAAAATTCGGGAGCGACTGTAGCAGTGTCAACTCTGACTATCCATCCCCTATTCCAGAGAGCGGACAGAACCAATGTCGTCCACCCATTCGGTCTCATCAGCTTTTCCCCTCCCCTCGCTTGGCCAGCTGAGGGCCCCTCCCTATGTGGAGGTAGTTTTGGATGTAATGTTAATTAATCCCAGCCCCGAGATCCCCCTCCTGTGAGAGGTGTAGTGTTGTACTTCTCTAATTTTCAGGTCAAAGCCACACCGACACGGCGTGCGGGTGCGTTCCCACGCCTCCCCGCTCGCCCTCGTCTCCGGCCGGGATCGGTGTATTCACGCCGATCAGGTGAGCTCCGAGCCACATCCCTTGCTGGTTTCTGTCACGCCCCGTACTCTATACCATCGAGGTATTGTCCGCTTTGGCCTACCGACCTCACGGTTTTATCCCTTTCTGACAGTGATCGGCTCCAGAATGGAGGACTTCCCAGGCAGGTCACCCATCCCGATACTACTCCCCATTAAGCACGCTTAACTTCGGAGTTCTTTTCAAGAACTGAACCGATACTTCAAAAGTCCGTCGAGGCACCCATCCCGCCCTTTCAGGTTTTCACCTCAACCTTAAACAACCGGTAAACCAGGTACCTAAGTCCATCGAGGCACCTCTATTTTAAGCCCATTTTTTTAATGCGGGTAGTTAACCCTTCGTGAGCTTGGAATTGGAGGTAGCATCTTGAGACTGAGTAACTTTGAGTTCATCCCCTGACTGACTTCTAGTGACTTGAGAGTCAGGGTTGGGATTTAAAGTTTAGAATTTAGGATTTGGGGGTGACCACTCACAGTCTAGTGCCAAACTTGGATTTTGGATTTGGGATTTGGGGCTAACCAGTGGTGGTTTAGTAAGCCGAAATTTGGGATTTGGGGCTTACCGCTGGCGGTCTGAAGCCAGAATTTGGAATTTAGGATTAGAGATTTGGGGCTGACTGCTGGCAGTCTGAAGCCGGAATTTGGAATTTTGATTTTGGGATTTGGGGCTGACAACTTGTGGTTTAGGAGCTGAAATTTGAAATTTTGAATTTGAAACTTGGGGGTGACCACTTGTTGTTTAGGAGCCAAAATTTGAGACTTAGGATTTAGAATTTAAGGCTGACTAGCAAGTGTTTCGGAGCCAGAATTTAGGGCTTGAGATTTAGGATTTGGGGCTGACTAGCAAATAGTTTAGGAGTCAGAATTTAGGACTTTTAAGGCATGGGATTTAGGATTTGGGGCTGACCAGACCAACACGTGATTTAGGAGCCGAAATTTAAGACTTGGGATTTAGGATTTGGGACGATGGGACAAGAACAAAGAACATTAGAAGTAGCCACACCAAATTTTTTTTTTCTTTTCTTTTTTTTCTCTTCCTTTCTTTTTTCTTCTTCTTTTAGCTATCGCTGTCTGCCGACTCTTCATAGGGTAGCGGCGCAGCATGATAGAGCTTTAGATGTTTGCCATTGAGGGGTGAGAACTGCACGTCTCCCCGGTGGTTAACGACCACATAGGCTCCGCCCTCATAGACTCTTTGCACTACATAGGGACCTTCCCAGTTTGCAGCCAGTTTTCCTTTTGGGTTGGAAGCCATGACCCCTTTTCTTTTGACCATAACAAGGTCGCCTTTCTTGAATTCTCGCCCTTTGACGAGTTTTCCCACCGCGCCGGAGAACCCACTCCGCGGCACACTCCCACCGCACCGGAGGACCCTCTCCCGCGGCACGCGTCTCTCCCGCAGCACACTCCCACCGCGCCGGAGAACCCACTCCGCGGCACACATCTCTCCCGTGCAACACCTCACCACTCCAACCACCTCTCCCGCGGCGCACCCACCGCACCGAATGACCCTCTCCACGGCACACCACCGCGCCGGACAGCGCTCACTGTGCCGGGCAACACCTCTGACCGCACCGGATAACCTCCTGGCTTCCCCTCCCGGTCGCGGCTTCCCGCGGTTGCTTCTTGCGGTTCGGGAGTTTTCTTCCCCCCTTCGCCGGTGTCGGCGGGTGTACCTAGGTCTTCTTTCCCCGGCCCCGTCTTCCTCCTCTTTGTGGCCCTTCGGAGGTGCTTTGGCCCCTCCCTAGATCCTCTCAGGTTCGGTCTTCCTGCCGCCTGCCCCCGCTGCGTGTCCTCTCCACCTGGCAGTTCACGGCTTGGGGTCCTCGACTGCGAGTGGCGATGGAGCTGTGCTCATTGCCTTCTCCTCTGGGGTCTCCGACATTCTTGGGCCCTGCTCCACCGTCTCCGAGCCACTAGCTTGTGCCGCAGTCCCTCCCAGCCATGGCTTCTTGGAACCCGCTGCTGGCTCCCCTATTGCCGTTGGGTTGGTACCTTCCTCTGCTGCCTGCGTAGAGGTGGAACCCGCCACCACTATTACTGAGGATCCCCCCGTTCGGTGTCTGCACCTGGTCCGGTCTCCTCATTGGTTGCTCTCCCTGCTGGTTGTTCTGTTGCGTCCCCCGTAGATGGACTCCCGTGCTCTACTGTTGTCTGTGCGGTCACGGATGTTTTGGCCTCTCCTGCCGACGACGGAGCTCCCTCGGATGGTCCTCAGTCGTCTGCGTAGGGCGTACGGCTCTCCTCTCTTGGCGGTTCTGTTGCGGGTGGTCCGGTCGCCATTGCCGCCGGTGGTCCTTCATCGGCTGTGGCTTCGGTGGACTTGGCCGCAGGTGGCACTGGCCATCCTTCCTGTGGCGGTGCTTCTGTGGGCGCCTCTCCTTGCATCCCTGTGTGCGCATTCGTCGCTCCGGATGGTTCTCCGGCCATCCCTCCGCACCCCGCTGGTGATGCTTGCCGTTCGCGGTTAGCCACCGATCCTCCCATGGGATGCCACGCCTTTGCATCCCTCCGCGCGCCATCTTCAGAGAATACATCTCACCCGTTAATCCCTTCTCCACTTCCCATGCACTGCTCTGCCAACCTCCCCCTGGAGGTGCTTGGTGGTGGCCGGTCGCGCGCGAGAGAGAGAGAGAGAGAGAGAGAGAGAGAGAGAGAGAGAGAGAGAGAGAGAGAGAGAGAGAGAGAGAGAGAGAGATCACGGGAAAGTGTTCTGTCATTCCTTCTCTCTTTTCTTTTTTTTCCAAACCTGCTACAGTGACAAAAGAGAAGACGTGAGAAAGAATAGAGACGGTGAGAGTGGGAGAGAGAGAATGGAGAGAGCACGGGGGTGACGAGTGGACAACGACGGTGCACGGAGGGGGGGGCTCACAGCCCAAATGGCTGGGGTTTTCTTGCAGACCGATGCATGCGCGGGCGGGAGGTGTACTTGTCACACGCAGGCGAAGGGGGTGGAGGGTGCAGGTGTCTTGCTGTTACGTGGAAGACGGTGATGGTCGGGAAGATCGTGGGAGCTGGTCCGAAGAGCAGGGGCCGCGAGCGACGGTTCGTGCCCGCCGGGAACATACTCGGAGGGGACGGTGCAGCTGTGGGTAGCCAATTTTCATCGGACGATGGCGATGGGCGGGTGAGGGACACCGACGGGCTGGGCCGGCCGTGACTGGCGTCGTCTCGTGCATGCCGGTGGAGTGGTCGTCCTGCTATCGCATGGCGAAGGGGGACGCGGGTGGAGCTGTCGGACTGCTCGGTGTTCAGCATGCATGCCGGGGACGTCGTCGGCATGCTCGCGTACGGGAGCTGGGCAGGGCGACGCCATCGTTGATAAGGCGATGGCAGCGGTGAGCTGAGTGCGGTGGTGGTGAGTAGCGGCTGCTAAGGACGTGGGTGGTGGAACATGGGAGCTCGTCGGCGTTCGTGCGAGTGCCGGGTTCGTAGCAGCGAAAGGGAGAGGGAGAGCGGGTGTGGCCCGCGCGGGAGGGGGGGAGGGTTCCTGTGCGTGGGACGTGGGTGGCCGGTGTGGAGCACGGACATGTGGAGGCATGGGCGGGAGAGGAGAGTGGGGGTGTCCGGTGGGCTTCATGGGGGGTACAGGGTGTTGTGGTGGCATGAGGGGAGGCACATGCTGGTATGGTGGAGGGGAGGTAACAGCAGCACGGTGGAGGTGGGGTGGTTTTGCACAATGGACAGGGGAACGGGAGGGAAGGTGAAGGTGGAACAGGGGAGCCGGTGTGAGGGGATGGTAGCAGTTAGGTGCATGGCGATGGGGGGGGGGGCGAGCAGGTGGTGGCGAGTGGTGGTGGCTCGGGCTTCAGGGGCGAGCGTTCATCGTGCAGTATATGAAGAAGGCAGCGGTGGTGGGGTGTTGGAACTGGGAGGGGAAGGACCTGATGCATGGTGTGTTGGAGACGCGGTAGTAACAGGGAAAGGATGTTTGCACGCGACGGTGAGAGCGAGAGACATGGGGGCACGGGTGAAACGGCGCGCCCAAGGGGGGGGGCGCGCCGGTTCAACCCACGCCGGGTAAGTGGAAGGCATGGCAAGGGTTATTGATAATGGACGTTGAAACGGCGTGGGTGAATAGTGATCGTGCCGTTTCAACTTCACCCGAGAGTTTCAATGCGTTTTCTGTGTTCTTTACTTTCTTTCACCCGTGGGTGCATTTTATGGCTTGTTAAGGTGCGCGAATACAAGGTTTAAGTGTTTTATTTGAAGGGGTTTAATGTGTGCTTCTCATAGGGTGTTTCCCTTCATTTGTTCTTGGTGTTCTTAGTTTCCCCTGGCAAAAATTGGGCAGCACCTCCCCTAGACTGGGGTTTGCCAGAGAGAAGCGAAGGGCACCCCACGGATTGCTCCCGGGTGACCCTTCAAAAATGCGGAGTGGCCTCACGGCGGTCCGACGGCCCAAGTGTGAGGGTGGAACGCTCAAGGGCTAGCCTACGAGAGCGACCACAACTCACGGGCGATGATTCGTTGAAGCGGGACAGATGTTTGCCGCAAGGGCCATGAATATTCATCCGACGGTGGGTCACTTCAAGGGTCATGCCACAAAGAGGCAAACCTCAAGGTCCCCGGATGATCGAAAGATGAAGAGGGAAAGCCGATTTCGAAGCAAAGATTGAAGCGGAGAAAGCACAGCTTGCAAACAAAACCATTTCTTTTTATTCATTCATACGAATGGGGGAAGAAACTGACAAAGAGGATATTCATCTCCGAAACAGAGAAATACATTGCAATAAAGGGGGAAAGAAGAAGGTACACCAGTGGGGGAGAGGGGATGGAGCACGAGCTCCTCCCCCCTCCAGATTCACAATCCCTCTCTCTCACCCTCTTTTTTTTCTTCACCTTACCGGCGTGGGGGGAAAATCCCCTTCTTCTTCTTCTATGCGTGCTGGAAAAACTCACAGGAGCCTCCCTCTTCCTCTCTTTTCTCTCTGCACCCCCTCTGCGCGTCTCCTGCGTGCTCCAGACAAAACAACCAGGAGAGAGCCAGCCGAGAGAGCCCGGAGAAGGGAGAGCTGCCCAGAGAACTGCCAAGAGTTTTTCTTGCGGAGTGATTGGCCTATATATATAGGCTAATCACTGAGTTGAAAGCTGGGCACGCCGAAGACTTTGCGCACGTCGCGCCAGAGATGTTACGCACATCGCGCCGGAGATTCTGCGCACGTCTTGTCACATTGACTTGCAGGGCATGGGCGAGCGGCGTCTTTACGACTGAAACGACGTGTTCGGCGATTTTCTTTTCATAGCACCTATGTAATTACTTAGTTTAGCATATTGGTGTTATTTCTAGCTAGTCTCCGACTGTACGTCCCGATATTCCGCGTCGGGGCGTGACACACAGCCATCACAAAGCCCATCAGCCACCTGAACACAACACGAAAAAAGCAAACGATGCACCACAGATTCACATCTGCTAGCAAATTCTGCCTAGCGCAGCACAACCGAGAACAAAACCACAACAAAAGAACACTCTCTGTCACATCCTCATGAGAGAAAAATCATCTCACACAGTGCCAACACAGCACAGGCAAGTGCTCACACAAGAAGCAAAGCGATACAGAAAATATGAAATCTATGTCAGCTACCGACTGTACTGGACCTTACGGACTCTGAGCACTGTAATATCTTGAATTCCCATGTACGTCTATACATCCTTCACAACACACCCGCTCTGATGCCAACTGTGATGACCCAGCATCCGGGCTCAGGTAAACTTGAAACCACTTGGATCCTGAGAGGCCTCCCAAGAGCTGTAAGGCTCCGAATGGATAAAAAGGAGTGTGCGGAGGTGTATAAAAGTACATTGAACTTCCAGATAAGGCAGTAAACAATTACTATATTTGATCATAATTGCTAAAATAGTTAAAATAAAATAGCATTTTCTATAACAAATTAAAACTACTACAATAGCTAACAGAGTCTAATCCAACTAAAGACAAGTACAGTCTAATAGAAAAGGGAACATACCCTCAAGTCGGGGGAAGCCCGACACTGGCAAAGCTGGCCACTAAGAACCACGAACAGCACCACCATATCATGAGGAAGAAGAGCAGCCACACTTGAAAAGTCAGGGGTGAGCCTCGTGTCACTGGCTCAGTAGGGGTCCCGCAGATCCCCACCAAGAAACCAAAGCGGTAACAGTAGTAACAACAACAATAGCAACGGCAGTAAGAACAGTAGGAGCTGGAGTAACAACATGGAAGTAAAGAGGAAAAGTCATGCAGAAGAAACCACGACTGTCGATAAAACCTCGACCCTCTAAACTACTCCTAATTGGGAAAGGCACAACTTCCCACACACCTGGTAGGGAGTTGCCAGACTAATCTCAAGAAAACCCAATTGCATTGCCAAAACACGCCATGCCACAACAGACGTGTAGGCTCCACATAACACTAACCAAAACACCGACGCACTCACGACCTCACTGTCGAGTCCGCAACACAAGCCACGGTAAACTAGACACATGCTACTGAAAGCACTACGTCAACGCTGACGGAGAACTGGTCACAACACCACAAGTCACGTGTCATGTGACAGAAGCACCTCCTCACTAGAAGTAAAGCCAGATGTGTCCACTGACGTCTTACACTGTGCCTCAAGCGTCTCACACTCGTCTCAAACATAGTGACTGAGACATTATACCAAGTACAAGGAAAAATAGTAACGAGTGACTAGTCAGGGTCATGCCCGTTGGTGCTCGTCCAAATGTCCCAGACCACTTGTGCACACACAAGCCCAATGCCTTGAGCCAGGCCTCTAGATAGTTTTCTCCCCCAATAGGATGCTACTGCAAAGCAAGGGAGCCCACAGAAACTAGCTAAAAAATCATATCTCGGGAACTCGCCCTACCACCACTCCCAGGTGGGCCGACACCAAGTGCCGTCAGGCTGCGACTAGTGGAGGTTCACTAGGCATAGAGATTCAAAACAGAAACATCGAAGTACAGACAGGTTAACACATACCTGTCACACGTACTATGAAGCACAAGGCAGTATACAGAACTACCACCAGACTCAGGATAGACAACTAGACCTACACACAATGATCCTTGAGTCACATGACTCGGGTCAAGATCATCGCACATCACGGCAACATAATGTTAATCAGTCGAACCCCTAAGCCAAAAACACGATAAAACACAATAAACCACAAGTCCTCGACCCCTAGGCTGCACATAGGACTCTCGATTCCGCATAACATAAATTATAGAACATGAGGGAACATCAAAGTGCTCAGACCTGATAAGCATGCAAACCGAGGTAAGATGATACCTTCAAGCACCTAAAACTAGGGTATCGATCCATACAGGATAGCCGAGACACTCACGAGGTCACGTGTCAACCACAGGGTCACAACCGGGTTAACCAGAAACCATAATGACCCTCGAAATATACAAAACACTACTCGGTGCAACGGCACATTTGAACACCCTATAACACGGTCACAGCCCTCATAGGACGTCCACGACATCCACGTACAATAGGCTAACCACGGGGTCGAAGCTAAGCCAATACACGGAGAAAACACTGAACACTGCTCGAGATGAGACTACTCTTCTGGTATCGCTCGACACACAGATATGACTCTCACGGAACACCCAAGGCATCCGTCGAGTCAAATGCCAACAAGGCATTGAATACAAGGGTCACCGGAGCCCGAGACAACTATTATAAAACCCCAAAAATAGAAGACATGAATGCGGTGCACACTTACATTGCGATGATGAACACGTCCAAAGGATGCGTCGTGATGCCAGCAGAATGTGTCCAACCCTTACAGCGTGTCAACGCGTTGACGCGGCACAAGCTGGGGTCACGTTAATAGACGCGGCCATAGCCTACAGCACGTTAAGCCAAGAACGCGGCTAAAGACTCGAGCGCGTTAATCAAGATCACGGTGGAGACCTCGAGCACGTTCTTCAGGACCACATCCAACACTTGGACCACGTCCCTTACCGCCTCACCACCCCACTGTTCATCTTCTTAGATGAACGCGGTCGCACGATATAGCGCATTGATAGATGAACCCCCTGGGAGCTCCGTGTTAATACGCCGAACCCGGGAACTAGAAAAATTAGTGGAAAAATGCTTTTCCACGCCCCAATTGTCTCCAGAATGATGGGGATACATCAGAAATCACATTCTACACCTTCCACAAGCCGAAGGGATCAAACTACGCACCAAATGACACGATGTGGGTGATTTTCCACAAATCAACCCAAAATGACTCATGAGGGAAATCGGACTCCTACCGGCCCCAAATCTCGGCCAATCGCAACGAAATTAGCGGGAAGGGCATCCAGACAAGCTAGGGGCTCGAATGAAACAAACTAAACTGAAAACTATCGCCTAGAATGGTGAACTCGGCTCACACCCCCCGAAGCATGCATCACCCTAAACGAAGCAAAAGTCACTCGTATACGCACCGTTCGGCTCCAAATTGCGAGAAAATGCAGGAAAAGAGTAGGGCATCTATCCCCCTACCTCCACCAAAGTTCTCGCGCATCGAAACGTCCAAACCACTCCGAAAATAATCACACGAGCAATCCACGCCGGCTTTGAATCCACGAATGGGATCGCGCCAATGCCACGCTCTGATCTTCACGCCATCACGCACCAAGTAAACTCCACGCCGTTGCCACCTCACCCAACTGCACCACGGTCATACGCCCAGGGGAGAGGAGAAACGAGGAGAGAGAACAAAGGGTGAGAAATGAGCAACGTGGGGGAGGAGAGAGGAGGTTAAGAAATAAAAATAAAAAGGAAATTATGCAATTTCCTTAAAATCTAATTTTCTACAAAAAAATTTATAAATTTAAAAAAATATGAAAAAATAGCGCACTGAGAAAGGTTGGCCTTGGTTCCTCTTCTGTCCCCAAGTTCACTTCCACCAGCTCATCAACAGTGGCCTGGCCGCCGTCCTCAACTTCAGGCGGAGTTTCCTGTAGATCAATGAAGCCTCCTGGGATATGATCTGTCTCAGTTTCGGAGTTCTCGGATTCTCCACATTGGACAGCGGCTGATGCTGGCTCATCATATAGAATAAAAACTATTGGGCTTTGCTCAGCTTGCCCGTGGGACATGAGTGGCTCTGCGTATGGCTTGAAGATGGGGTCTTCTGCTTCCGGAGCCTCTGCTAATGTGAGTTCCTCTGGAGGACCCATATTTTGTAAAGCCCGAACTTCTTCCAGAATACGTTCAAACTCAAAGCATTCCCTTGCCTCATCGGAAGTCCGGTCCTCATCCGGGGTTCCTGTGTCAAATTTTGCTTCGGCCTTGAACAGATCTCCTCTATAAGACAGCTCCTCCCAACACTAACATGCATCTGCTTTATCATACTGGCTATCAGAAAGCCCATCATCTACCATGGATCGGTATATAATCTCTTCTTCTTCTGAGGGGCAATCATCATAACCTGCCTCGGGAGGGTTCTCGTGTGAGAAGAAGGCGGAGATGACATCTACGGCCTCATGGTATTCCTGAAGGGCATAACCCAACTCTGGGTGTTGAGTGACCTTTATCAATTCTTTGTTATTCCGAGGTGGATCCCAAAGCTCCTGGAATGCTTTCTTCTGAGCGACTGGCTACAGCGAGGGCATCTGCATCTTGGAGAACATCTACGAGACCCGCTGTGTAGTTCAAGCCTGCAACTGGCACCATTCGGCTTGTGGATTCCTCTGGGATCATGCAATCCTGATCATCTTCCTCGACAGGCTCCCCTGTGTAGAATATTATGGGGGGTTCGCAGAAGCGAGGGACCTCCATAATCCTTAATGGCAGCACTGTCTGGTATTCCAGGCTAGCAATGGGCTTGACAAACCCTTCGGGGACCCTGACTTGTGTGTACTTTTCTTTCATTTCTTCATTAGTGATGCAGGGGTGAATGTCTGGAGGTGCAATCGGTGCAAAATCCCCAACATGAGAGGTGTAGGATACCTCATGTTTCTTGACATAGCCGCGTGGTGGCGGCGGAGACCAATCCTCCGTCTTTGCTGTCGGCTTCTTTTGACTAGTCACAGCTTCTTTCTTCTTATCTTTTTGTGGAGTGTCCGTATAATAGGACGCATCGAGCATGTGACACTCGAAGACTTCAAAGGGGTGCAGGTCTGCGAACACCCTTTCTTCTTTACCATCATGACAGATTACAAATTGAATTAGACATGTTGGTTTGATTATCAAAGCGAAACATCATGCAAATAAACAATCTTTAATCAAAGCAATATTGCAAGGATATCACACAAGTTGAGATGCTTACGCTTGATTTTTAATTGTTGAACCTTGATATGAATTAGATGATTTTCGACAAAATTTGATATGATTCACACAAGGTAGGAACCTAGTTTCAATATGGATTTTCTTCAATGCCAACTAGGCTCACTCTCTCACCATGAATAGGCCAACTAAACCTGGGGACTTCAAAGGTACAACCTGCCTGGCGTCCATGAGGAAATCCATGGGTGCGGGGACTTATGGAGGTCTTGGTTTAGGAATTTTCGGTCCAAAGAGACGAAATGCTCAATAGAGGGTCCTTCCTTAACCAAGAAGGGTGTGGTATCCTAAAAGTGTAGAGAGAGGAGGTCTCCCAAGCCAAATACAATATGAATGCAAAAAAATAATACAAGTAGATCAATCAGCAATCAGTAGATAATCAATAAGTGCAGCTAACAGATGGAGATAACAGCAAAATCACGGTTCTGTGAAAACAGAGGGAAATAGCGACCTAGCAGCGGTCACTGTATCAGTAAATAGCGACTGTGTGATAGTCGCTAATCTCAATAAACCATGGTAAATAGCGTCTTAGAGTGAGGCACTGAGTATGAATATGACGCCTCTGTGGGGGGGCGTCAATCATCAGTGAATAGTAACCGCAATAAGAAGAATAGAAATGACGCCTTTGAGTGAGGCGTTAAATTTGTGAATGGCGCCTCTGTAGAGGGGCGTTGATTACAAAAATAATGCAAACAACGCCACTACTGGCGATCGCTGAATGACAAAATAGCAACTGGAGAGAAATCGCTAATCAGGTTCAGAGAGCAGAAATGGATGAAAACTAATAGAAATCAAATTAAAGATGCTATAGATGGTTTTTTTTTAAAAGAAAGGGGAGATGTGCACGTAGTGCACAAGGGGAGATGGCACACGTGGGTGCCCAAGGGAAAGGGTAATCCAAAGAAAAATAAAAGGAGTCCCACCATGATCGTCAATTTGTAGATTCTAAATTAATTATAATCCACTTTTAAAAGAATATAAACATTATGCATAGCATGGCGTAGGATGCTAAATGGAGGGTGTGATCGCCAGAGACGCGAGGGCCTCAAAGGATATAGCAATTAAGAATAGGAGGGATCGCGAATAATACCTTAAAAGAAGCGGGGGAGATTATGAGTGCACTTTCTCTTTCAATTGGCCGGCCGATGAAGAGAGTTTTCCTTTGATTACCCTTGCGAAGGAGTCCGGGAACCCCGATGACTCGATTTGGGTTGATTTGTCTAAATCGCCTGGATCTCGTGTTTTAATGCGTTTCAGTGTGTGCATTTGGTGTTTTTGAAATCCTAGAAGGATTTCCTACCGAATGGATGTGTTTCCCCTGCGTTTCGGCGTGCATGAGGCGTGGAACGGGCCGAATCGGCCTTTCTACCATTTTCACCATTAGATGAGCATAATGGTCCGACCAGAGACCGCTATGTTTCATAACGGTCGCGCGATAGACCGTTATGCATCGCGTGTTTTATCTTCGTAGGCCTTGGAGCATAACGGACCGGAAGTAGACCGTTATGTGTGACATAACGCCCCTGCCCAGGTGCGTTATGGTCGATGGAATCTGAGATTCTGACATATCAGAACTCTCATTGACTGTGCCTGCCTCGAAGACTGGGTCAGTCGGTTTACATAACAGATGTCTACCCATGCGTCATGGATTGGATGACGCACAGGTGTAGGGCCGTTATGGTCCCACTAACTGTGACTTTGTCTGGGTTGAGCGGTTGGCATGACGTGCCTCACCCATTGCGTTTTGTGGCTATGACGGACAGCCCTTGGTCCATTATGTGCCTGTAGTCTGTGGCCATTCGTCTGGAGTCTGGTTGGGTATAATGCACCCCTCCACGTGCGTTATGCCTGTATAACGTGATAGAGCTGGTCCGTTATACTTTGTGTAGTTCTGTGGAGCATAACGCTGCTTTGTTAGTGCGTTATGCGGGTATAACGGCCCGAGTAGGCGCATTATATTCCTTGAGCGTGATTTCGAGTCTGTTGTGCATAATGCCCCCCTAGCGGTGCGTTATGTTTGTGTAACGCCCCTGTGCTGGCGCATTATATGGTTCGGTTGTGGTTTTCTGTCTAGTTGGCATAGCGCCCCTCCTGTGGTGCGTTATGTTCTTATAGCGCCCCTCTATAGGTGTGTTATAGTCTTGTTGGCCGCATTGGCCAGGTGTTTGTGTGTGGTGTGTCTGTTTGTTCTAGGTCTCAGTTTAGGGCGGTCTTGTTTGTCAGTGGCTTTCCGGATTGGTCAGTTAGGTCACTGGTTGTGGTCTTTTCCTAGACTGCGGTAGTACCCTAACGATTTTATCTAGAAGCTACCTCTGTCTTTGTCTCTGGTCTTGTAGCGGCTATCTCTTGACTGTTGGGTTCCCCTAGCAGTTGACTGATGAGTTGCTCTGCCCAGATTGTTGTTGTCCTCCGCCGCCTGTGTTTCTGGTGGTTCTGCTTGCTTGTGTTGCGGCAGCGGTGGATGTGTTAATGTGTCTGTGTGTCTCTATGCGTCAATATAAATCCTATCACTTGGTATCAGAGCCTAACTCTTTTTCAGGGACTAACATCCTAAAGGGGAACGGCCAAGGACGCTAAGGGAATGACAACAGAAGGACACTTAACATCCAAGTCCCCATACTTCGATGGCTCCAACTATGCCTACTGGACGAACAGAATGTAGATCTTTCTGAGGGCCAAAGACTACGAGATCTGGAGGGTAGTAAGCAAGGGATTGTTCGAGCTGCACGAGAACGAAGAGGTTTGGACGAGAGAGAAAATTAGAAAGTCCAGCTTGAACTGGAGTGCCATCAACGCTATACAGTTCGCTCTACACCGCACAGAGTTCTCTAAAGTCTCATCGTGCACCACCACGAAGGAGATGTGGGATAAGTTAGAGGTCATCTACGAAGAAACATCTCATGTATGGGAGACCAAGGCGAACATGCTGGTCTCTGAGTATGAAGCATTCCGGATGAAGCCCGACGAGACCATTAGAGAGATGTACGCACGCCTCATGATAATCACCAATGGTCTCAGAGGTCTGGGGAAGACTTATACTGACTACGAGGTTGTAAGAAAGATTCTGCGATCTTTGACTCCCATCTGGCATACCAAAGTAACTGTGGTTGAGGAATCGAGTGATCTGCAGAACATAAAGGTAGACGAGCTAATTGGTTCATTGATAACGTATCAAATGAATCTGTCGAAGATAGAAGAGCTGGAAAAGAAGAAGAAGCCAATTACTCTGAAGGCCAGCGACAGTCGTTCTAATCGATCCAGCCATAATGGATCGTCCAGTGATCAGAGCTTCTCTAGATCTGAAATTGAAGGAGATCAGCTAGCAATGATAACCAGAGAATTCAGAAGGTTTCTCAGGAAAGAAGGAAGAAATCTCGGCAGAAGACAATACAGCAGCAGGAGGCAAAATAGGTACAAATCTAATCCTGCTAAGAAATCAGATTCTAATGTTTGCTATCACTGTAGGAAGGCTGGCCATATGAAGACAGAATGTCCGGAGCTTCAGAAGCTCAAGGAGAAATCAAAGAAGAAGCATGCGAAAGGGAAAGCCATGGTGAGTACCTGGAGTGATGAGGACGAGGGCACCCTGAGCTGCACTTCGGAAAGTGACAAAGATGAAGAAAAGCCTATCTGTCTGATGGCCAATAATGACAAAGAAGAAGAAGAAGAATCTGATGAGGTATCATCCCGCTTTGATCACTATACTATTTCTGATTGGGAAGATGCTTACGGAGATTTACTAGATAAAGTTGATGACATTAGGAAAGAGAACAGGCACTTGAAGAACACCCGCACGCCGCGGCGGTGACGCTTGACCTGAAAATGAAAGCGGAGTACAGCACTACACCTCGCGTAGGAGGGGGGATCATGGGGTGGGGGTTAAATGCTTACATCCAAAACTACCTCCACGTAGGGAGGGGCCTTCAGCCGACCAAGCGAGGGGAGGGGATGGGCTACAATATCGAAGCACCGGACTCCTTGTCGGTGCTGTCAGGTTCTGGAATCGCCGGACCACCAGTTGAAGTGTTGGCTGCCACGGACGCTCCCGAACTTTGATTGGATCAAAACCAGAGCCAAAATGCTCCTATCTAGCCCAGGAAGATGCCTTAATTTTCTGGGACACCCTTGATCCTGTTGCTAGCTGTTACAGGTCGTGTAATAGTGATGAATAGTACTGGCGCTGATTTCTCCCAGGGACTTGATGCTTGAAGATGGAGACGTCACGGATTGTCCCGAACTCGGATGGAGGCGAGGCAGGTACCGAAACGACTGCGGACAAGACTTCTTTTGGATGAGATCAGCAGCAGCCTCTGAAGATGTCGGGGTCGACCATGCTGACCAGAATGGTGGAAGTGGTCTGTTTAGGAACAATAGAGCCAACCTGGCACGACAGCGGGAGAAAATTCAGAACTTCCAGTGCCGGGGTCCGATTGACGTTCCGCTTCTTGAGGTTGAAAGAGAACTAGGAGAAGTTGCTCCCAGCCAAATTTCACGTCCAGATCATTTCAGGAACGAACGGGATGGACGTTTTACTGGGGCTCTGGTTCATCACCTGTGGACTCTTGCGCAGTCGGGGGAGATTCACTCTCACGGACGGCCCCAATCTTGGATGGAGATGAAACCACCGCCCTTGGAAAGCCCTCTGAAAGACCATTCCAGTGATGTAGGGCTTGCCACCATAAAAGTCAAGGAAGGGTCAAAGAAACCACCGTCTCCAGGAACCCTACTATCTGCCTGCGAACTGCACTGCAGCTGCAACCTTGGGAGGGGCAAGAAGCAAGAAGGGAGTGGGGGAAATGCAAGGGGATGGGAGTTGCAGGTGTGGGGGATGGTGAGGACGTGGTTAGGGGCCTCTTGGAGGCTGGGGGGACAGTGGTGGAGGGGGTGGGGTGATCTGGAGCTGTTGGAATGAGTAGGTGTGGGGTGTGTGCACTAGAGAGGGGAGAGATGGGGAAGAGGGGTGTGGGGCGCCCTAGGGCATTGGGTGGAGGGATCCTTCCACCTTGGGAGAGGGAGTACAGCAGGGAGGGGTTTAATGAGGCCTTGGGAGGGGTGGATTCCACCTTGGGAAGGTGGAGATTGGTTTGGGGAGCCTATCCGACGATTAACCGCATGTTTCTAGATCATCATGATTTTTGGTAAAGGGGAATTCAGATCCCAAAACATGTGGAGAACCAGCCGGTCCTTGAGATAATATCATTAATAACATATAGTAATGCAATAAGAGAGGGATAACGAGATACGTACCTGACGGCGTGCAACTTATTTCTCGTTCATTTCTGAGGACAAAGATGTTAATCACAAGCACAAAATATCATAATAACACAAACATAATCATCAAAGCTCCACCAATTCTTTTCCCAAAAATTTGTATCTGGTCGCGCTACAGGTATATGGCGCCTTCAGGACGCGCTATATGGGTATAGCGCGACCTAAACCCACTCATTTAAACCAAACCGTCTCCCCCTCACGTGCCTCCAGTTAAAATTTTGAATTTTAAATGGTCGCGCTATAGGGGTATGGCGCCTTCAGGACGCGCTACCTGCCTGTAGCGCGACCCTATTCCGCGGCCATAAAAGGGAGAACCTCCCTCATTTGCCTCAAACACACACTCCCTCACCCTCTTAGGCTTCCACACTCACAGCCCAAGACCGATGGAGGGAGAAGGACCCCGACGATCGAAGAGATGCGCAATCCGCGGCCGTGGACGGCCTCGTGCTCAAGAAGAACCCGCGCCGCCCCCGGTGGAAGAACGACATGATTCCGAAGCCACGGCCTCGGGAAGGCTCGAAGAAGAGGAACGGGAGGATCCGGGGATGGAAGTTGAAGGAGAGGACGTCGAAATGGCCGACGAACCTGCCGTGGAGGAGGAAGCCGACGAACCGAGGGCGCAAGGCCAACGAACGGTAAGTTGAAAACCGCCCCTAAAATCCCTTCATTTCGATACTTCCTTGCGTTTTTAACATTGAATGAAAGGGTAATGGGGATGACGAGATGGGGAGAATGCCCCTTAATGGCATATGTAGGGCTCGATGCCCATTGGACAAGATTGGAACCGGGGATATCACCCCCCACCCGCGGCCCATGAACGCGCTACAGTCCAGTAACGCGTTCAGGTCGCGCTAGGGCGATATAGCGCGACCTAAACCAGTAACCCCAATTGTGTTGTAAACTGCTATTCCAATTGATTTAGACTGATGAGCTACCTTACGATGTGCAGGGTGTCCAGGGAGCAGTTCGCACACGGATTTCATGGACATTGGTTCGTGCCGTGTACTTCGCCATGCCGGAATTCCAACAAGTCCGCCTCCGCCGAATGGGTTTCGGGGAATTCTTGGATATTGAAGTCTTACGAGTGGATGTTGGCCTGATACGTGCCCTGAAGGCGCGCTGGGAGCTCTAATGAGAGAAAATGAAGGGCTGAAAGAAAAGAACAACATGCTCATGGCATGTGAGAAAGGAAAACGTGCTGAAAATGAAAATGTAAAAGACAATGTGGAAGATCAAAAACTCCTGCATGAAGTTCAAATATTGAAGAATTTAAATGATGCCTTACAGAAACAGATTCTTGAGTGTGATGAGGATTTAATCAATTCTGAACTTAAAATCTCCTCTCTTGAATCTAAAATGAAGGAGTTGACCAAATCCGTGTCAAGAAATGACAAGGGTAAGGAGAAGATAAAAACTCCATCAAATGCTGAAATATGTAAAGAGAAAAGCTGCCACTCTAACAGTATAAAATCTGTTAACAAAAATCTCTTTACCACATTTGTTTGCAGCTCTGACATTGCTAGCTGCTCTGAGCCTATTACAACAAAAATTCCAACATCTGTTTTTCAATTCAAGGCTCAGAAAATAAAGAAAACAAAAAACGTGGAAAATGATAAGAAAATCAAAAAGAAGGGACACAAGAAGAAAGAAAAGACCATCTCTGCTAAGGTCTTAAATTCAGCAAGCTCTGTTAAATCTACATCCACTTGCTCACATGTTTCTAGTCAACACATTAGAAATCATGCTTCTAGGAAATCACAAGTATCATGCCATTATTGTGGGAAGCGTGGGCACTATATGGATGACTGTCAATTAATGAAAAAGGATGATAGAATTGCTGAAAAATCTTTTTCAAAACATCATGACCCCAAAAGAAAGATATTCATGTCAAACCAGCATGTTACTTGTTTTAACTGCAATAAACGAGGACATAAAGCTGCTGATTGCTGGTTTAGGTCTTCATGGGGTAACGAGGATTTCAGAAGTAAGCACCTCACGAGCTATAACTGTGGAAGGCATGGCCATACAGTCAAGGACTGTTGGCATGCTAAGGGAAATTATGTTAACTCTTATTCTGCTAATTTCTCTGCTAAAAGACCTATGAACATGTTATGTCTTAACTGTGATAAAATAGGTCACAAGTCTGCTGAATGCTGGTTCAAAAAGAACAAGAAACAAACTGTCCATATGAATTTACAGAAAAATCATGCTCTTAATGATATGCATCATAGGAGTAGAAAACCTGTTGACTCATGCAGGTACTGTGGCAAATCTGGCCACACTATGGACTATTGTTTCTTGATGAAATATGATGATGCTGTTGCTAATCAATTAATCAGTAGTTCTGCTAGGACTAATGCAGGACCCAAGACTGTTTGGGTCCCTGCGGGGTCAAAATAAGTTCATCTGTTGCAGGTGTGCCTTGGAGAATGATTCTAAGTGTTTCTCATGTTCTATATATTCTATGTGAGAGAACCTAACGTGATTGTGAGTGTGAGTCTCTACTCCCAAACTCGAGAATGTGGACCCGTAATGCCCAATGATTTTACGACTAAGGGTTGAGTCTCCTCTCCCAAACTCGAGAATGTGGACCCATACTAGACAATGAGCTTAAAAAAGAGCATAAACCGAAATCAATTAGAAAAGATTTCACATGCGTCGACTAATTTTAAAATCCAACTGTTTATCGCACTCCAAACACAAGGACAAAAAACGTAAAATAATTTATGGCATTCTAAATATAAGAAATACATTACTTTACAGTATTTCACAGTTTTTCTTACAATCCATCGAACGACCCCTTTATTTAACACAATCATACATCTACCGATTAGATAAAATGCATCTAAGAACAAAGAATAAGAGATCAAGAGTTAAAATCTCACGTATCTTCATTTCATTTAGCGTACTAGACGATGATATACCTATAGATCTCGAACAGTTATAATTTATCATAATTAGGGTATACTAATTCATTAATAACTACAACTCATCTTATTTCCCTAATGATCCTTTATCTCTTTTACAGATCCTTCTCCCCAGTGATGAGCCACTTGCACAGTTGCGCATCCTCGATGTAGTGCATTTTTGAACCCAACTAAGAGAAAAGAGAATTTCCCACATTCACATGTCACAAAGCTTGCAACTTCAACTGTTTTCAATCTGTCCGTGCACTGTAGCACAACAAACACCCCTCTCTCCCGTGGGGACGGGACCCACGCATATGGCTCCTCCCGCTCAGGGTCTCTCTCTTCTGCGTGCGTGGCAGGCACACGCGTAGCCAGCACCTCCTTGGCACTGGGTTGGGGGCGTTCTTCGGGCAGCCCTGCTAGGTTTCCGATCCCCTCCCCTCCTTCCTCCCCCCTCCCCGGTTACCCTCTCCGATCTTGGCCACTGTGCTAACTGTCCCAAATAAGTACATGCTGTTAAAAGATCAGAGAAAAATTTTGCCATTGATTTGGCACCGTATATTCTTAGCACATCCTGCCGGAAAACTTGCATACCCAACTAATCCGGTCAGAGTTCACGAAATTTCCAAGGACTTCTTCATTGGATCAAAAAGAGCATGCCAACCAAACAGGGTATTGAAGGACCATGGCACCAGAGAAGTGACCCGGGAGACCAGCTTTATGCCTTAGTTTTTTGTTTTCTAATGCAGTAATGGGTTTGTTTGATGCGATTTAAAATATTGTAAAAGCACTACTTTATCTTTCTTATAGTTGAAGTTATTATTAACAGCGCCACGACGCCGCCGAACACGGCCAGGCCGGGCGGGCCCTTGGCGAGCACGGACAGGCCGATCAGCGCGTACGCGCCGACGAGGTAGACCTGGCGCATCGACGTGATCGGCTCGAGCCGCGTGAGGCGCGTGAGCATGCCGTCGGTGCGGTCCCATGCGCCGCGCGCGCCGAACGCGCCGGTCGCCGCGCCCCACGCGGCGGTGCCGAGCCACAGCACGGCGCGCAGCGGGTAGCGCCACAGGTCGCGCGCGATCGGCTCGCTGCGCCGCCACGCCTCGGCGCCATCCCACGCGCCCTCGCGGCGCTTGCCGGCGATCGCGGTGAACGGGACCACGAGGCCGCGCCGGAGGTACCGATCGGGCGCGTGGCGGTCCCACGGCGTGACCGTGTCGTCGATGACGTGGCGCCACAGCGACTGGCCATCGCGGCGCGTGCCGAGCGGCTCGCCGACGAGCGCGGCGATCACGCCGCCGATCAGCCACAGCGGCATGCGCAGGATCAACCACCCGTCGCGCGCGAGCAGCGCGAGCATGCCGAGCATCGACAGCGGCAGCCACACCGCCGGGTTGAGCTTCATCCCGCGCACCGCGAGCTGCGGCGACACGAAGAAGTGGTGCGCGTAGTAGACGACCTGGACCAGCGTGAACGCGGCGACCAGCCCGAGCACGAGGTGACGCGCGTCGACGTCGAACCGACCGAGGCGTCGCGCGCGGAACCCGCGGTCGCCGTCCTCCATGGCGAGCGTGAACAGCGCCATCGCGCCGATCGTCGACGCCGCCATCGGCATGTCGGGGATCGCGGTGCGCGCGATCATGCAGAACATCGGTGTCGAACCGACGACGAGCAACCCGAGCCACGCGACGCGTCGATTGACGAGCCGCGACAGCATCGGGCGGAACGCGCCGCGCTTCAGTCTCGAGCGTTGCGCCAGCGCGATGATTGCGGCTTGCGCGCGTGTCGGCGCGAACGCGCCGAAAGCGGGCGCGGTCGCATCATTGGCTGGAGTTGCCGATTTGCCGGGAAGGGGTGCAGGGCTGGCCAAGAAACTTCTCGCTGGGACTGTGCGAATGCGGCGCCTACATAGCCGACTTTATCGGCGGCTCCAATGACGCACGCGGTGTCACGGCTGCCAACAAAGAGATCTAGGCGGGAAGCACCAGGAATCCGGCGCGCGGGAAGTGTACGACCACCTCGCCGGCGCGCGCGAAATAAGCGGGCGTCGCCAGTACAGAGCGAGCGCCGGTCGCCAGCTTGCGGGCGATCGCCGACGAATCGGGCCGTCCCTATCGCGTCTATTTGACGGGGGTATATAGATGGCATCCACCTGCTCGGGATGTGGTGTTTTCTTGACCAGGGGTGGCAGTGGATGTGGGTATGAGAAGACGGGAAGCTTACTCATGGAAGATTGATATGCGAGAGTGTACGGGTATGTAGAAGCGGGAGGTTGACTCGTGGAAGGATATGTGGCAGAAGGCTGACTCATGGCGGGCTAACTCATGGGAGCTTAGGGTTGGCTTATGGAGGGTGAGGGGTAAGTGGAGGTGGATGGTGGAGACTCAGGGTCAAGGAAATCTTGGATTTGTTAGCGAATGAAGTGGGCTCGACTATAAAGTTATTGCCAGGAGGTGATGTCATTAAGGGCTAAGACGAAGTGATATTCCGGCGTTGCATTGGAAATTAACATCTTGATCAGCTCCGGCTCCGGAATGTACCCTGGGACTTGCGCGGCAAGGCGACGCCAGCGATCAGCAAAGGTTGAGAACTCCTCTTTAGCCATCATCATTTCCTGGGCCAGATCCACCATAGAATATCTGGGCCCAACCTGGTCTTGATATTACTGAATGAACTTGTCTTGGACCACTTGGAAGTTCATAATCTGCTCTTGTGGAATAGAAAATAACCAATCCCAAGCCGGACCTTCTAACGACAGACCAAATAGATAGGCCATCAAGCATTAGTCATGTCGAAACTGGGCCGACTCATAAATAAACTCCTTTAAGTGCACATTGGGGTCACCGACTCCACCATAGCGGCGATATGCAGGAATTTGGGAAGATGGAGGAAGCCGGAGATTTTGAAATACGAATGGAATACTTAGGGAGGACTTGGGATCAATTCAACGTTGGAGTTCATCAAGCTGGCGTTGGGTTTGAGCAATCATCTCCTAAGTAGGGAGAGATCGAGAGTAATGCGAGCCAAGTTGAGCAAGAAATTGTGAATTTGGACCAGGATGGTGATGATGGGCTGGATGAGAGGATCTGGGCTGAGAAGAAGAAGGGCACATTCTGGGAGTGGAAGGATACATAGGCTTGGAAGAGATGTTGGCATATGGGCCGAATGGGTCAGCAGCAACATGGGCAGAAGGAGCAAGTCCATTAGGGTGAAATTGGTCATTAGAAATTGGGCCAGCAACATATGAAGGAGAAGAAAGAGGCCCATTATGAGAATAAGGCTCATTAGAAAAATAAGGCCCATTTAAGAGAAGAAGGCCCATGAAGGTGATTTGCAATGAGTTTTTGGGCTTGGGCTTGGGCTTGGGCTTGGGCTTGGGCAGGGTCCATTTGACGAACAAGGGCGGAAACATGGGCCATAAGGTTGGCTTGCCCCTCGGATGGGTCAGGGGGGCCACGGTAAGATGGGCCCACGTGGGAAGAGGATTCCACGCGGGAATAAGAAGAAAATTGAGAGGAAGAAGGGTACAAGGGGTTGGAATGATGCTCCATGAGGGCAAATGGAGACTTTATACAAAGAATATTAAGGAAAATATAATGAGGGAAGTCAGGGCCCAGAGATTACAGAGAGGGATGACGAGAGGGAAAGAGACGGGAGACACATGGACTTATACAAAATGCAATTGCAACCTAGAGCAACGGACCATCAATGACTATATGAAGGGACAATGCAGTAAGCAACACCACAAACAGGCTTTGGATAAGCCCAATAAACAATATGAATGTGAGAGGTTTTCACCAAAGATCAAACAGGTTGATATGATACGGAAATTTTTAATTATTTTAATGGACCTTTTAATGTTTTAAATTAAGCATAATTCTCTCAAGACATGGGTGCCCTATGGGAAGAGGTCAAACTTTAGGTTGATCTAGGGTCAACTCCCTCACAACGTATGCAAATGCAAGCCTAAGGGCGGAAAGGTAGAAACAGCCTGGCATCCGTGAGGGAATCCATGGCTCGCGGGGACTTATGGAGGTCCTGCATAAGATCACCTAGTCGAGCCCAATGAATATAGGAGCGAGAGGATCACTTACCAAGGTAAGAATGTAACTATCATATGAAGAATATGCATGATCCTATGTGCACCGGAGTGCATGCAAATTCTAGCCTAAAACTAGCAAATCAAAGTATAATGAACATATGCAAATATAACAAGATGGATGCAAATAACATGAACAATATGATGAACATGATGAACATGAAATGCTATCTAAACATGGACATACACACCAAAAATCACACAAAAATATGAACAAAGTGATGGGCACTAGAGGTCTCACCGTGGTCGCCAAAAAACATGTGTGTAGATATGTGGAACATGACTAACACAATCACATGAATAAGATAAGTATATATGAAAGCATGGTGTACCCTAGTCAAGCAAATAACACGAACATGCAGCCCTATGCAAGCATGATCATATAAGCAATAAAAGGTGATAAAAGATGTAGAAGAATACCGTGATCACGACCAAGGAATGACAACGTCGAAGAATACAAAGGAAGATTATGTGTGTTGTATACCTTGGAAAAGAAGATGATCGCACTCAAAATGGGGATGCGGGGACTTGTGGATTAGCCTCTCCTCACCTTCCAGCCGGCTAGAAGGTAAGGGCCTCACCTTCCATAAATTCCTACGAATCCAAACCAAAACAAGAGAGAAAACCCATTAGAACATGCAAGTGTAGAATATGTCCCAAATGCATAAAAGAGCATGAAAGAATTAAGGGAAAAATACACCGGAGTGGTTTTTAACCCCTGTAAAATGGACAAAACAATAGGTGTGTATGTTGCGAATGCATATACATGAAATTATGAATTAACACGCAGCCATGCTGCGGGGAGAAGTGATGATAGATTCAAAAAAACACAGGAACAGTGCAAAAACTACTGCAAACAGCATAAATAGGGTGCCAAGAATGATAGAAATGTCAATGAAAACAACGTCCTAATAGGGAGAAAAAAGTGATAATAAAAGACATGAATGTTGTGCACAAGTTGGAACAAAGAACAAGGCCAAAGGATGCCTGCACAGCACACACGAAGGCCAGAGATTTGGCGAAAAATGTAATCTATGCAGAAATTGTAGAACAGTGAGAAATTACACTCAAAGAACAAGAGAGATCTTGCAGAAGAAAAGGCCTTAAAGGGAGGGGGATGATCCTATTGAAAGGTGGGAATGTTGTGATGAGATGAGGTTGAAAAGAAGGATTCGAAACGAGGAGGACAACAGTGAAAAATGTGGGGGAGGATGTAAGAAAACACAGGGTGAAGAAAAGACAGTGCAGAAAAATTGTGATGAAAGTGCCAAAGTGGGGAGAGATAACTAAGAGAAGGAATGAAAGAAAGTGCCCAAAACAAGGGAAAATGGAGATAACACTTCCCTGAAGAGCCTAGAGTTGAAGAGGACGATCAGCGGTGCAGCATAGGCTCGCCCCGATCCCACAAACGCTCCCTACTCGTGCACAGGAAATTGGAGAGTAGAAATTGATAGACGACGAGAATGTGATCTAGAAGGGGGGATGAATAGATCACTCCGAACTTCTACCTGTTGGGTCTCCCAGGTTTCCATCACAATCATTCTGTCATGATTGTGATGATGTGCTTATTGTTTTGATGATAGCAAGTCCTTTATTGATAGCCATTTGCTTTGATTGTCAGCAACCATTTAACGAAGCGAGGGATCGCACCAAAGGCGGCCCGACGGCCCCACCGGATGGGCTGTATCTGACACGGGTAACATACGCCGCCTAGCGCGGGCTACTTCGGCGCGCGGCGCTCGCCGGAGCATCGGCCGGGACGGCGCGGCGAATCTCCAGCCTGTCAGGCACGCGCGGCGCCGGCCAGCCATCCCGGCAGCGATTCCTTCAACACGCCTTTGAACACCTGTTCCATCCCGTCTTCCGTTTTTTTCCCCTTGCCGGTCACCACCAGCACCAGGCGAAACCCGCGCGCCACCGCCCCGTTCAGGAAGGCATGCAGCGCCCGGTGCGCCGCGCTTTCGGTCAGGCCGTGCAGGTCGATGCGCGCCTCCGGCTCCAGCAGGCCGCGGCGCAGGCGGTCGGCGGTGCCGCCATTGACGCCGCTGGGCCCGGCGGATGCGGCCTTGCGCTTGGCGGGCGCTTCGGTCGCGGCGGCGCGGATGGGCCGCTTCTCCGCGAAATTCTTTTCGAACTCGCGCCGTTCGTCGTCGCTGGTGGTGCGCCGTCCCATCACGGACCCGCGAAATGCGCGCCGATGCGCGCGGCCAGGCTGTTGGGCAACAGCACGAACAGGCGGCCCGGCGCCTTCATCGCCCCGGCGCGCCGTTCCGCATCCGGGCCGAAGCCGAAGAAGATGTCGCCGCGCACAGCGCCGCGAATGGCGCCGCCGATATCCTGCGCCACCAGCACGCCATGCACCGGATCGGGGCCGTCCGCCGCCACGAAGAAGGGCGCGCCCAGCGCGTTCAGGCGCGGATCAATGGCCAGACTGGCCAGCGGCGTCAGCGCCACGCCCTGCGCGCCTTTGGAGCCCAGCGCGGTGTCGCCCAGCGGCGTTTCCTGAAAGAAGATATAGCTCCTGTTGGTTTCCATCACCGCGCGCGCGTCGCCGGGATGGGCCAGCAGCCAGGCGCGGATGGATTGCAGCGAGACAGTCTCGCGCGTCAGCGCGCCGTTGGCGATCAGTTCGCGGCCGATGGCCGAATAGGGCTGGCCGTTCTCGCCGGCATAGCCGATGCGGATGCTGGTGCCATCGTCCAGCACCACCCGGCCCGAACCCTGGATCTGCAGGAAGAAGAAGGCGACCGGATCGTCGGTCCACAGCAGCACCGGCGCATTGTTCAGGCCCCGGGCGTCGATGGCGGCGCGGTCGGCATACGGCACCAGCGCATGGCCAGAGACGCGGCCCGAGACATGCTCGCCCTTGAACCTGGGCAGGAACTGGCCCAGGTCGACGCGCACCAGGTCGGCGGGCAGGCCATAAACCGGCGTCTGGCGGTCTCGTTGAGCGCCGCGTTGAGGTTCTCAGCCTTGAGCAGGGTGGGATAGTTGGCCGGCGTGGTGTTGGTGTACGCAAACGGCCGCACATACAGTGTGCAGAAGGGCGACGAACCACCGGAAGCGATACAGAGATTGGCAATCGACTGCGTGGAGCCGCTGATGTTGGTAATCGCGTTGTGGAGCCTGATCTGGTAGAAGTCCGCCGACATGGTCAGGCCGGGAATGAAGCTCGGCGTCAGGACCACGCCGCCCGTATAGGTGCGCGCTGCTTCCGCCACCAGGGCGGGGTTGCCGCTGGACACGGTCTGGATGCCGCCCGGATTGAACTGGGTAAGGGGATCCAGGAAGGGCCCGCTGTTGGAGACCTGGGGCGAAAACAGATCGTTCAGTGTTGGGGCACGAATGTCGACGGATGTCGTGCCGCGGAATCGGACGCTGTCATTCACATGCCAATCAAAACCGACCTTCCAGGTCTCGGCCACGCCAGAGATGCTGTAGTCGGTGTAACGGCCCGCGATGTCGGCATCCAGGCTCTCGACCAGCGGAACATCCTTGAGGATCGGAACGCCAATTTCGCCCGAGAACTCCCACACATTTTCAGACGCCGAGACGGACGGCACGGTATTGTTGTCCCACAGGGTCTGCGTGACCGTGGACTGATTGACGGGGCCGGTACCGGCGGCGTTGCCGCACAGGCGCAGGCCGAAACAGTTGACCACCGCGGTCGGCGAGGCGTTGGAGTTGATGTTATAGCCGAGCCAGCGCATTTCACCCGCCAACGCCACCTTCACCGGACCTGCCGGCAGCTGGAAGAGATTGCCCGAAATATCGGCGGCGATATCGTCCATGGTGTTGGTTTCGGCGAAATGCGTCGACCGCGACCAGTAGGTATATTGCGCGTCGGTGGTCACGTTGTTGCCGAACGTGTTGATCGGCACGCAACCGGGATAGATGTTGCCATACAAGGCGATCGCCGCCGGCGTATCGTTGTAGCACATGAGGTTGCCGTTGGGACCGATCACCGCGTCCTGGGCCGCATCATGGAACTGGTTGTTGCCGTTGAACAGGCCAGTGGTCGACGCACGGGTTTCGCCATGGGTGTAATGCGCGTCCCAGGCAAAATCCCCGAACACCACGCCATTCACGCCGGTGGTCGAGACGATGTTGCGCGTGACGTTGTTGGTATCGCGGTAGCGGTTCGGAGCGGCATACCATTCCGACACCTGGAAGGTGTTGGAGCCGTCGGTCGCCCAGTTGGGGTCGGTGGCGCTGTCATTGCCCAACAGGGCCTGGGTCGCCGCTCCGGAAAGCCTCATACTCGGAGACTAGCATATTCGCCTTGGTCTCCCTCACCTGAGAAGTCCCTTCGTAGATGACTATCCCACATCTCCTTTGTTGTGGTGCATGATGATATGCTGGAGAACTCTATGGGGTGCAGGGCGCACTATATAGCGTTGATAGCGCTCTAGTTCATAGTAGACTTCTTGATCTCTTCTTTTGTCCACAGATCCTGATTCTCAGACACATAGAGTGGTCCTTTGCTGACTACCTTCCAGATCTTGAAATCCAATACCGCAATCGTATCGCTATCGTGCCGCTGTTGCTGTTGGCGAAGCCATTTTAATGCCATTGAAACTTTGTCATAAGCACTTAAGCCTATGATGGCTTTTGCTCATTAATTTCCATGGCTTCAGAATAGCCGCTACTACACATTTGAAGAACCTGCTAAGCATATGGTTTTCCGTGTAGATGACAGCCCAAGAAGGAAGAAGAAGAGGAAATGCAAAAATTGCAAAACGGAGTGACGCTCGAGAGGGGAAAAAATGAACAAAACAAGTTTCACGCCCTAAAAAGATAAAATCGAGGGTCTAATAAAAAGATGGAAGAGATCGTTCAACTCATCCCTCGGCGCTCGTTGGGGAATGATAACATCCTTTTGTCAAAGGATGCAACCTACCGGTTGCCACATGGAGATGGGGCCAAAAGAGCTCGAAACAAAAAAAGAGAAGGACAGATAAAATTTAAAAAAAAATAATCTAAATCAAACTAATTTGATTCAACATAAATAAATAAATAATTTTATATTTGATGAGATCAAGTCAAGTCACAATCTCACCCCAAATCTAATACCCACCGTGTTCTAATCCAAAGGTGAGTCTCACAAAACTTAAAGGCAAGAAAAACTATCCCATGAGTTGTATGAGACAAATCAAAGGGAGAGAAAATTTGAATCAATATTAAGGAGATAGATATCATCTCCAAGATAAAGGCACATGCACACGTACCAATGAAAGTAGAAGACACATGCGTACCATCATGTAGGTACGAGTTTGGTTACCAGAGTCAGCTCCTAACTGTGAATCGTCGTAGAGTCATAAAGTCAGCTCTAATGATTCATACTCCAAATCTATGAACTATGGTGATGCTCCCCCGGATACGCAACTGAGAACCATCACATGACTGGTATATCTCATGACCATCTCCTAGAGTGCGTAAAATTTGACAAATCGATACGGTACATCTCATATCACATGTCTCAGATTGTAACAGCTGATGATTGGTACGACCAGTGTATAGTACACAATCGGTACACTATTTATCTTTTTTCGTCGGCGATGACGTCGCCGGCCTTCACGCGATCGCCCGGCTGGACGATCGGGCGCTGGTTCATGCACGTGTTCTGGTTCGAGCGCTGGAACTTGACCAGCGTGTAGATGTCCGGGCGGACCGAGTTCGGGTCCTTCGGATCGACCTTCGGCGGAACGATCGGTTTGTCCTCGGCCTTCGCCAACTCCGAGCTGCCCGTCACGCCAGCGAGCGACACCTGATGTCGGGCCAGCTCGGCTACCAGATCGAGCAGTTCGCTTTCCACTTCAAGCGCGGCGGCGTTGATTTCCACGCCGGCATGATCGGCGAGAAGCATCTGGCAGAAGTCTACGCGCTTGTTCGTTCCGATCCGGAGCAGAACTACATCCCGGCAATCAAGCTACACCGGCATCATTTCGGCTCGTCCTTGAAGGATGCCAAGGATGTGGTCGACGGTATCCGCGCTCAAATCGGTTTCAAGCGAGCGACTTTCTGAGAATTCAAACGCATCTCGGAGAACAACGTGGAAAAGCTAACGCGACGCGAAAAGATCATTGCCTGGTGCTTCCTCATGGTGGCGCAGCTCCTGATGGAGAAGCTCACCGAGGACCAGCGCAAGACGTTTGACCGGCTGCATCACGAACTTTACGTCGGCTAGCTGGTGGAGAGTCACCATGTCACTTCACGTAATTGACGGCATCGAAGTTACCGACGCGCAGTGGATCGGCTGGTGCGCTGATGATGAGCACGAGCAGCGCCCGCAGATTCGCGCGACGTTCCGTAACGACTACCCGTTCTGCATCACGACGCCGAGCGGCGAGCCGATCATGTCCTACCGCCAGTACAAGCACGCATTCCTGGCGCTGAAGTCGCTGGAGGCCGCATGAAAAAGCTTCTGTTTTCGATGCCAGACATCCTCGTGCAGGCCGATGGGATGCGTGAATTCGAGGTGACCACCCGGCCCTTTTCGTGCCTGTGGGACATCTACAAGTGCGTCGGCGGCGATGACTACGTTCAGATCGACGTGGCATCCGTCATGAGCCAGGACGATGCCGGCGACTGGCGGCGCGATCGTGTGCCGAATGCCGTGATCGCCGAGCTTGAGGAGAAGTTGCAGGCCGAGATGGATGCCGAGTACGAGCGCCGTGCGCGCAATAACCGGGAGGTCGCTTGAGTGAAATTCTCAAAGATATTGCGTTCGGAATCGCTGTTGGTGCGGTTGCCTTCGTCATTACCTATCGGGTCATCGAGCTATCCGCCTCCGCCTACCTGGAGGCCGGAGGGTGGGTTTCTGCTGGACACGCCAGTGCAGCGCAAGGCGAATGTCACGAACGACCAGACCCGCATCATTCCGGGTACCGGCCCGGTGCAGTCAAGGGCCGACGTGGCCGCGGAGCACGACATGCTCGCCACGCTGCACGAGGACCTGTGGCAGCTCATGCGCAAGGGCATGGGGCCGCAGGACATGATCGGCGCCGGCGCCACCAGGAAGTTTGATGACCGCTGGGGTAATTCCGATCTGTTCATCACCACCGCCTATCGTGGCCTGTACGGCCATGTGCGCGAACTGCGCGGCGTGGTGTGAGGGGCGGACATGACTAAGAGGATTCCGCACGTGAGAGGTTTTCTGACCAGTGCCGTGGCTTCGGGCCTGGTGCTTTTTGCCGCCCTGGGCAGTGGCGCGCTTGAAGCCGCCGACAGCGCCGCAGCGCCCGCCGTAGAGGCGGCCAGTGCTCCGGCTGATCCGCACTGGGGCATGCTGTCCACCTATTGCGAGAAGTGCCACAACGCCACGGACTGGGCCGGCAGCATCGCCTTCGACACCCTGCAGCCGACGGACATTCCGCAGGATGCCAAGACCTGGGAAGCCGTGGTCAGCAAGCTGCGCGGCCGCATGATGCCGCCGCCGCAGTCGATGGGTTGCGGGTTCGGGGGCACCGGTGCGTCGAACAGCAGCGAACCGTCGACGGCACGACCACGCATGCCCGCGCCAACGTGGCCTCGCTGCCGCACCGCCTCCAGCACTCCCAGGTGATCAAAGGCGCGCAGCGACAAGCCGGTGACACTGATACCGGCGCCATGGCTGCGCCAGCCCGGATCGGCGTCGATCAGGGTGACCTTGGCGCCCCGCTCCTGGAGCGCGATGGCAGCGGACATTCCCGCCACGCCGCCACCGATGATGAGAACCGAGTTGATCATGCCGGCACCTGCCACAGCCCCTGGTCCGGCTGGAGTTCTGCGTGCGGACGATTGCCGGGAATGATCCGACCCGTGCCCCATTGGTCCATGATCTCCGGTGCCGGCTGATAGACCTTGGGTTGCCAGGTGTTCTCGTCCACCTGCTCCAGGTCCGAGGTGTATTCCACCGAGTTGCCATTTGGCGTCGAGTAATAGGTAAAGGTGTTATTGCCCGCCGTATGACGCCCCGGGCCCCACTGCAGCTCCACACCTGCCGCGGAGAGTCGGCCCAGACCTCGCATCACGTCATCCACCGACAATACGTCGAATGCCACGTGATTCAGGGCGGGCGGTCCGGGCAGGATGGCCACCCGGTGATGAACGCTGTTACAGCGTAGGAAGACCATGAAGTCCCCCAGCCAGTCGGACAGGCGGAACCCCAAGGCCTCGCGATACAGCGCCACCACCTCGCCGGAATTGAGCGCGAAGTCCAGCCCGGTGAACACCTCGAGCTGGCCCTCGCCCTCGCTGTAACGGCGCGAGACATTCTCCAGCCGCAGCACCTCAGCCATAGCGCAGCGCCTCGACCGGATCGAGCCGCGCGGCGACAAACAGCTGACCGCGGTCATTGATCTGCCGGATATTCCGCGTTTGCCTATCCAGTTGCATCAGCGGCTTTCCGGCGCAACCGGTCCAGATCCAATGGCTGTCCACCGCAACACAACGGATATTGCCGTCTGCAATACGTCGTGCCTTTTCGTATTGGCGGACATTCTTTGCCGGTACGACGAATAACCCCTGTCCGGTCCCTATCACCAGGCTATCATCCATTGCTACGATCGCCCGCACCACGTTAGCGGAATCATATTTCTTCGCCTTCCGCCAATAACGGTCGGGAGCCACATTTCCGTTTACCAGAGGGATCTTTGAAATACCGTTCCCTTCCGTACCCGCCAATAGTACATCCGGCCCGGGCTCATAGAGCGCCCATACATCGTTGTCGGGAGTAAAGTCCTTATCCTTCGAGGTCGACGTATAATATCTCTGAAAAAAGGGCCGCCCCTGGATCAGGCAATTCACCCCGCCGCCATCGGTGCCCACCCACACACTACCATCCCGGCTCTCATAGATAGCGCTGATATACGGCGAGGATAAACTACCATCATCTTTATCGCTGTGCGTCAACAGCTGGACATCGCCGGAGGCTCCAGGATAGTAGAAAAGGCCGGCCGATTTGGTACCGATCCACAGCACACCCTGCCTGTCCTGGAACATAGCCGTGCATCCCTCGATGCGCTGCTCCCGGCCATTCTCCGGCCCGGTGATCACCCTGGTGGCTTCCCAGGGGTCATCGTTTCCGATAACAAGGGAGCCGGCAGACGGCCCCATCACCACCACGCCTTTTTCTTTGGTCGCTACAAACAGCTTTTTACCGGCCTGGTACAACTTGAGGACGGCCGTCTCGGCATCGAATCCCTTTACCTCTGACCGGCGGGATATATGGTTATCTTTCGTTGAATAAAGCAGGAGCCCTTTGTCGGAAGCAACGATCCCCGCCTCCCCGGAGGCATCTATAAAAAGATCCCGGAACCGGCCTCCATCTAACAGTATATCAGCTGCATTCCGATCCATTATAGCTTCATCCATGCGTCCAGTCTTGAACCTATACAGATGCGTGGGGCAAAGCACCCATACGACACCCTTCCCATTTCCCTTTATGGCCACTACGCCCTCGGGCTTTCCGCCTGCCTGCAATTTACACCACCGCTAGCCTCAAACCTGAGTTTTGTTTTTCAATGTGGGTGGGCATCGTGACAGTGGAAACCGCGGTTGTTGGGGCCGGGTGGTACAAAGACCCGGGTGGGTCCAGCGCGCTTCGGTGGTGGGATGGCAACGGGTGGACCGACCATCTGCACCAACCCGCGCCTCCCGCTGTGCAGCCGCAGCCGGTTCCTGTTCCGGTGCAACCGATGCAGCCGCAGTTCACCGCTGCGCCTTCGCAAGTTGCACAACAGCCAGAGGTTCAACTCTCCAGCTACTCGCCGATGACGGGCTTCAGCGGTGGTGCGCGCAACCAGTCGCTCGTTCCGGGCTACCTTCGGGAAGACCCATCCAGCGCCGGCCAGTACGGAAGCGCGCAGTCGCGGGTGGCGCCGGTCGCGGTGCCGCCGAGCAACGGTGTTGCGTGGGCAGCCCTTGGGCTCGGGGCCTTCTCGCTCGCGGCCATGATCTTCCACGAAGCGGTGCCGGCCGGCAACTACTTCCTGCCGGTCTTCGGCGTCAGCTCGATAATCATGAGCATCCGTGCTTTCTGGCGTTACCGCCAGCGCCGCGTGACGGTTCTGTGGGCGCCCATCCTCGGCCTCGTCTTCGGCGTTGCCGCCGAGGTGTTGCTGCTCGCCAGTCTTGCTGTCAGCGTGTTCGGCATCGGCACGCAGAGCCTGAATCGGCCCGTCGGCACTTCGAACTCCGCGACCGCATACGACATGGGTAACGGCAGCGTGCAGTATTACCCCTCGAACAATCCCGGGATATCGGCGGATGCCGCGGCCCTGTCATCGATCGTCGGGATGCTGCACACGGCATATCCGAACGGGGTGTATCCGACCGGGCTCTCCCTTAACGGAACCCAGGTCACGGCGAGCGATGGCACCGTTGTCGGTTCGCTCAGTCTTCCGATGTTCCAGCTCGGGTACTACCCGCGCTCCGATGGCAGCTTCGCGCTGTTCATTGGCGAACCGAATACCAACGAGTCGACGATGTACTCGTCGAGTTCAGACGAATACTTTGCGGTGTGCACACCATCCGACACGTCCTGCGCGACCAACTCGCCTAAGCCTTCGATCACGGTGACCGGCAACTCGTCGGGTACGACTACCACCACCACAACAACGACCAACAACTCCACGTCGTAGCGTCTCGGCGCCATTTCGGCGGCGTCCCGCGATTTGGGGCCTCTTGCACGCTTGCGGTGAGGACTACTGTCGCCCGTGGGGGATCAATCGTGACAATGGAGTTGAGCCAGGAGTTTTCGCTCTGGCAGGAGTTTCACTGGGAAGAGCCCATCACCATGCATTCAGGATCGCCGCGCTTGAGAAACGGCGGGATGGTCAGGTCGGGATCCGGATTGATGGGCGATGCAGCTACCAAATTCCCGGGGGCCTCCCGGTCTGTCTCCCCTGCATCGCCCGAGACGGGAGCGGTCCCTGCTGACACGCCGGTGGCCGCCTTCGCAGCTCCTAACGCATCGCTCGTGATCTCCCCCCGTTTCGGGGTCGATCGTCTCGGAATTATCGTCGATTATCACCCCATCGCTGTCGTGGGGCGGAAGAGAATTAGAATTCCACTCGTTCATATTCGAGCCGAGCCCGAGAAGCGCGGCATACTCGCCGGCAAACTCCGCCTTCTGCACGATGCGATCGACGCGCTTGTTCCCGTCCTCGCCGCGCTCGTCCTCGACTTCCGCCCGGAGAAGCGCCTTGATCTGGCCCCAGTCCAAACCATTGTCCGTCGCCAGCTTGCGGAAGCCGGTGAAGACGGCATTGAGGTCAACAAGCCGCTCGACATACGGACGAGCGTCCTTGTGGATCTGGCGCAGGAGACGGGCATGATCGCTCATGAGGCCCTCGCCTCCCGAAGAATGCGCTCGACCTCTTCTGCGGCCTCAGCATCGGTCGGCTCGCGGCCGAGCTTGCGCGCCAGAGCGGCCCAGATCGTATGAGGGCCGGCATTGTGCCAGGTGATGCGGTGAGAGAGGCTCATGAGGCCGCCCCATGGTGAGGCGGAATCCGACAAATTTGACCGGCCGGGTTAACCGGTACGGAAACCAGTCCGGGCGCAGGCTGTCCTATCGGCAGGACGGCGAGGCGGCATGCGGGATGATTGGCAGTCATGGGACGGCCTCGACGTGAGCGAGGACGAGGACCGCGCCGTGCTGACCGAGCCGGTTGTCGTCAGAAGCGCATTCGTCACCGGCACGGCGGTAGAGGCCGAGGACACCTACGTCCGCATTATCGCGTGGGAGCAGCTGCCGTCGATCGAAGGGGATCGGATCAGAGAGCGCCGTATCGTCCTGCGGGCCGCAATGCCGTCCGCCGTGGCGAGGGTGCTCATGATGCAGCTGCGAAACGCGCTCGCGAAGGGAGGTCATTGAACTGCCTCCTTGGGATAGAGATCAGGCCGCCATTCGTGACGCTTAATGCCGGTGATGCGCTCAAGCTCAATCACCCGCTCGGCGGGGATGCGTCGCCATTGGTGGAGCGCCTGCCGGGCCACGCCCAGAGAGCGGGCCAATTCCGCCATTCCGCCCATCTTTTCGGCGGCGTGGAGCAGGATCGGAGGCTGGCGGGATTTGCGCATGCCAAGACGTATAGGCATCTGCTACAGGCCGGAAACGGCCGCATCACCTTCATGTTCGCCGCCTATGACGGCCCACCGAATATATTAAGGCTATACGGTCACGGTCACACCGTCCTGCCCGCCGCCGACGAGTGGCCCGACCTCATCGCGCTCTTCACCGACATCCATCCGACGACCCGCCAGATCATCACGGCGACTATCGATAAGGTGCAGACCTCCTGTGGCTTCTCGGTCCCCCTCTACGAATACCTCGGCGAACGCGACCACCACTACAAATGGGCAGCCAACAAAGGCCCCGAAGGTCTCGTCGAGTACCGCAAGGAGAAAAACCGCATAAGCCTCGACGGCCTTCCCACCGCTTTGTTCTAGGAAACCCGATCCGGCTGTGTCTAGCTGGCCTCATCCGGGACCCCGGGGACAGGATCCGAAGCCTTGTCCAATCCCAGTCGCCGGATGCGCTCTTTGCTTTCCGATGCCGAAGAGATAAAATAGTTGGCCTGCCTCCGCGGCTGAGCAGGTCCGTTGGCGAAGAGCTTTCGCAAGAAATCGAGCATAGAGGCTTTTTCTTAAAAAACACAAAAAGGCCGCCCTTTCGAGCGACCTCTCTCATGTACCCCTAATCGTTTATCTTTATAGAAACAAAATTGCTATGGGTTCTCAAGCCATCCAGTCCGCATGGTGGGGACGCAACCCCGCCCACTGGTCCACCATCCAGGAAGTCACCAGCGAGAAAGCTTATGAATACGTCCTGGACCAGCTCCAGCTGAAACCCACCGACACCCTCCTCGATATCGGCTGCGGCTCCGGCGTCTTCGTCCATCTCGCCGCCATCAGGCTCACCCAAAGCCCCTCAGCCCCAGGCAGCGCCACCGCAAACGGCTCAGCCGCAAACACCTCCCCCGCCCAAAAAGTCACCGGCTTCGACGCCACCGCCCCCCTCCTCACAGAAGCCCGCAAACGCACACCCGAAGCGAGCTTCGTAGAAGGCGACATGGAAACCCTCCCCTTCGGCGACGCAACCTTCGACATCGTCACCGGCTTCAATTCATTTCAATATGCCGCCAACACCCCCAACGCTCTCAAGGAAGCCCACCGCGTCCTGAAACCCGGCGGCCGTCTTGTCACGATGATCTGGGGCTACAAAGAAGACTGCGAAGCCGCCACCTATCTCGCCGCCATCGGCCGGCTCCTCCCCCCGCCTCCGCCCGGCGCCCCCGGCCCCTTCGCCCTCTCCGAAGGGAATAAATTGGAAGCCCTCCTCGAAGCCGCCGGCTTCAAAATGACCTCGACTACCGACTACCCCACGACCTGGGACTATCCCGACCTCGGGACCGCCCTCGACGGCCTGCTCTCCGCAGGCCCCGCCACCCGCGCCATCGATCACTCCGGCTACGCGAAGGTTTACGAAACCATAAAGGAAGCCGCGCAACCTTACCTCCAACCAGACGGCCACGTCATCTATAAAAACAAATTTCGAATAGTGGTGGGCGTTAAGGCATCGATTTAGCAGTCGTTGCGCCCCGTTCGACAGCAGTGCGTGATTTATCGCGTCGCCACACCCAACGGCCGCACATCCGCCCCCACCGGCAACGACAACGGTTCACCCGGCTCCGTCAGCGTCCCATCCGCCGCCACAGTCAGCGAATGCAAATAGTTATAGTCTCCACCCGCCGCAGGATTGATATCCTGGCTCACAACGTAGAGGAAATTTCCCTCGGGCGAAAAGTTCAACGCAAAATCACCACTGGCGAGCGAAGTGCCGCCCTTGCCATTGGAAACAGCCCCCGACTCCTTCAACACCAGCTTACTCAAAAACACGGGCGAAGAAGCCGCAGTAATGTCATACACCCCCACGGAGTTCTCACCCGAATTCAGCACATACAACCGTGTTCCCTTCGTATTGGTGCGCAGCCAGCACGCCGCAGCTCCGGCAGATACCGTAGCCGTAAGACTTAAGACACCCGAACCCGCATCGACCGAATAGACGCCTACCGAAGCAGCCACCGGGAAACCTACATAGAGCACAGGCAGATAAGGATGTTCCGCCAATCCCAAGGCACCGCCATCGGCGGAAGGGAGCACATAAGGGCTGCCCGGCGCCATCGTAAGCGCCCCATCACCATGAAGATCAAAAGAGACCAGCGTACCCAGGGGCACTTCCGTCGGCAGCATAAAGGCGAGGAAATCGGTAGCAAATAGATGTGCATGATCGTTAGAAACCAACACCTGTGACGGTGATGAACCGGCAGGAACCTCGACCTTTCCGCCGGGGACCTGCGAAAGCTTTCCCTGGCCGTCGATCGTGAAGCTAACGTAGTTGGGTAGCTGCGTAATGGTGTGCAGCGGATCCAGGCTCTTGTTGGCCACATACACATAAGCACCGTTGATGGCGATGCTGCAAGGCGTTTGCCCGCCGGAGCCAAAAGGGCTTCCCGGGACCATCGTCAGCGACCCGTCCTTATCGATCGAAAACACGGCAACGGTATTGCTGCCGCCATTGACGGCAAGCAGATAATGCCCGTCCGGGCTGATCACCAGCGGATCATCGGTGTCATCGGGTCCCAGGGCCTCCGTAGGATTGCCCACCCCCGCACCGCGCGTAAGGAACGGGCTCCCCGGCAGCGCCGCGAGCGTGCCATCCGGATTGCGCTTATACGCAAGCACCGCATTCGCATTGTCATGGTAATCGTTGCTGAGGACATAAACGATCTTATTTTGTTCGGCCGCACCGACGCCCCCTTGCTGTTTGGAACAGGAAGACAGGCCCGCCGCAAGACCCATGCCCGCGACGGCAAGAAGTAAACGTGTGTTCATAACGTTAAATTTTCCTCAAAGTAACCGCAGCCTGGCAAGGAAGTCCTCACAGAAAGATCACAAGAGTATATCGAAAGTATCCCGCGCCTTAGCGCAGGTTGAAAACGCCCATCCGCACCTCGAACCTATTCCGCCCCGCCACCGACTCGGCATGAAACACATACCCATGCAGCAGCAGGACCTTGCGCACAATGGTAAGCCCCACTGCCGGCCGCGACGGCCGCACCGCATCAGGTCTGTTGAGCCAGACCAGCAGCTCCTCCGGCAAAGCCGGACCATCGTTCTCGATAGAAAACACAAGCTCCCCACCCACCCGCGCCAGGGACAGCCCGATCCTCCCGCCCTCCGGCGTATACGCAAGCGCATTAACCAGAAGGTTTTGCACCACCCTTTCCATCATCGCCACATCCGCCTCGATCCACGAGCCGTCCTCGACACCCCGTTGTTCGGTCCTATCCTGCGCGCCTACGGCGCGCAGCACCTCACCCATCATCTCCCCAAAAACAAAAGGCTCCCGATGCGGCACAAAATTCGGCGACTCCAGCTTCGCCAGCTCAAAAAGCTGATTGACGACGCCCTCCACCTGCCTGATCTTTCCGGCGACTAGCTCCAGGTACTCCTTTTCCTGCGTGAGACTCAGGTCGCCTTTCTTCAGGAGTAAGGTCTCCGAATAACCCCGGGCAATGGCCAGCGGCGTCCGCAGGTCATGGGACAGGTTGACCATAAAATCTCCCTCCCTGAACCGCTTGCCCATGACATTCACCAGCTCGTCGAACCGCAGCCGCATGCGCTGCAGATAAAGGGACGCGCCCAATGCCGAAGTGGCGGAGCTGCGGCGCGAACGCGTCAACATGTGCTTCGGCGAAGGCTGGGATGAGGAACGCGTGCTGGAGCGCTACGAACTTCTTTATGAAGCCGGACTGGTGGAGGAATTCTACCGCGACGGCGGCAAGAGCAGGAGCAGCGCGCGGCTGGGCACGGCCATGATGTTCGACCATCGCCGCATCCTGGCCACCGCGATCGCGCGGCTGCGCGGCAAGCTGAAATACCGGCCGGTGGTGTTCGAGCTGATGGCGCCGGCCTTCACCCTGCTGGAACTGCTGACGGTTCTCGCCATCGTCGGTATTCTCGTCTCCATCCTCATTCCCGTCCTCAATATCGCCCGCGAGGCCGCCCGCAGCGCCGAATGCGTCCAAAACCTCCGGTCCATCGGCGCCGCCTTCCGGCTCTACGCGGCGGACAACCACGGCCTCTACCCCGCCCTTCGCTGGCGCCAGGACGACTATCCCCTCGCCGCCAAGAACCCCTCGCAAAAAGGCTGGCAGATAGAAATCAACCCCTACTTCGATCGGACGATCTCCACCTTCGCCAAACTCAACGAGTCGGGCGACGCCCAGGCCTTCTGCCCCGAGTTCGTGCGCCTCTACAAAGGCACGCCCGGCTACGGCTCCACTAATTCCGCCGGCTACGGCATGAACGCCAACCTCGGCGTCGCCGACGACTGGGACCTCCGCTTCCCCGCCGTCCGCATCCCTGACCCCGCCGGCACCATCCTCGTCGGCGACAGCGGCGATTATTACATCAACACGACCACCACCTGGTCCCCCTCCGCCTCCAAGCCCGGCGGCTATGTCAGCGGGGACCCCGTGATTCATGGTGGCCAGGCCAACTACCTCTTCGCCGACGGCCACGTCAAAACCCTCTCCCCCGACGCCGCCCTCGCCGCCCTCGCCCACCCGTGATGCCGCCCCTCCTCAAACACCTCCGCCTCGCCCTCCCCGCCCTGCTGCTGGCCGCCGCCCCCGCCCTCGCCGCCGGGAGCGCCCCGGTCGCTGGGGCCGACGGCACTCCGCCCCTCCACATCGTGCCCGTCGTCATCAAACTCGATGACGTGCGCACCAACGCCAGCGGCTGGCTCTCCGACCGCTGGCGCCGCGTCGGCGACCTCGTCCGCCAGCGCAAAATCAAGGTCTCCCTCGGCGTCATCGCCGACTCCCTCGAAGGCGACAAGCCCGCCTATTTCCAATGGCTGCGGGATATGCATGACACCGGACTCGTCGAACTCTGGTTTCACGGCTACGACCACAAGGAATGGAAGGAAGGCGGCCGCGGCGCGGAAGGTTCGATCCGGCGCCGATCGCGCGGACCTGGGACGATTTCGAGCGCGCGCTCGGGGACCGCTTCGTCTCCGTCTGGGGCGGGCCCTCGATGTACGACCATTACGTGGCGAACGGGATGAAGCGTTTTCCCGTCCTGAACGCGTCGGTCTTGCTTCTGATGCTCCTCCTTTACCGGCTCTACGCCGGGACTTGGAAGAGCGGCGTCCTCTTGATCGGATCGCTCGTCATGACCGGCGTTTTCGTCTTCGGCGGGATGGCCTGGGCCGGGCATCCCGTCGACGTGCTCGCGGGGACGATCTTCCTCATGGTCACGATCGCCGCCCACCAGGATTTCAGCTTCGTGACGTCCTCGCAGATCGCGCGTCCGGAGGACTATCGCCGGACGTTCCGTCGCTTCCTCGTGCCGAGCTTCTTCACGTCGCTCACGACGATGATCGGTTTCTACTCGCTCGGGCTGTCGGATCTCGCGATCATCCGGCGATTCGGCTTCTGGGCCGGGACCGGCGCGCTCTTCGAATGGACGATGGTGATGCTCTTCATCCCGTCGTTCCTCGCCCTCGTTCCCCGCTTCCGAAGCTGGACGCGGAAGGGAGGGAGGGGAAACGTCTTCGCGCGCTTCCGGAACCTCGAACTGAAACGTTTCCTCCCTTCGCCGACGCTCGCGCGCGCGTTCCTTTTCCTCCTCGTCCTCACGCCGTGGGCGATCGGCGCGCTCAGGATCACCGACGATCCGACCGCGCTTTTCCCGGCGTCGCACCCGTTCCGCGCCGCGCTCCGGTACGTGAAGGACACCCGAGGATGGGAGAACACGCTGGATCTGATGTTCGCGAGCCAAGTCACGGGGGCGGAACGCGCGGCGATCCTCGACCGCGTGGCGACGCTGCCGCTCGTCGGGCGGATCGAACGGAGCGAGGAGCTCGCGGACTTCCTGAAGCGCGGGCTGACGGAGGGGGAGCGCGGCTTCATCGAGAATCAGATCCAGAGCGCCGGAATCCTGAAACGCTACCGGACGGACGACGATCGGTACCGGGCGATCCTCTACATCAAGTCCTCCGACCTCGTCTCGTATCGCGCCTTCCGCGAGGGGCTCGCGAAGATCTGCGGGCCGGAGGTCTGCCGGGTCTCCGGCCTCGTCGACCTCTACGCCGAATACACCTACGCGATCTCGCGCACGCTCGCGGAAAGCCTCGTCGTCAGCCTCATTCTCGTCACGTGCCTCATGCTCTTCCTCATCCGCGCGCGCGGCACGCCGCACGCGACGCTTCTCATCCTGACCTCGTTCTGGGGCCCGCTCCTTTTGTCATATGCAAACTATGGAAGGGGCATTCCATAGTTATGTCATCTGTGTGCTCAAAACATACGTCATTGTCGTTCAGTTAATAAATAACATAGAAGGTTAAACATCTAAATGAAAGTCTAATTCTATCATAGTGGGTGAAAGGTGTATGTGGGTCTCTTTGTGTAAGGCTAACTAATTGCACAAATGATGGTGCATGTGCATCGTTTGATAATATATGAAGCTCTCTGAAAAAAAAAATCTCACTGTAGCAACTAGTGTAATTCATAGAGGATGCAAGTCCCAATCTCCTAACATTAAGAGAGCCATCTTATAACATTGTCTTAAATTGAACTCAGACATCTGGTGAAAAAATAATCTCGGCCAAACTCTTGCGAAGCGCTCATAAAACATGTGAATTTCGATGATGCGATATCCCCAATAAATATAATGAGCATGTCGATCACCCTCAATGGTGTACCCATATGCCAAGACGAGTGGCAACATTGGTCAAGCAACATCGGCAAGGTTCAATAATTGTAGATCGGTTAATTAAAGCACAAATACATAAGCCCAAGTGATGGACTAAAAAATAGTAAGACTCAATGCATACTAAAAATTAAGATTAAAAAAACTATACATATTTTTGCATGAAGGTCCTATTTGTTTTCTCCACTAATCTATTAGCTCGGGGGTGTCCTATTGACGTATAGTGATTCTAGATCTTCAGTTCCGAATATTTTTCATGGAAGAAGGTATTATCAAACTGACGACCATTGTCGGTGATGAGGACTCACGGAATGTCGAACAGGCAGATGTGCTCAGTAGAATAAACTTTCGGGATGTCTCGCTAGTGATCTTGGAAAGCACTTCTATCTCCACCCACTTGGTGAAGTAATTGATGGCAACGATTGAAAACTTTTTTTGACCCTGAGCCTTAGGAAAGGGAGCAAAGATGCCAACTCCCCAACGGACGAAGGGGCGGGGCTCCATCAAGGCATGGAGCGGAGCTACAGGCTAGTGATGCAGATACTCGAACCTTTGACACTGGTCATATTATCGGACATAATTGAGGCAGCCCTGTTGCATGATCGGCCACCAATACCAGTGTCATAGACTCTTGGCTAGTGCTTGGCCTCCAATGTGGCTTTAACAAAATTCCTCGTGGACCTCATGGACAACTCGTTTTGTCTCAGTGAGAAACATGCACTTGAGGAGAGACGAGGAGAGTGAACTCTAATTAAGATACCTATCTGTGCACGCGTCGAGGCCCCTCCCCGCACCCTCTCTCTCTCTCTCTCTCTCTCTCTCTCTCTCTCTCTCTGAACCAGAATTAGCCACAAAAGGCGCAGAAGACGCAAAAGACCGAATCCGCCGCCTTGTGCTTTTTGCGCCTTTTGCGGCCCAATTCCGAATCTCCGCCCCTCCGCGTTTCCGCGACAAACTCCATGCCTTTCCGTTTTTCCCCCGCCGCTTGCCTCCTCTGCGCGTTGACGGCGCTCGCGGTCGCCCGGGCCGACTCGGGCGGTCCCTGGCATAATCCGGTGCTCGACGTGCCGCGGGCGAAGGTCGCGCCGCGCATGACGGCGCAGGCGAATGATCCCGCGTGGCGCGGGCCGGCGGACGGCATCGAGTTGCGCCCCGTCGCCGGAGGCATGGAGTTTCCCGGCGCGGCGGCGAAATTCGCGACGCGCGTGGAGGCGCGCTGGGACGCGCGGTTTCTCTACGTGCGGTTCTGGTGCCGCGCCCCGGAAAAGCCCTGGGCGCCGCACGGCAGCCGGCGCGACGCGATGCACAGCGACGGCGACGTGGCCGAGGTGTTCCTCGATCCGGCGGGCGACTCGCGCGAGTGGGTCGAGATTCAGGTGAGCCCGGCCAACGGGCTTTTGGACAAGTTGTATCTGCTCACCGGCGAGCCGCGCACCGACGCGAGGGGCGTGCTGCTGCCCGAGGTGCTGAGGCGCGACGACTGGGAGTTTGTCGGCTGGGACTGCGCCGGGCTGCGCAGCGCGGCATCGACTTGGACGGAGGGCGGGGCGACGGTCGGCTGGATCGTGGACCTGGCGCTGCCGGCCGATCCGCTGCTGAGGCGGCTCGGCCTCAAAACGTATCACGCCGGCCTGGCGCTTCACGCGCATCTCGTGCGCAACGCCTGTCCGCTCGACGCGGCGATGCCCACGGGGCGCGCGTGGCTGTCGTTTTCATGGGCGACGATCCCGCTCGGCCGTCCGCAGCGCTCGCCCGCGACGATGGGCGTGCTGAAGCTGGGGGAGTGAACGAGGCGGAGAGATCGCGGCAGCGCGGAAGTTCGCTCAGGATGCCGCGCGGAGCTGGCGGGGCGTGCGGCCGGTGTAGCGTTTGACGACGGTGGCGAAGTATTGGGAGGAGGAGAAGCCGAGGTCGATCGCGACGCGGGTCACGGAATGATCGGTCGCGCGGAGGCGCCGCGCGGCCTCGGCCACGCGGGCGCGGAGGATGTATTCGCCGGGGGGGACGCCGTGCTCGGACTTGAAGCGGGTCTTGAAGCGGGCGACGGAGAGGCCGGCCTGCGCGGCGAGCCGGGCGAGCGGCAGGGGTTCGTCGAGGTGGGCGGCGATGTGGTCGAGCGCGGAGGCGAGCGGGCGGGGGCGAAATGAATCATAATATCAAAAAAAGAAGGCAAAAAAAATTGCTCCAACTTACACAATATTATTACAATGTCATTCTCCCACTGCATGTGCATTTGATCATCTAAAACTTTTGAACATATAATCTTAAAATATCGACTTAGTTCCATAATTGGATCCACCACATCTTTAGGAATAATCCCACAAAGTGCTAACGGAAGTAACACTTGCATTAACACATGGCAATCATGACTTTTTAAACCTGTGATCTTGAGTTCTTCTACATTGACACATCCAGATATGTTAGATGAGTAGTCATCTGTAACCCTGACAGATTTAATGAATTCACATATACTTCACTGTTGATCCTTGCTCAATATGTAAATAACACTTGGAAATTTATTTGAATTATTCTGAGGATGCAACTCTAGACGTATTCCCATATCTTCTAAATCCTTTCTTGAGTTTAAATTATCCTTTGGGTTCGCAGAAATATTAAGTATGTCAAGAATATTATCACAAACATTCTTTTTACTATGCATGACATCAAAATTATATCTGATGATAAGAGAACTCCAATAAGGTAATAATCTGAAAAAAAATACTCTTTTTTCCAATTCTTGTTTCTGTTTAGATCCTTTCATAAATCTTCCAATTTTTCTTGAAATGTATACCAAATGGCCCTTCATTCATGTCCTATTGTTTCCTCCATAACTCATAACCTGTCAAAATTCTTAGCTTTAAACATGTACATTTTTTCCCATGAAACTTGTGCTTATAATTATCCATTCTCCACCAATGTCTTATTGACAAAAAATGCCGATGACCCAAGTAACAATACTTCATACTATTCTTAAGTCTCAAAGAATATGTCATCTCATTGCACGTAGGACAAGCAAGATGCCCTTTAGTACTCTATCATGACAAGTTAGGATAACCAAAAAAGTCATTAATAGTCCAAAGTAATGCAGCTCGCATTTGAAATTTTTATTTATTTGAGGCATTACATGTTTGTACTCCAACAAACCATAAATCTCTTAACTCCTCCACCAAAGGTTGCAAATACACATCAATACCATTTCCAGGCTGCTTAGGACCGGGGATGAGTAGTGACATCATTATATAAGATGACTTCATGCACATCTAAGGTGACAAATTATAAATCATTAACATCACAGGCCATGTACTATATGTCAAACTCATATTTTCAAATAGGTTGAATCCATCACTAGCCAAACCTAATTGAACATTACGACCATCTGAAGTAAAATTAGGATGTAGACGATCAAAGTCCTTCCATGTAGGACAATCTGCAGGATGTCGTATTTCAATGCCACCCCAAACAAATTAATGAAATCTGAGTATTTTAGTGTGCTATATCAATCTAAAACTACGTACCTTTGATTAGCTGGTACAGAAATCGCTCGAAGCTGTTGGACTGGAGTTTAACTCTCCACAATAATGTTTCCTCGCCGCAAGCAATCCCCAAATGTGTATCCGCTGGCATTCTTCTAATTTGTTAAGCACCTTGGTCGTCATACGCTTTCAGCTAGCTAGCTAGAGTATGAGCAGATGGAATAAAAAATGTCTTGTCATGGCTAGGCATGAATCAGCCTTTGGGGATATCTAGCGAGGCTAACGTTTCCCTCAATTATTCTTCTCTTGTTGGAGTCAAAAGTGGATGCCATGACTACTCCTTCGCGTACTCTTTGTCACATGTTCATCATACCCCTCCAAGTCACTTCAAGCCGGGCCCTGCATGTGGACTGTGATTTTTTTTGGAGGAACAGATGCGCGTGAAATTTCTTATTCAAGCAGGGCAAGTTCGACTTGGCAGGAACCAAGTTTAAGAGAGAGGGCTTATTCTAGGCAGAGCACTAAACTGAATTGATATATCTATATTGGGCATTTTGTAGAGATGGCAAGGGGCCGGGTAGTTGTGTCTGACATCGCCGACAGAGGGAAGAACTGCATCACGGGGTATTGTAATGGCAACGAGTTGCATGAGCATAACCTCTAAGAGTACTCCGGGGCCTAACAACAACGTCATCACAGGGTATTGCAATGGCTACGTACCGTGTTAAGATTATACGTCCCATTAGGTTGAAGTTAACCGTGTTGTAGTGTCACGAGGAAATGAGTTACATATTATTGGTACTTCCACGAGGAAAAGGGAGAAAAGAAAAATCACAACAAGTCCTCTTCAACAGGAAAGTAGTTCATTTCGTGAGTTACAACAACAAAGGTCTTACGGCCAAAATGGCTCTCCAATATGCAAGAGGGTTAATTAAGTTTTGGAGCTCCATGTGATTAATATAAGACAGGGTCTTAAACAATTTCGTCTTTCTAAGACATAAATTTATGCTGCTAGAAAGTTGTGTAACTCAATCAGATACGCGATCGATCAGAATAGTCTCGTATTGGAAGAGAGAAAAAATAAGATGTGCTTATAATAGCATATCCCACCCCATCCAATACCTTAAGGTCTTGAGTTAGATGGTCCAGTGGCTCCAATATGATTTTAGAGTCCATGATCATGATTTGGACGTGCACCCCATATTTGTTAGAGTCCACGAGACATAATTTTAAATCAACTTACATGTAAGGGGACATGTTAAAGTAGTCTCATATTAAAAGAAATTTTTGGGGGTTTCATTGTGAACAATATGGGGATAGGTTGATGTCTGAAGTTGGTTTGGTACCAAAAGATGGGTTGGAGCCCGTGGATGCATGGGCATCAAGAAATGGGTTAGAGCCCAAATATAGGTCAAAGCCTGGAATTGGTCGACAAAGGGATAAGTTTGTACCCAAAGTGGTTGTGAAGATGGATTGTAAGCCATGTATGGATTGCCTAATGTCCAAAATTGGTTTGATGTCACAATATGAGTTAATGCTATATATGGATGGCTTAGAGCCCAAAGTGGGTTTGAGGATGGGTTGGAGCCCATATATGGATGGCTTGATGCTCAAAATTGGTTTGATGTCAAAGTATGGGTTGGTGCCCAGACATATTTCAGATACGAAGAGACGAGTTGAAGCTCGAGTATGCATGTGTCAAGGAATGGGTTGGAACCCAAATATGGGTCAAAGCCTAGAATTGATTGCTAAGTTTGTGTTGAAAGAAAGTTTGGTATCCAAGAATGGGTTAGAGCATGGATGGGTTGACCTTGTAAAGGTGTGTTTGGAGCCATGAGAGGTTTGATACTTTAAGGGTTTGGAGTTTGTGAACTCCACAGAGGGAGTGTTGAAATTGAAAAAGGAACTATAGAGGTCCTCCTGAGACTTGCTTTCTTGGCCTTGATTAAGTTTTGCTTATGGCTTTCTTCTGCTGACTTGCCTTTCTGACTTTGCTTGGAGTTTTTACTTAGAGCTTCTCTTCGGATTTGCCTTCTGGCTTTGCCTAGAGTTTTGCTTGAGGCCTTCTTCCCGAACTTGCCTTTCTGACTTTGCCTGGAATTTTACTTTGAGCATTCTTCTTCGGACTTGCCTTTCTGACTTTGCCTAGAGTTTTTGCTTTAAGCCTTTGTTAGGTCTTTACTTGTGGTCTTGCTCGTCGAAGTTACCTTGCTTGGGGATTTGCTCGAGACTTTGTTTAGAGCTTTGCTTGTTGCTTTGCCCTTGGCTTTCCCTCAGAGTTTTCTTCGCCAGATATGTTCTTTTGACTTTCTGAGCTGCAGTATGCTTCTTCAGGGAAATTTCGCTTGTTTCCTTTTTTCTTATTCTTCTCCCTTTTCTCGTCTCGTTTGATGTCTTGAGGGAAAGGGGTATCGAGTTTGGGGCTGATTGGAACATGCCTATGGAGTTGAAATTCTTGTTTTGAGTTCCTGCCTTAGAAGGTTGATTGACGAAGATTTTTTGAGATTACTTTAACATAGTTGGCCTCTTGTTGGTGCACTTGGAAGGTGGTGTTAATTTCCTGCTTGATTATTTCATGAGGCGATTAATATCTCGAAGATTCTCTTCCAATAGTAGAACATATTTTCGCCATAATAAATTCCAAACTTCTAGTCAATTTTTTTATAAAAAAAATACACAGATGACTTCTGAGAGTTCAAAACACTATCAGAAGTCTGTAAATATTTCCAAACAAAAGCAGAGCCGCATTCTTAACTATGGTTCTCAAGGCAGAAATGGCCGTTCAGATATACCATGCTGGCTTCAAGACAACAAATCCTTATGGCAATCTGAGATTGTTACTGCAACACCCATTGGCACACGCCGTCAACAATTAACATGAGCCAAGGGGCAAGCGCCACGAGAGGATCTCCCTCCTCCCCCGCTGCCAACATAAAAATAGAAAGAAAGCAGAAAACCGTAGTTAACACACGCCCGTCGTATCAGCCTTTGGAATTACGTATAGATGCCAATGTACAATCCTCAACTGAAGGAAAACACCAGAAGACCTGCATCAGACAATCAGTTCCCGTTGTCAGTGATTTCTATCCTCTTGTTCAGAGCAGTCAACAAGATCAACATTTTTTTTACGAAGGAATGGTATTCTGGCAATGAAGATGTGTGACAACTGACAAAAGATGAAGCACTTCCCAAGTAGTAAAGGTCACACTTGTTAATTCGTTTCGTAACACATTTATAATCAAGTTTAAAACGACCAGTAAGTAAATTAAGTCAGCCTGCTGATTCATGCAAACAATGAAAACCAAACATGCCGGTGCTCAAAATCCACAACCTTTTTGCAAAAGGTCAAGGATAAGGCTGCATACCAACTGACCCTCCATAGACCCCACAATGATGGGAGCCTTGCGGCATTGGGTTAACCCTAAACATGTAGATGCACAATCATTTATCCTGGGAACATATTTCATACATACACCACACAAATGGCAGACCAAGTAATAAGAAACCAGACATTTAGGACTTGTTAGGAATGGTGGAGCATACTAGCTTGGGTCTAGACGTCAATATTTGGATAATATTGGCTAGAATACTCATAAGCAAAATTGATTATTTCTTGAGATTCTCCAATCCTAGATTTTTTTAGAAGGTTCTAAATAAATTCAAGAGTATGAATACCGAAAAAGGCAATCAAATGGGTCATGATTGACATTCAGAATGCGACAGAAGACCTTGCTTAGGAAGATGGAACTCATGGAAGAACGAGAAATAGCAAGAAACACTTCCTTTCCTCTTGTAAGACAACAGCCTCCTGATGGACCATTAAAACCTACCAATACGTTAACAGCTTGAATATTATTGGATTAAATCACACTCAAAGAATAATTGATCAAACAATAAAAATGCATTTTATCAATCAGGGACGCGATCAAGATCAATTTCAATGCCAAAGATAGATATGAAGCTTAAAGAAAAGGGAACAATCCCAATATAGAACCAAGGACGAGATAGCAGTATAAGATAATGAACTTGTGATCCAGATGAACATAACACTTAGAATTGGCTAGAACATATCAGAATTCCAATAGTAAGGCAAGACAAAGGATTAAGAGAATATCAATAAATAGAAGATCAGGATAACAGAATAACAAAATATCAGAATAATAGAAATAACATAAATAACAGTTGTTGACACAATGCCACACCTAGAATTTTTTGATGCTTTACAGAATGGACTTCCGTCCTACCTGGCATTCGTTGTTGTGGACCTACAGCCCTTAATAAATTCATAATTTGCATATATGATCAACATGGAGTCAAAGGGTTATGTTCTAGAAATATCATGAATGAAATTCCAAAAGCAAATATCATGACATAAGTAGTATGGATGACATTCAGGAAGGATATAAGGTCAATAGCACCTTAGACAATCAAATCTTGAACTGATAAACCACAATCAAATGGAAGAAAACAAGTTTGGGACACTGGGTTTAACGCGATCATGAATAGTGCTGTGGTCATAACAGAATGCCATTGGTCTCAAGGCCGCAATCCGAGCGGAGGGATCTAGATAGGCCTTTCAAAGAACGTGATCAGAATGACTATCGTGAGACGGAGATGAGTGCGGTTCCTGACTAGGGAACAGAGCTGACAGAACCCAAACAGAACCCCATTCTATGGGTCCAAAGGCCGGTCGAACCTTATCCTACACAGTAGGATGAGGATTCCAGTAGGTTACAAGGTTTTCATGGTACAACCAACTCGGCGTCCATGAGGGAATTCAAGACTTGTGGAGACTTACGGAGGCCTTGATGAAGAAAGTTTCAGTCCAGTCGGGAGGAATATCCAACGGAGGGTCCTAACTTCACCATGAATTCAGTGTTCCTATCATACTATAGAAACAAATAGCAAGCTGTAGGTTAATATCATCGAGGTGACATGAACTTTAATAAAAAAATCTCATGTGATAAAAAACATGTTATACCTATCATGCACTAGAGTTAAAACATGCTTTAATGAACCAGTTTCAAGTTATCAGGAAGAAATCTACTCTTTTGATCATGCTTTAGAACAATAGAGATTAGGTAAGAACATGGAATCAAGGTATACTATGGATCATGAAGACTTATGAAAATTAAAGGTTAAAACATGATTCCTAATTATTTTAATTGGTTCAGATGACATGCAAATGTGAAATCAAGGATTTAGTGCAGTTACCAAAGAGAAGGAAGGCATTAAAGAACAAGTGAGTTTTCAAATTGAAGACTCATGAGCAGTGTTCTCAACCAAAGTATAAGGCCAGATTGGTTGTATAAGGCTTTGGTCAAAAGAAAGGTATTGAGTTTGAAGAAAATTTTTCTCCTATTGTTAAAGTATCTTCTATGTGTGTTGCTCTAGGGATTGCTGCTAGTCTAGATTTGGAGACCGAGTAGTTAAATGTGAAGACAACCTTTCTTTATGGTGATTTGGAGGAAGAAATTTATATGGAGCAACCAGAAGGCTTCAAAGTCAAAGGTAAAGAAAGTCTTGCCTGCAAGTTGAGAAAGAGCTTGTATGAGCTAAGGTAAGCAGCAAGTTAGTGGTACAAGAAATTCGATTCATTTACAACTGAAAATGAATACAAAAGAATGACTTCAGATCATTGTGTTTACATCAAATGGCTTGGTGACAATTTTGTTATTCTTTTACTTTATGTTGATGGCATTCTTGTCTTTAGAAAAGATATGCCTATGATTAACATATTGAAGAAGGAGCTGAGCAAGTTCTTTGCAATGAAGGACATGGGACCAACAAAGCAAATATTGGGCATGCATATTTCTCGTGATAGAAAACCAAAAAGATATGGCTGTCACAAGAGAAGTACATCAACAGGGTGTTGGATATGTTCAGTATGAGCAATGCAAAGTCAATTGGTTCTCCTTCTACAAGTCACTTCAGGTTGTGTTCAGAGCAGAGTCCCTCAAGTGATGAAGAGGAGAAAATGAAGAAAGTTCCTTATGCTTCAACATTCGAAAGTCTGATGTGCGCGATGATATGTACGAGGCCAGACATCGCATATGTAGTGGGTGTTGCTAGCAGATTTCTTGTAAATCTAGAGAAAGAGCATTGGGCAGTAGTGAAGGGAATCTTCATATACCAAAGAGAAAGCTCTAAAGTTTGTTTAAGCTTTGAGGGTGGTCCACCTGCATTGGTAGGTTACACAAATGCAAATATGGCAAGAGATATTAACACAAGAAAGTCCACGTCAGGCTTCATACTCACTTTTGCAGGGAGAGCTGTGTCATGGCAATCCAGATTGCAGAGGTGCGTTGCTCTCTCCACCACAAAGGCGCAATATATTATTATTACAGAGGTCTACAAAAAGATGTTGTGGATGAAAGAATTTTTACATTAATTGGAGTTGAAAAAGAAAAATTATGTAGTGCATTGTGACAGCTAGGAGCACAATCTAGGGATGTAAATGGATCGGATTCGACTCGAGTAGACCAATACCATACCCTATCCATGTCCCCTCCTCTCTATCTTCCACTCATCCAGGGCCCTTCGAAGCCTGCTTCTCCGTGGCATGGTCTTCAAAGGAACCCTTCTGATGGATGAACATTCATAGCCTTCCTTGGTAAATATATGCCCCGTTGGAGCTCTCACGAAGCTACGGCCCATGAGTTGCTAGAACCCCTAGAAGGCTGGTCCTCGGGACTTCTGCAATTCAACTAGGGATCATCGGACCACCGTCTGGCTACTCCGAGCTTTGGGGGTCGTCCTGGAATATTCCATTTGAGGATCCCCCATTTCCTCTAGTAAGTCCTAGTCTGAGGGAGATGCTGCCCAATTTTCATCAGGAATACGAGCAATGAGAATAAAAGATAGATGTACACAAAGGGGAATGAACAGACAAGACTCCCTCAGAACAAGAGCTGTGCACGCTTGAAGCCCTCTGAATCAGACACGAACTAAACTTATGAGTTCTTGCATGATAAACCTTCGAATGAAGCACTCAAATATCCATGTTAATTCATCTTGACAAATGATTAAAACATTTAAACCCCCCTTTACTAATCTAACTCACCCAAATGAATGAATAACCCAACCATCTATTTAGCCTGTAAGCAAAAGAATAAGAAGAAAGAAGAATAAGAAGGAAGAAGAGCAAAACAGATAATGAAACTCAAAAGGCTGTATCCGACGTGGGCTAATCCGGCGGGGGGGGTGCCGCGTCGGTTCAACCCAACACTCAAAACCCCTTGCTATTCCTTGCTCTGAAATTGGCGCGCCCCCTTGACTTTCAAACCGGCGTGCCCCATTGCACTTTGCCTCAACCGGGCGCGCCCTCATGCCTCTCCGAACCCGATGCACCCCATTGGACTTCCTAAATCGGCGCGCCTCCTATGTCTCCTCTTAACCAGCGTGCCTTCCAAATAAAAGAAAAAATAATTAACTAAATAAAAGAAAAGACATGAAACTAATTAATAAAAAAAACATGAGCCACCCACATGTGAACAAACAATGGAGTTTAACAATTGCAACAACGATAATAAAAAAAATGCTATAACCGCGCATACCTCAGGACTCTCGCTCCTCCGGACTGAGTGTGAAGAGAAGAGCAATGATGCCCCAATAGATCGGATGTGGACCTTGGGAGCCCCTCCCGATATGGCCATGATCTAAACTCATCTCGAGCCAATAGTTTGTTAACTTAATCCGCTTCTATCGGGATCTAATCCCGCACCCGCATTAAACTTGTCATATCCACAGCAGACATTTGCATGGTTTTATCACCATCCTTTTCGCTACCCTCATGAGAGCCAGCGTCGTCATATAATCTTATACTTTCAACTTTCGCATTATAATAGGAAAAGCAAGGTGAGGCTAACCACAGCCACAGCCTTGCATATAAAATACAGTGCAATAGGAGAGAGTTAACAAATGCTCATCGCGCGCTGATACACATGTAATATGAAATATCCTATGACATTGTTACTTCTATCGTCAAAGCACCTACAAGCTACGTTGTTGCCCCGCCGGAGTCTTCAAACGCCGTCGTTCCGTGTAGGTTTTCATGATTTCTTGTCGGTACACAGGCCATATACATAAACTACTGCCGCCGTCCGCCTCGGCGACAACCAAGGGTTCGCTGTTAGCGCCACCGAACACCAACCCATCTGCGGCGCTCCCTAAAATATTTCTCTCTGCTTGCTGGACGTGCAGTGGAGCATCAATGGTGGAGACCCCAAAGGAGTCAAAACAGAGGAGGGAGCCTTATGCAGGGGCAGAAGCGTTAACGCTCATGCAGAGCTGGGTCAGCCCATGGGGAACTTCGGCTTTCTCCCAGCAGGTGGGCGTGCCATGCCATCGTGGTCTGGGGAGCCTTGCGAAACCTCGAGGAGACAGACGCTTATGGAAAACTTGAGGGTGGTGTTGGGAGTTGCTCCCCGGAAAACCCCCGAAACAGAGATCATGCAAATTTTATTGTGCCGAGGTTGGGAATAGAAAGATGAACACCGAGATCAATATATAGATATTAACGAGAGACAGATAACATGGGTTCTGTTATATCTGCTTGTGCTAACACGGTGTCGACTCAATTTCCTGTAATTCTGGTATATCATGGATTGTGCGCGTAAAACAGGATATAATTCTATATACACATACATAAATACACACACACACATACAGAAATACATATATGTATACACATATATTACATATGTAAGTACATATACCCATGTATATATCGGTTACACAAGAGCTTTTGCTGAATAGAGACTGCCTCCTTTATCGAGGAAATGAAGTGGTCATTTTTGCTGGTCAGGATTGGTTCCTGATTATGGTCCAACTGCGACCATAGAAAACCTGCTGCTTTTTCAGAAGAGAGCGATTGTTATTATGCAAAGCTCTCAACGTAAATTTATGCGAGTGAGAAGGATCTGCACAAGTTGTCCCAGCTCTGGGCCAACCCTGAAATCCATGAAATCCACACACATTGATAAACAGATGGAGAGAGAGAGAGAGAGAGAGAGAGAGAGAGAGAGAGAGAGAGAGAGAGAGAGAGAGATAAAACAAACACAACACAAAAAAATACAAAAGAAAAAAAACAAAAAAAAAGCAATAGAAAAGAAAGTCAACCCCCACCCACACCCACAAAACCCCACCCCGGTTGGCGTCTCCGGCGAGCAAAACGGGGCTTTCCGTGCAATATCTTGCGTTCGACTGTTTGCCTGACACGTGTGGCGCGTTCTTGTGTGTGAGTCTTCCAAAGCCATCTCTCTCTCTCTACTTCCTTTGGTGTGGGTGTGGCCCCTGCTGGTGTGAGGGCGAGTGGTGCCGAAGGCGATCACCATGTGTGTGCCCCTCTCTCATGTGGCATGGTTTAGCTTATGTAAGCCCACATAGCAGTACCATCTTAGACGTACAACGGGGTGAGCTTCCTTTCCTTACAATCGAAGTTCTTTTCCCCATTTCCAATTATTGAAAGCAGAATCTCTCTCTCCCCCTATCTCTTGGGTTGGATAGAAGAATGCCCTTTGGTCTTAAAGGGCTTTATGGATAAGTTGGCAAAGGAGATGGGGGGAATGCTAAGGATTCCACCGTGATAAAAAGGTCTAATCTTTGATCATAACAAAGGAAGAATCCCTTTGCCCAAAATGGGGGTAGGGGGCACATTGTTGTGGGTGTGTTCATGGCTGCCTTAACCCTTTCCAACAGTTGTCTCATACAAAGTGTAGTTGGATCCTCTCTCTAAGCCACATGACTTTGGGCACTCCTTCCAATACAATTAAGGAGTCATGCATGCCCCTCCCCTTTTGTAAGAAAAATTTTCCAAATCGTGGGAGGAGGACATGGGGAGAGCCTTTTGCCAGGAGGAGAGGGAGTGGGTGGGGTTAGTAAAGCCTAACCATTTTTAGGTCAGTGGCTTAGGGCTTGCTAATCCTCTACTAGTGAAAGATTAGTGGGTCTAGAGTTGGGGAATTACTTGGGGTTGGGATTTGGGAATGAGCTGGAGTGGATCCCATGGCTCGCTCCAAAGTCCCAGTGTAAAAGCATCTTGATCGAAGGGAAAGGATGAACCGGGGGCAGTCCACTCGCGTAAAAGTGATCCCCTTGAAGGGGTGGCATTTGAGATTTAACATCGCATGCTTAGTGTAGTCGTTTTCACAATTAGCATACTGGCTATATTATGATTGAACATCCCAAAAAAAAGGGACAACAAGATTTTAAAAAAAGAACATCACACGTACACCATGAATTATTTAGGGTTAATTGTAAAATTACCCTTCTTATTTGATATTATTGTTAATTACCTCATTACGTTATAACATTTGAAAAAAAAATATTCAAGTCGAGTCATCGTCATCCGTTGTTAGCATTATGTTAAGATCGATCTCTTATTTAATCCTAATTAGTCATTAAATAAAATTTAAAAATGATATTAATATCATGCACCTCATATCACCAACAGGCTGCTTATGACTCAATATGTAGCAAATTCAAAGTCATCAGATGGATTGATAAAACACAACAGCAAAATATACACAAGCACACAAGATATTTCCCAATACAAATGGGAACAAGATGTCTCCTTAATTCTAAAGTAACTAGGGCACATATATATGAGGCATTCCTGATTCAAGCAGAACTAGGCATAGTAGTTCAAGTAAGACTCATAGTGGATAACAAGCCAAGAGTTTTCCAACTAACACCTTGATGCTCAGAGTCATCTGCAACTTGATGAAGAGATAAGCAACCTGCTTAATAGACAGGGTAAATATGCTAGAGGTGTGAAGGCATTATTGATTAGGCCTTAGGAAAAGGTAGGTTGGTTTTTCAAGAAGACACTATAATGTTTTAGGTTCGACCGTCCCACACAAAACTTCATCTTAAGGAGGGGAAAGTGGTGGTGCATCTACTGTTGATCCCCAATTGGACAGAGGAGGGTTGGTTTAGGTTGTAATGAGAATGGCCACTTGCTTTTGTCAGTTGTCTCTTATTATAGATGTCGATGTTGTGTCCATTCCTCATGGCAATGGTGCTGGGGCCAATGCCATATAGGTGAGGAAATTGATCTTCCCATTTGGTGCTGTGTCGCTGTGATGACTCCCAAGGCCTTGGGCATCAAATGGTGAAGAACAGAAGGTGCCAACCTGAGGCAGAAGTTTTGCAGGTTTCCTTATGGGGACATTAGGAGAGAAGGTTGCTCAGTGGGAATGAGTGAGATGATGAATTGAGTCCTTGGAACATAGTGAGTATCAGTTTCAGGTTTTAAACTGCCCATCAGGTTGTTGGCTGGTTTCAGATTGTCTTAAATACAATTATGTATATTGCCTGGTGGCAGTTTCCAATATGGGTTCAGGCTCTTTTTTTGTTTTTGGACTGTAAGGAGGCAGTACTTGCTCTTCTATGCTAACATAGGGGAATGCACATGGATTAGGTGGATCAGCTTTAGCTGCTGGCAGGGGGTTTTGCAAGGCATCGTTAAAGGCTGGGAGAAGGTCTTGTGTATGAGCTCTCTTTATGATTCACTAAACTCTGCTGCTGCTGGCAAATTGGTTGTGGAAGCAGAGGGATTATTTATGGCTGATTGTTCTTCGACCTTTAGGCTCATCTCGCCGTGTGCATAGCTTATTAGAGTCTAATGAGGAAATTGTGCGTGTAGAAAATTGGATTTGATAATAAGCATAAAGTTGTCCTATTCAGGAAATATCAAGTTCAGGCCAATGAAAACAGTTATGATGATGACTACACTGCTTAATCAAGCAAACTGCATAACTTGCTAAATGGTGTTTGGTGCTTCTGGTATGATTGCCAGTCAATGACAAAAGGCATATAGAAGAAAATCAGAAGAGGCTAAATCAGTCTTGTAGAATGTCAGATATATCTTAGACAGTTTGCCACAATGGACATTGTTTGATACCAAACGTTGTTTGGTATTTTCAAAGGCATTAGGCAGTTTGTGCGGGTTAGAAACTTTTATGGTTTTGGAGGAAATATGGATCTACTCCATAGCACTTGGATTTGTGGACATCTTTGTCTTTATCATTTTCGGATGTTTATGTTTTGGGGAGCGTCTAGGTGTACTGAAATCATCTGATATCAAGTAATCTAAGGGAAGATATATATGTGTTGAATTTTGGTCTATTGTTGTCTTCTTAGGATCAAATGGCTGATCTACCATAGAAATGCATAAACCAATCAATATAATGAGTGAAAAGAAATACATTATTGAAAACACCAATCGCCAAAATAACGTCACTGAAGAGATGCCTCCCAAAAGAAAACGTCACTAAAGAGACCTGAGTCACCTTGTAAGTAACGAGCAAAACTGCTAATCTACACAGGGGGAATTGAAGTAATGATTGAACTTGAAGATGGGTCGTTTTCTCGTTGTTTATTTTACCTGGGGAAGGGGGTAAAGAAAATGATCATAGCAACTTGAAACAAGGAAGATGAAGGAGCAGGAACAAGAAATAAATGAACAAATACTTCACATGATCAGGAGTCCTCTATGGCCGATAGATGTTATCATCAAACACTTACAGTAGAAACAATACACAATACAATTTGCCATGCAATCTGCACTAACTAAATAATTTTTTAAGTTCATTGGGTTTGGAGAAACAATCTGTACACTCTAGATTATGAAGAAAAGGAGGATTTTTATTCTCTTTCAGTTTAAGGGAAAAAAATATTTACACCAGGTCACCAACAGTAACTACAAGGAAGTTGAAGAGCGTAATGCAATCAGCAGCTGTAAAATGTAGCAGAACGGGTTCAAAAAATACCAAACAAATCATAATGAACTAGCATTTAATACCAGGAGCAATGAACATCCAAGGAGGTAAAAGAGGAAAAAAATGCAACTATGAACTCCAAAATGCAGCAGAGTGGGATCAAGTTCAACACTTGCCTTGGTTGCCACTTTCCTTTTGTCTTCCAAATCAACCTTGTTCCCCGCGAGAGCTGTCACCATATTTGGACTGCCTGCACCCGAAAGTTTAGAGTTTAGACCAACTCCCCTAAGATCATAATTGAAACCCACAACTTCTGTGGCAAGAAATACAGGGAGTCCAAAGAAACAAGAACCAACAAGCTTAACCTTGTCTCTGAAGCTCTCCGACCCATTTCTTCGCTCGCGCAAACGAATCCTAGAATCCAATGGGGAAGAAGGAAAGGAAAACGACATCATAAACAGAATATATATATATATATATATATGGGGCGCACGATGCAAGCGACCCGAGTGATCGGAGGAAAGCGATCAAACCAGCCTAGTAATGTCATAGACGATGATGGCGGCGGCGGCTCCCCTGTAGTACATAGGGGCAAGGCAGTGGTACCGCTCCTGCCCGGCGGTGTCCCAAATTTCCAACTTGAATGACGCATCGTTCACCGCCAGCGTCTGTGAGAAGAACGCCGCCCCAATCGTCGATTCCTGCGAGCAACAAAGTGGGGGGAAAAATGGCAAAAGTCGATCTATTATCCTAAAGTCGGAGTATGGTCGTAGGAAACTTTAGAGATCACGGAATGGGAGGAGAAGGGGACCTGGAACTCGAGGTACTGGCCCTTTACGAAGCGCAGGGCAATGCTGGACTTGCCGGCGCCCATGTCCCCCAGAAGCACCTGCAAAATCGCGCCAAGGAAGCAATCGAGCACCCAGAAGTGGAGATCAGGAGAGAGCAATTGCCTCGGAAAGAGAGGACGCACTGTAGAGGTTTCACTTACGAGCTTGATTGTTATGTGGTTGCTGCCCACGGTAACCATTGAAGAGGCTAACTGATGGGGGGAGGAGGGAGGATGAGAAGGAGAAGACGAAGAAGAATTCGAGGAAGGGGAGGAGGAGGGGGGAGTGTGGACTGTGGAGGAATGCGAGGTCGAAGCAGGTGTTCTTCTTCTTCTTCTGTCTGCTTCGGATGTCGAAAATTTAAGGCGGGAAGAAGAGAACAAAACCAGGTCTCCTGCTCTTGTTAGGCAGGGTTTGGCAACGGTCACCCGACGGTGGCCAACACGGACACATCTCTCTCTCTCTCTCTCTCGTTTGAGGTGTCAAGCTGTGGGCACTATTTCTAGGAGATATATGATGCCACTTAATCCCATTCTGGTTGTAGAGATTTTTGATGTTTGGGGTATAGATTTCATGGGACTATTTCCACCATCCTTTGGCAATGAATACATCTTGGTGGCGGTCGATTATGTTTCAAAATGGATTGAAGCTATAGCCACAAGGACCAATGATCACAAGGTAGTGGTTAAGTTTGTGAAGAAAAATATTTTCTGTAGATTTGGGTGTTTGAGGGCTATCATCAGTGATAGGGGTTCTCACTTCACGCACTCTTAATTCTGAGCTTTGCTTCACAAGTATGGCATCACTCATAAGCTCGCCACCACCTATCATCCCCAAACTAGTGGCCCGGTAGAAGTGTCCAGTAGGGAGATCAAGAATATTTTACAGAATATAGTTAAGCCGGATAGGATAGACTGGTCCGAGAGACTAGACGATGCATTATGGGCCTATAGAACTGCATGTAAGACTCCCATTGGCATGTCCCCATAGTGCCTCATTTTTTAAAAAACCTGCCACTTACTTGTAGATCTGGAACATAGAGCATATTGGGCTATTAAACAAGTCAATTTTGATCTCACTCAAACTGGGTCGCAAAGAACTCTGCAACTTAATGAATTGGAGGAACTGCATAATGAAGCCTATGAAAATTCCAAGATTTACAAAGCAAAAATCAAGGCATTTCACGATAAGCATATTAACAGGAAAAATTTTTATGTGAATCAAAAGGTTTGACTTTTTAACTCAAGGCTACACTTGTTCCCCGGTAAGTTAAAATCTAGATGGGATGGACCATTTGTGGTTGTTATTACTTTTGACCATGGCACTGTCAAAATTTTGAATCCTAATAATAGTCACATTTTCACTCTTAACGGTCAACGATTGAAACCTTACTGGGAAAATAAAAAGTTGTCAAAAGAATCCCTTGCTTTGAGTGATTTGGAATAAAATCTTCTTGAGCTTTCATGCGTCTAGCTGAAAGCAAAAAACATAGCGCTTCTGGGAGGCAACCCATGGTTTTGTTATTTGATGTTTTGTTTTAGTGTGTTTTTCAGTTGTTAGGTAAGAGCCAAAGAGATGGAGTTATCACCGTCCACGTCAATAACGTAGTTTTGGCCCGCATATCAGGTTGTCTCTTTCCTTCTCAATAATCTTTAATATTATATTATTTTGTTAATTCTAGTGCATATGTCATTGAGGTCAATGTCATTCAAGTTGGGGGGGAGAAAATTTTCATGATGCATATAGTATAACTTGATAGGAGTTCTACATATGTTCCAGGTTAATTCAAGGCATCACGGAAGGTGAATAAGAGAAATAACTCGACTTATAGGCTGAAAATGGGTGTCAACAATTATCTCCCTGTCCCCCAGTTTCCAGCCAGTCCTAGCCAGTACACCCTATTTCGGTGAGCACCCAGAACCCAGTCCCCAATACTCGGTACCCAGCCTCCAGTACTCAACATTCAACCTACAGTACCTAGTATCTAGTCCCCAGTCCCCAGTACTTAGCCTCTAGTGCCCAGTACCAGTTCCCAGTACCAGCACTCCACTCCCAGCACTCAACTTCCAGCATTCAACATCCAGCCCTCACCATCCGATACTCAGTCCCTGATTCCTGCGCCCAAATTTTGGTACCCAGTCCCCTGCCACCTATGCCATCTTATGGTCGAAGAATCAAGCACGACTAACAATAAGTGGTTGCCAGCTCATGCACACAATAGTGTTCAACGAGAAAAGAGGTGGGACGACTCAAGCAATGGTAAAAGAAATTTGGGAGTTTGTCATTTATACTTGTAGATGCCTAATTTCAGACATCCCGCGGATCCCCAACAGACCTTCGTGTGAATGACACATAATTATTGTACCTGATTTACCAATGTTCTAGGTTTTAAATCCCAGCCCGTAGCCTTAAAGCTATTGGGTCGCGTCCACTTAGGGGGCGCAAAGGCCATGGTATGGGTGGCCAGAGAGCTGGCCGCCCCCAATCCTGGGCAGCCAGGGCGATGGCCGCCCTCCTCTGCTTGGTGGCCATCAGCCTGGCCGCCCTCCCCTTCAAGAAGGCCAATAAGCTTGTCGCCCTCCAGTTTTACTCGGTCAGAGAACGTGGCTTAGCTCGTGAGCACGTTCCCCCCCCCTCGTTTTGCACAATTTTTCCCCACGATCTATGAACTTAGACCTCAATGATAAAAAGCACCAATCTCCAGAGGGAGTGGGGGATTTTTGGCATTGGGAGATTTTCAAAGTTGGGAGATCTCGTGGAGGGAGTTCAGCGGAGGTTCCCCCCAGACGGTGAGGGGGGAAGCGCGCTCTATCTTCTTCCTCTTTCATCCTCGACCCTGGTTTGGACCCCGGAACACCTCCCCTTTGCTTACTGCATCATGGTTCCTGGTAAGTACATTTGGCATATCATAATCTCCTTCTCCTGCATTTAGAGGTTTCCTCCCAAAATAAGTGGGAAGGTGGGTGGTCCAAAGTCTCGGCCATCCCTCCTTCCCACCACCCCTAGGTAATCACGCCGCCATTATTCCCATCCTATTAACTTTCATTACAGTAGATACTACACTTATCTGTTGTAGAAACTCGTACTGGGCGATTCACTTATACAGTTGCACCCTAACATTTTCAGGTGATTCAGATAGTGACGTGAACGGGACTGGGACCGAGTGAAGAGTGTTATGTGGCCGTCTTTGAATTTATTGAGTCTGTCCTGTATTTCCAGCCACATGGACGTGAAGAGTGCCTTTTTGAATGGATTTGTCAAGGAGGACGTATATGTAGAGCAACCACCTAGATTTGAAGACCATCGGCATCCCAACCATGTATATAAATTGGACAAAGTGCTCTACGGATTAAAACATGCTCCTCGAGCATGGTATAAAAGGCTAAGTACTTTTCTTATTGGAAATGACTTCAAAAGAGGTAATGTTGACCAAACCTTATTCATTAGAATGTGCAATGAACATATGCTAATTGTTCAGGTATATGTTGATGATATAATTTTTGGAGTCACAAATGATATCTTAAATAAGGAATTTGCTGAGTTGATCCAGGGGGAGTTTGAGATGAGCCTCATGGGTGAATTAACATTTTTATTGGGATTGTAGGTTAAACAATCAAAGGATAGAATTTTCATCAATCAAAAGAAGTACACACAAGAGCTGATCAAGAAATACAAGTTTGAAACTGCCAAGCCACATCCCACTCCTATCTCTACTTCTCTTAAACTGGATAAAGATGAGCATGGTAAGAATCTTGATCAGAAACTTTTTAGAGGAATGATAGGATCCTTGCTATACTTAACTGCTAGTAGACCCGACATACAATTCAGTGTAAGCATGTGTGCTAGATTTCAATCCTGTCCTAAAGAAACACACATGACTGCTGTGGAAAGAATTTTTTGATATTTAGTTGGGTCTAGTGATCTTGGTTTGTGGTTACTGATTCAGATTTTATAGGCTGTAAAGTGGATCAGAAAAGCACTAGCGGGTATTGTCAGTTTCTAGAGGGCTACATGATCTCATAGGTCTTTAAGAAATAAAATTCAGTGACATTATCAATTGTTGAAGCCGAGTATGTGGCTGTAGACAGTTGTGCAGCGCAAGTGATATGGATCTAACAGTAAATGATTGATTTTGGCATATCCTTGAAAAATACACCCATCTTTTGTGATAATTCTTCAGTAATAAATCTTTTTAAAAATCTTGTTCAACACTCAAGAGCTAAACACATTGAAATTCACTATCATTTTCTTAGAGATTGTTGGGTTCTGTGCACCTCCTCCTTGTCTTTGACAATGGTTTTGGTGATTTTAATATATTGTGTCTTTGTCTGTCATATATTTTGAAGTGAAGTTTATTCATGATTATTTTGTGAAAAATTTCTTGAGGTTTGTCCTTTTGTACCTACAACCTACAACAAAATGGGGTTACTGGGAGAAAAAATCGACATTGTTGGAGACTGCCCGAGCGTTCCCCTTTTAACATAACCTCCCCAAGAAGTCTTAACGGGGGGCGTTCTTACTACAGCGAATGTCATCAACCAGATGCTATACAGAGTTCTTGGGTACAAGACCCCCTATTCCATATTGTGTCCAAGCCGCCCCTTGTTTCCTCTTGCTCCCAAGGTGTTTGTGTAGCACCCCGCTTCCAGAAGGTCAGACCATATTAGATTTTATGATAAGAGTTCGAATTAGTTAGTTGAATCTCTTAATATTGTAAATTTAGCAAGGAGTTCACCATTTCTAGCATAATTCTATATAGAAATGTGCGAACGGGGTGAAATTAGGCTCATTGGAAAGATGACACAATTATCTACAAGTTTAGTGTTGAACACTTTTTCAGATTTTGCCATTTAATAGGTCAGAAATGCCATAGGATGGAGTGCAATGTTAGATGGAAACATAGGAAATGAAAGTAGATGATAGGCGAAGAGAAAATAGATGATAGATGAAAGAAAGTGGATGGACAACGAAGAAAGTAGACAATGTGGAAAATAGGTGATGCCCCTTAGTTTGAGAAACTTAGACGATGACTTGAATGATGGGAAAAGTAGATGATGCAAAATTAGACGATGGAAAGTTAGGCGATCGCTTAGGCGAAATGAGAATTAGACGCTGTGAAAGTGGACAATATGGGAGGCAATGCAATTTAGACGATATAAACTTTAGACGATACAAAGTTAGACGAAAAAAACTTAGACGATGGATAAGTGGATGATTGACGTTGGCTTTAGAGAATTAGATGATGTGATGGACTTAGACAATGACTTGGTAGAATTAGATGATAGGTTTAGACGATGCACATAAATTGGACTACATGTTAGGTGATGCAGAATTAGCTGATGGCTTTACAGATGAAGTTGGACGATGGAAGTAGATGATGCACTCCAAGTGTTACAGAATTAGATGAACTCTGACGATGAAAATTTAAATAACGGACTTTAGACGTCGAAAATTTTAGACTGATTAGGTATGACAGGCGTTAATGATACATGACAAGTGTGTATGACAAGCGTGAGCAATGTACGACCGGTGGAAGATATTCTACAATAGATGATCAATATTTTACGACAAGTGGAAGGTATTCTACGACAGATGGACGGTATTCTACGGCAGGTGGAAGGTTTAGTGCCAACATGTGGAGAGTAAGGGGATTAGTGGAGGATGTTATTGGTGGAGTGAATTATATAATTTTCCCCGGCAGTGACGGCAGTCAACGTGTTTTAAATAGTGAACTTGTCAGCTTCTTAAATTTACCCGTTTCTCGACGCAACTACGTCGGAATCGCACATATAATATACCGAAATGACGGGCTCGAAAAACTCTACCTAACTGGGTATTCAAAATAATTTTTCATTTAGAGATGGGGGATCCTGAGATAGGGGGTACGAAAAATGATTGCACCACCCTCACTACCTCGGTCTCCATCCCAATAATACACCCATGAATTTTCATGACCAACGGATGTCCCGGTGACCCAAAATGGACTATCAAAGTAAAAACTTACAACTATCATGCTACAGTGATATCCTATTCACCGTGTTACGATTATACTTTGAATCATTTAGTTAATTAATTCATTAACTAGTGAATATTATTATATATGGCATGAAAATTTAAAGAAGAATGCATGGATTCTAGCCACGTATATTTGATGATTTTAGCTAGGTGATTATATGAGCAAATCTTTTTTTAAGCATATAATGCGTATTATTTAACTAAGAACACATGTAACACAATACGTAAATCATGTTGAATAGATGGGATTAACATGTTGTTAAGGAATCTTTTATCTGGGGAGAGAAGACCTACGTTTTGATAGTTGATTTGTTTGATTGGCACGAAGTGGCGTGGAAAGATAAATTGTAGTTCAGCAAAATGGCACCTTGCTTTGGTGAACAGAGAATGCCAAGAAGAAGAGGATGCAGGTTGCACTTCAACGCAGTAGGAGGAAGAAGGAGAAGACGTCGGTCTTCTTCACGCTGCAAGATGCACTAGTCGGTCTTGGAGGAAGAACGGACGCGGAGGAAGGAGCAAGGTAGCAACAGCAGGAGGAAGGAAGGAAAACTTTCACGTTCGGCAAATGGCAGGAGGACGGCGCATCAATAGGGTTTTGCTCGTTCAATTGTAAGGTTATTTATAGAAGAGGGATCCCGAACGAGGGTGGGAAAAACTAACGAAGGTAATGTTTTAAACCTTTCCATGCATTATACTTCCCCTTCCAACTAACCGGCCGCCTACCTTCTTTTCTTTTAAAAACCCTAAGGCTAACAGCATGCAACATCTTAACTGGCCATGGTTTTGGTTCTGCGCATCATGCATGGGTTAGCCTATACGAGGGTGGCATATAAAACGGGTTGGTATATGCGGGTTTTGGATTGGCTACAGTGGTGATCGGGTGACTTGTAATAGGTGAGTTTGGTGGCCTTTATATATGTTTATACGTGAGGCCAATTCAAAGTATATATATAGATATGGGTTGTATTATTTGGGCTATGGTTATCTTAATCAATTAAGGCAAACAATGAAAGGATATAGGGAAAAATGGAAATTACCTCAAGATCCCCATCAGTCTCATCAAAAAGCAGACCATGTAACAAGATACTGCCAATTCAAGACAAGTAACTTCAGAGAGCAGATTACCAAAAGGCGAAAGATCTTACAACAGTTAGTGGTGGAGAGAGAAACATTATTTAACCAGTTTAAATAACAAACAAAAGAATTTTATGCTAGTAGACAAGATAAATTAAGAAGTAAAGTTATTCCTTCAGCTAACCTCCCAAATGATATGTTACTACCGCCTTCGAGAGAACCATGAGGGACTGTATGTGGCTGAGAAGTCATGGTGGAAGCTAACATTACTTGTCCGGATTGATTTCCCTGTTGATGTAACACTATACTGTTTCAAATTCAAGGAAACAGCAAAAAATTCCCAAATCTCTGAAATACTAAGATTGCTCAACATAATGGAAGCATGTGTTTGCATGTATAAGATGATTTCACACACTCCAAAACCCAATGTGCACATGAAGATCCCATGAGTAATAAAACTAAAGAAGAATAGAACAGTTAGGGCTGTCAATCAGACCAAACTGGGCCGAGAAAACCAGACTGATTCCATTTATTGGTCCGGCCCGGGATCAAAGGCCCGGTTCATATAAATAAGGAAAAAAAAACTAAACTTACCACTCACATCCTCACCACCCACACCACTGCATCTCCCTCCCTCCCTCCATCCCCCTCTCTCTCGATCTTGAAGGGCCTCCACCACCACCCACTATCCTCGTGCTTCATGGCCGCCTGCTGTTGGGGGCAATCCTTCCCCATAGCTTGCCACCAGAGACCCTCCTTACCCATTGCTGGAGATCACCGCCTCCCACTAGAACCCACAGCCTCTCGCTGTCTCTCTCTCTCTCTCTCCCACAGGTCAGACTCACTAAAACCGGGCTTTTCCCTCGCTCTCTCTCTCTCTCCCCCCCTACACAGGCCAGACTCACTAAAACCGGGTTTTTTTCCAGGACTGGGGCAAACTTTTAGTGACCAGGCTGAGCCCGGGCTTGGTCAGGCCTGGTCCATTGATGCCCCTACGAACAGTGGTGTAGATTAATGCAGCAAGAACAAGATTTGTAGTTAAAGCTGAGCCCGGGCTTGGTCAGACCTGGCCCATTGATACCCCTACGAACAATGGTGTCAGATTAATGCAGCAAGAACAAGATTTGTAGTTAATGTGTGCACAGAATTCACATTCCGGGGTTTTGACGGCATAGGTTGAGGAGTAGTGGAGGTGGATGGCGGGGTAGACGGCCGAGGTAAGCCTCAAGGACATTACTGCAGCAATGGGTACATCAACTAATTTTGATGCTGACCCAGAAGGTAAATTGGTTGATCCCAAAATATTTTGAGGTATGATTGGATCCTTGCTTTATCTTACTGTATCTTGACCAGATATTCAATTCTCTGTATGTTTATGTACTAGATTTCAGGCTAGTCCTAGGTAATCACACATGAGTGCAGTGAAAAAATTCTTGACATATCTATGTGGCACCCTTGACTTAGGTCTATGGTATCCTGCTAGGTTTGAGTTTGAACTGATAGCTTACACTGATACAGACTATGCAGGTTGTAGGATAGATAGAAAAAGCACTAGTGGGTATTGTCAATACCTAGGTGGTTTTCTAGTGTCTTGGGCATCTAAGAAGCAACACATTATTGCTCTTTCCACTGCTAAAGCTGAGTATGTTAAAGCAGAAAATTGTTCAGCCCAGGTTCTCTGGATCAAACACCAGCTTATTGACTATCACATCAAACTTGGATGCATTCCTATTCTATGTGATAATACCAGTGCTATATCCTTGACTAAGAATCTTGTTCATCATTCCCAGACTAAGCACATTGAGATAAAACATCATTTCTTAAGAGATGAAGTAAGAATGAAATTGAACTGAACTTTGTGAAATCAAAAAAATAGATTGCTGATATATTTACTAAATCTCTTAGAAATGAAAGATTTAAATTCTTAAGAAGAGAACTTAGTTTATGTAAATTTTAGCATGATAACTGATTACTCGAGTTTCTTGTGCTTGGAATAAATGCCTTCTTTATAATTGTTGATATGCACATGATTCAGCTTGTCAGTAGAAGTAGAATGTGATTGTCATTGCATATATTACATTGCATTCTGTTCATCTTGATCTTAAGGATATATCAAATGGTATGCTGGGAGAAGGGCAGATCTCCTCTATCTGAAAACCCACGCTATGCGTAGAGGCTAGTCCTTGGCCAGGTACCCTGAGTCAAGAGTATGTCTATGTCTTGCATCTCATTATTTGTGTTCATGCCGGCCAAAATGTACATGTGACTTAAATGTTGTGTCCAGCAGTAGTGCATATAGATAGGGAGAGTGTAACGACCCGAGATCTGAGTATCGAAAAGGAACTGGCGTGACTCAAACCTCGATCTGTCACCCACGGGCCCGAAGACTCAGAAGGATTAAAGGATGGTGTGAGGGTACACAAGAAGCTAAAATAACTATAGAGATAGCATAATAAATAGCTAAATAATAAAGTAGGAAATTGAATAAATGACTAAACTGCTACAAGGTCCAGTGTATCTCATGTGAAATGACAGAGAAGCTCAAGAAGGGTAAGAAATTACAGAAATATCTAAGATGGGTCAGAAATTATAAAAATACCCCAAAAGGGCCTGATCTCAATGAAATTCAAATCAATAGTCAAATATTGACCAGAAGCAAATTCAATGATTCGATTGTGGCTGGGAGTAAATCCAACCGTCCGATTGTGGGCAAGAGGAAACTCAGCGGCCTAGTCGTGACTAGAAGTACAATTAATGGTACGATCACCAATGGAAACAGTCCAAAAGTTCAACTACAAGCCGAAGCAAATCCAACGGTCGGGCTACAACCAGATGTAAACTCAAAGACCTGATTACACAATCGGGGCTAGATGTAAAGGTCTCAAGAGACCGATTGTAACCTGAATTCCATATGTTTAAGGAATGGAAGTCTTCAAAGTTTCTTGCAAGAGTATACCTCTAATGAATGATCGTCAAGGTGTTGTCCATTAGACAAAACCCACAATATGACAATGGATATTGTAGAGGTCAAAAGGGTATCTTTGATAGTTAATCAAGGGTATTCGGACTCTATGCCGATGTAAATAAACGCCGATTACGGTCGGTGGGGAAATGGAATCGTCTGATAAACTCAAACTTGCGGAATCAATAATATGCATGCTAAAATATGTGCATATTTATCCAACAAATGGATATAAAAGATGAATTCTTCTGTGGGGAAACAAACTGGCATGCCCGGTGGGATATTTCCTACCTTTCATCTCTCTGTCCAAAAATACCCTTTCTTTTATGAAGGTTGTGATATCTCCTTTAAATTGTTGCAAGTAAATTCAAAGGTTCTGATGACCATGGCTGCTGTTATCTGCGGGCTTCTCATCGTTGCAAATCACTCCTGGTGGGCGCTAGCTGACTACGTCGAACGTGTTCGGCAAATTACCTGCAGTCACCGGATCACCCTACGTTTTGGGGTGGACCTTCCCGTTAAAGCTGCCTCGACTGTTCTTACTATAACCGGGGGCATCAAAGTGAAGGCTTCCCTTTGAAGCCTAAATGCGAAAACAAGACATGTCCAAAGTAACTCTTGTTGAAAGCGAGGTAAAGCCGCTATGACCATGGTAACAAACCTGTTGCGGCCATGACTGCTGAAGCTTCTGTTGGGGGCATCAAAGTGAAGGCTCCTTGAAGCGTGAGTGTCAACATCATCCATGTCTTGTTTCAGCTAACCGGGGGCAACATCACCGCCAAGGCGGAGAACCTGTTGCAGCTATATCCAAGTCCGGCAAGATGGGTCCTTGTCAAAAAAAAAAAAAGAAAAAGAAAAAGAAATGAGGCGAAATGTATTCATACAAAAAGATCCATTGGGAATTCAAATCAGACCAGAACATTTAATCACTGCATAGCAAACTGAACTTTCACAAACCTCACATACGAAATAGACTCACATAGGCCATATCTGATTTTCCATCTTGTTATCATGCCATATATGAATTTCATAGCAAGCTGGACTCAAACTTCAAAAAAAAATGATCACAACAAAACTAGTTTTCCAAATGATCAAATAAGTCTTCCATGGCACTTTTCCAAATGATCAAATAAGTCTTCCATGGCACAATTTAAATATCAAGCATTTTGCTCAGTTCATTGACAACCATTCATGAGACCTTTCAAAATGACTCACATTCATCAAAGAATATTCAATGCAAATCATATAGTATAGAACAAAAAGTCTGCGTCAAAATGCACTGGGGCACAACAATGGGCAATATGAACATGCAGAATGCAAGTAGAATGATCAAGTATGATTGACCTCGAAGTAGGTAAATGTATATATGTGCAATATAGCTCCCCCATTTTATTCAAAGTGAATGGATAGGTGTACGAAAAGTGCAGGTGAGTTAGTACAACCAAAAATGTCCTTGTGTCACACTTAGGGGATTGTGCAATCATATAGGAGAATTAAGTAAAAGTCAATGCAATCAATCAATTTTCTGAATGCATATTAAATCAAATTACCATGTGTGCAGGTGAATAACATGAAAATAGACTGTAGTCAATATGGATATTCAGATTTTCAGTTCAACACAGGAGTAATTACACAGACTGCATTTCAATCTAGAGAACAACGTATTGGAGGCTTCGCTCTTCCTCAATGAATTTTCTTTCCAAAATTTTTCAACCCATAAATTTTCACAATGACAATTTGATTTTTTATAATAATGATAAGGTTCAATCTACTCCTTTTTATGCGAAGAGACACATGAAGCACATGTCAGAGTCCTCGATTACTCAGAACATTAACCATCTCACCACAACTGAGTAGAGATACTTCAATACAACACTTTTCAAAATGAACCATATCACGTCTCATGTGACATGCATCAAATCTACTTAGTGAGATTGAGCATTGCTTTACCATTAATTTTTGTTCAGATTCTATCTACAATAAGGCAGGTAGCTTTTTCCCCAATTGCCTCATTAACATTCATGCAGTAAGTTTAATTTCTCAGAGTGTTGAAAAAAAATCCTATATCCTTATGTATAACACTTAATTTCACATTTAGTGCATGAAGTGTGCGAATTTGATTTACCATGTATACAGAAAATTTTCATGAACATATAACAATGTAACTACCCCTACCCCACAGCAACCTCGGAGACTCTCCGTCGTCGCCCTTTCCCCAGTGGAGCCAGAACCTTGTTCTGCTACTCCCTGCTGCAAGACAGCACCAGAGGCTCGATTGGCAGACATTCTAGTAGCATCCACAACGAGAATCGGCTCAAGGTGTCTTCTGCAAAGTCGTCCTCCTTCGAGTTTTCAATGCTCCTGAAGTGGTCTCGCATCGTTTCGTCATCGGCATCAACCACGATAGGCGATTCCGTGCAACCGTGCCAGAACTGCACCAATTTTTGAGTACCATTTGGCAATAGCGCTACCATCTTCCCCTGTGCGAATCGGCCAGAACTCCCTTCATAAGCGTTCTTCGTCTTCAAGTCACGAATGATCCAAAGATGGTCCCGCCATCTTTCGACAATGCCTCCGCTCGGGGCACCCATTTTTCTGCGACTGCGCCAGTCCCGGAAGTTTCTCTCCGTCCAGGGCAGACTGTAACTTCATCGACCTCGGCACATCCCCTTCCTCTCTGTTTCGGATCGAGCTATCTTCTCAGAAGTCATGGCCCTCGATGCTACAAACCCAACCCAGGTGGTTTTGTCTCTTTCTGACATCAACACCGGAAGTTCCACCTCGGCCATCGCCTCCCTGTCTGGCTGTTCACCCAGGAATCAGGAGCCGACCATTTCGGCGACCACGACCGGCACGGTGATCCGACGGCATCCAACTTTTGAGGGATCATAGTGACCTATGTCTGCTACGCCTGTCACATTTGGAGTTCTACAACGAGCGTACCAGTCGATGCACTTCGACCACGCCAACCTGTCCGGCGAGACAGAACTATGCAGGCCATCGGCTACGACCATCCTCACCCTCCAGTGATCTCGGGTTGATGTCAGGATCTCAGGAGCTCTTCGGCATCGACCTGGCTTCGTCCAGGCACTGACGGCACCTCATTCGGATGTCGGAGCTGGGCGCACGATACGGAACAAGCAGGCTTCATCCCGACAAGGCGGTGCGCAGATCGGCCAACCAGATTCCCTCCCCCTTGCTCCCCCCTCCTGCGTGAGGGTAGCTCATGTAATAATTACCCATTCTCGTGTTCCCCTTCCTGCGTGGAGTGTAGTGATTGTATTAGCAGGGATCGACGCTGAGCTACACCGACGTAGCGTGTTCGCCGGGTGCGCACGCTCCCCTGCTCGCCCTCGTCTCCGACCGGAGCCGGTCCATCGGACGGGCTAGGTACGTGCGGTTGTCGCTCCAATTTGCTTGCTTAGTATTAGTTCCAACTGCAGCGCCCGTGTGAGGAGTGCCCGATCCAAACTTCCACTTTGATGTTCCTATTTAGAAAAGTAAATTTAACATCCATTTGAAATAATTTAAAATTCAATGAGTAAATATAGGACAAAAGAATCCAGATTGCTTCTAGTCTAGCAACCGGTGCAAATGACTCATCAAAATCAATACCTATTTCCTGACTATACCCTTTGGTTACGAGCCGGGCCTCATTCCTAACAACCAATCCCATGTCATTTAACTTATTTCTGAAAACCCAACGGGTTCTAATTACGGGTTGATTCTTAGGATACGTCATGAGAGACCACGACTTGTTTCTTTCAAACTGGTGTAACTCTTCATGCATAGCCTGAATCCAAGATTCATTTTGAAGAGCTTCCAATACATCCTTAGGCTCCTCTTGCGAGATTAAGGCCATCAAATCCTCTTCTTCCACTTGCCTTAGTGAAGATCTAGTTCTTACCCCATCTTTAAGATTACCGATAATATTTTTAGCGGGGTGATCTTTCAAGAACGTGGAGGAACTAGGCAAGTCGGGGTGCTACACTTACTATTCTTGAAGTGTTTCAATTGACGGATCTTCATCCTTTTCACTCTTGCTGGAGCTCATTTCAATTGGTTCATCCTTAGCCTTAGCATCATTTGAGTGCTTGGGAGCTTCATCTGCATCCACAATTGGAGTTAGTTGACTTGTCATTTTTAATTTAAATTCGTCAAAAATCACATAAGGACTTTCTTCAACAATCAAAGTCCTCTTATTAAATAGTCTGTAAGCTCTAGATTAAGTGCATAACCTAGGAAGATTTTTTTATCACTTTTCTCATCAAACTTACCTAGGTTTGACTTACCATTATTCAGTATATAGCAAGGGCATCCAAAGGGTTTAAGATGGAAAATATTTGATTTCTTACCCTTGTAGAGCTCGTATGGAGTTTTCTTCAAAATGGGCCTTACTATTGCCCTGTTAATGATGTAACATGCAGTGCTTACCGCCTCGGCCCAGAAATATTTTGGTAGGGAGTTTTCACTTAACATGGTCCTTGCCATGTCTATTAATGTTTTGTTCTTTCTCTCCATTATACCATTTTGCTGAGGCATCCTTGGTGATGAAAAATTGTGCGTATGTCCCTGCTCATTGCAAAAGCTACTGAAGTCACGATTCTCAAACTCACCACCATGATCACTTTGGATGGTAGTGATAATGTAACCTCTATTATTTTAGATTTTTCTATAAAATACTTGAAACTTCGTCAATGCATCACTTTTATTGGCTAAAAATAACACCCATATAAATCTGGAGTAATCATCAACAATAACAAATCTAAAAGACTTGTCTCCTAGGCGGTCAAACTGGATATTTGGGTTATCATGCCTAGGGTCTCACAGGATTGTACTTCTTTTTTTCATAGGCTTTATTTGGGAATGTCTAGGGATCTGAGAGAAATCTACTGTGCCCATGATTGTTCAGAATTTTCTCTCGTCTGACAGTGGACGGAAGGGATTCTTGACCAATCATGTATTGCCACTGAAGATATTTTCTGGATGTCTCTTTGGAGGACAAAACCGTGCGGGCTTAGTCCAAGACCGGCAATACGTGATAAGTTGGATCGGGTCACGATGGATCCTTTCTGACGTGTGCTGAAGGTTGAAAGTTTCACTAGTTATTCTTTTTGGTCAAACTGGTTATTTGGGTTATCATGCCTAGGGTCTCACAGGATTGTACTTCTTTTATTCATAGGCTTTATTTGGGAATGTCTAGGGATCTGAGAGAAATCTACTGTGCTCGTGATTGTTCAGAATTCTCTCTCGTCTGACAGTGGACGGAAGGGATTCTTGACCAATCATATATTGCCACTGAAGATATTTTCTGGATGTCTCTTTGGTATAATTTCAAATCACTGATAACATCTTTTCTCCTTTGGGAACATTTCAAGTTATGCCAATTCCCTGTGACTATCACCTGGAAACCTTTAACATTTTTCCCAAACATCACCTTAGGTGGTGCTTTTGGTTTCCTGGATTTCAATGCTCCGGATTGTCCGGTTATTGGTTCGGAATGGAAGGACTTCCAAAGGAAACTGGTGTTTTCATGTTCCCATGAAATCTGAGGGTTTCTGTGCCACCAAAGATGGGTAATAGCCATGGTTTGATGTTCTCTATTATTCAGAGAATATGATGGCAAAGAAATCTGATACTCGGTGTTTTGCACAAACTCAGGCAGAACAGTTGGCAGTTACGAATGTGATCATAATGTAATCGGATAACTTCTTTTATTTAATTTGATGAAAACTATTCACTTTCATGATAAAAGAGTAACCCTGCAAGGGTTGGAAAAGATTGCAGATTCTTGTTGGTCCTATTCTCCCATTCATTCTTCATGTTGCAGATGGTTGGAGAACTGCTGAGTGCTGCTGCCTGCAGCTTTTGAATCACTAGGCAGTTTGCCATTTATCTATGCCCTCTGTTGCAGACTTGTGCCATCTTTTGCTTCTCCTCTGCTCATGCCACCTTGGATCCGGATACTTCCATTCGTTTTCATTTTCCTTTATTTTCTTTTTGCACACAGCTGGTAGAATGCTTATGATCACCACCTTGGAAAATGAGTGTTCCATTGCATCATGGACTAAATGTCTGTGGAAACCAACAAAGTGGCATTGGGCCTCAAATTCTTCTTCCCAATCGAGGGGAGATTCATGGATTTCAATCACATTCTCAACTCTTTGGGGCACGACAATGTGGAGGAGCGACGGCGAGCAGCAGGAGGCGTGGCAGCGTGTGCACGGCTGGTCTCTCCCGGCTGGGCAGGCAGCTGCAGGCATGGCAGTGGCACGGCACGACAGCGGTAGCAGCAGGATGATGGCATGCAAGCCACGACAACGGCTTGGGCACAGCACAACAGCAGCAACGGCAGGGGCATGCAGGAGCTCACGTGCATGCTGGCAGGCACGCATGGCAGACCTTGCATGCAGGCAAGCAGGACAATGGCATGCTTCGGGACGACCTGCATGGCAGGCCTCGCATTTGGGCAACCAGCATGCAGGCGGGCAGAACGATGGCATGTTCCAACGTGGGCTATGGCAAGGTGATGTGGCGTGTAGACGATAGGGGCGTGCGAACACGGCAACAAGCGTTGGACAGGCTCCTATAAAACCCAGCGACCCCGCCTCTCTTGCGTGGACTTCTTCTTCTCTTCCCCTATGGTTCTCCTCATGCCCCTCCCCTCTTCTCATGTCTTCTCCCCCTTCACTCCAGTCTGGTCTGACGCCCCTATTTGGAACAAGGCACCGCAGCCTCTTCTCCTCACTCCTCCCTCTCCTTTTTCTTCGCCCTTTCACTATCCCTGTAGACTTCTTCTCCTCCCAACTTCCAAGCTTCTTCTTCCCCTCCCCCCTTCTTCTATTCCGCTCCAAACCTTCTTCTACACCTCTTGTCCTCTCTTTCCCCAGCGGGCCTCCCTTCTTCTCCTTTCTCCCCTCCAGTTTTTTTTTTCTACACTTCTTCTTCTTCCCCCCTCCAATTCTCATCCTTCCCCTCCAAGACTTCTTCTTACCTCTTCTCCCTCACACCTTCCCCACGGCGGGCCTCCCTCCTACTTCCCCTTCTCTTCTTCTCCTCTAGTTGCTCCTCCCTACTTCGCCCCCTTCTTCTTCTTCTTTCTCCTCCTTCCCCTCCTCTCCTTTTCTTCTCTCCCCCTCCTCTTTATCGCAAGCGAAACCCCTGTTCTGAACATGGGTGCTAGTGGCCCCCTTCTTCTCTCCCCTCTCTCTCTTCTCATCTCCCTTTCTCTCCTCTGTCAACTGTCAACTGTCAACTGTGCTAGTGGCCCCCTTCTTCTCTCCCCTCTCTCTCGTCTCATCTCCCTTTCTCTCCTCTGTCAACTGCACACACACACACACACACACACACACACACACACACACACACACACACACACACACACACACACACACACACAGCTCGAACTGCTCTCCCCCTCCGTCTTTCTCCTCCCCCCCCCGTCGACCACCGCGAGCCTCCACCCTCCACTTCCCCATCTCATACTCATGTTCCCTCTCTCTCCCTCCCACACTCAGACATCCCACGCCTCTCCCCTCCCTCTCTTTTCTCTCCTATGAACCCACAACCACCATCTGCCCAGCCTCCCCGTTGTCGACCTCCTCACCGTCGTGGCAATACTCCCTGCTCCCTCTTTCCCCAGTAAGACCTCCACTCCCTGCTCCCTCCTTCCCCAGCAAGTCCCCCCTTCTCTCCTTTTCTCTCCCACACGACCACCGCCACCCTCTCACAGCCACCGACGACCCCCCCGCGGCCAGCATCTCTCTCACCCGTGGCTGCCACCCAGCTTGCCCCCTCTGCCACTGCATGCGCACCTCTCCACCAGACTCCATCTCCCCACTCGTTCACCCCTCACAGCACCTTGAACCCACCTCTGCCAACGTCCTCTCCCTCTCTCTCCCCTTCTCTCTCTCCACCCCCCACACCGACGACAGCCGTCTCTCTCTCTCCCCCTCACTTCCTCTGCACGCCTCCTCTCCCTCTCTCCCTGACCTCCTCTGAACCCCTCTGCCAGTGCCTCTCATCTCCACCACTCCCACTCACCCATTCCACACCTCCCCCTCGCCTTCTCCTCCGTGAACACAGGCAGCCCGCCGGCCACCCTCCTCCACCGCTCTCAGCCCCTCACCACCGCACCGATCGTCGCACCCCTGCTCCAACTCCTCCTCCCTCCCTCTCAGTCTACAGACGGCCCCCTCCTTCCCTCTCACTCCACGGACAGCCTCCTCTCCACAGCCCCTCCACACCCAGCAGCCGCGACACCCCTCACCATTTTTCCTCTCCCTACCAACCACTCCCCTGAGCCCACAACCATCTCCCTCTCTTCCCTCTCGCCCGGTGCACCACTTCGACTCCACCTGCTAACCTCCCAGGCATCCCTCTCTCCACCTGCACCCTCCGGCCACCACCCAGGCGGCACACCACCCCCCCTCTGCGTCATCTCCCCCATGCACTCACCCTCCCTGGCGTGATCTCTTCCTCTCTCTCTATCCTCTCTCTCTTTCTCTCTCTAACGCACACACACATTTCACATATTTCCATTTCTTTTATTTTAACCCTCTCTCCATTTATATTTCTTCCTCTCTCTAACACACTCTCTCTATCTCTCTCTTCTTTCTACCTCTCTCTACTCCATGCACCTACGTAGGCCTTTAATGCATATACATATATATATATATTTTTAATGACTAAGCTTTTATCCCCACGTTTAAAAATTCCAACTAACTGAACTGATCCGTTGGGCTTTTGTAAGGAAAATCTAACATGCATATACTCCAATCTTACGATTCTTACCACAAAATCTTCAAAAATAAATATTACATTTCTAAATAAGAATTTGGGTGTTACAAATCCTCTCAACCTTAAAGAAGTTTTGTCATCGAAATTTAAAATTTAGTACGTACCAAGTAAATGCGGATGCTTCATCTTCATCTCTTCTTCGGTCTCTCAAATTGCTTCTTTTGTTGAGGTAGTCCTCTGTAGAACTTTCACCAGTGGGACAATCTTCGTTCTTAGTACTTGCTCCTTCCGATCTAGATTGCTAACTAGTTGCTCTTCATTGGTGAGGTCCGACTGTATCTCTAATAGCTCAAAATCGAAATTATGAGAAGGATCCGTCACATACTTCCTCAGCATTAACATATGAAAGACATTGTGAATTCCTGATAAAGATGGTGGTAGTGTGTTGGACCCTATAATTTTTATGGTTAATTCCAGCGAAATAAAAATTAAATTAACATTGTGGCGGCACGAAATGATATTAAATCATTGTTGTTGCGTCACACATACGTTCCGGGTTTTCATAGGACGGAGAAAACATATATTGGCTAGGCGAGTTTTATGCACCGAAATTATGTCAAACACCTAACGTGTGGTATGAAGTCACATACCAAAGTAACCAACAAACAAGGTCTTTGCCAACATCTGTGGACCGCTCTCGGTGTGTCGGGGTGTGGTTTCTGCGGCACAAAAAAAAAATCGACAGCAAGTCGGCGTGGAGAAGACAAGAACTCGCAAACAACCTTACCTGCACTGCGGCTTTGGTCTGCGGAGGTGTTTTATAGGCCCTAGGGCCGGCTGCTGCAAGGGGGACTGCGGCCTCTCTCTTTCTCTTCCTCTCTCTCCTTCATAAGAGGTGGGAGCAGGGTGGGGGCGCAGGGGGGGTTCCACCCCCAGGTGCAACTAGAGGAGGCCACCTTTCCTCCTCTCCTCCTTCCTCTCTCTATGTGTGCAAAAGTGGGGAGCAAGGGGGTACCTTCCACCGCCAACACCATGGGGGGGGGGTGCGTTTGCTCCCTCTTGTCTACTTCTCTCCTGCGAAAAAGGGTGGAGCAGGGGGGTGCCGTGCCTCCCTTTTCTCTTCTCTCTGTCTGTGCGCGAAAAAGGGGGGACCCGAGGGGGGCCCGCTTTTACACCCGGTCAACCCAGGGGGTCGCTCCCACCCCTGGTCAATGGGGGGAACCTAGAGGGGGATTGCTCCCACCCTCGGGTGCCACCGGGGGAAACCCAATCTTAAAGATATGGCACCTTTCATGAAGGACGCCAATTCCTTATTATATTATTAAAATATGTTAAAAATAATGATTTAGCGTCTCAGCAAACAGACGCCCATTTCTAATATATCGCCTATCTAGAGTGGCGCTATTTCCTACTCTTACATGTTTTATCAGGTTTTTGACCCATGCCACTGGTCTATTGGCAGTCTTATCCCGGTCCGTGGATAGAGCCCCTATTTTCAAGTTGTTTCACACTTACACCTCAACTCTTGGTGAGGATTGTACCCTCTGTAGGATATTCCTTTCTTCAGACTAGTACTTTCTTCATTAAGACCTCTGTAAGTCTCCGCTAGTCTTAGATTCCCTCAAGACAGTGGAGCAGGTTGTACCCTAAAAACTCTAGACCTCCTCTTAGTCATGTCACTCTAAAGAAATATGACGCCCTAGCCCTCTTAGAGCACTATTTTCTGGCCACTTTGAGAATTCTGTCTCTTTCTGGAATTGGTGACCAGATAGTGGACGCCAATTAAAATGAGCGACCGCATAAATGGACGCCATTTCTTTCGTGCCTTACTATTCATAGGAATTAGCGACCACTACTGTGGACACTGTTTCTATAATTGGTGGCGACCTGAGTGGACGCCAATTACCCAAATTCACGCATGTCTTGGTTTTCATATGTGATTTATCGTTATGTTATTCTTACTCAAGTTCTATCCTTGAAATCTCTATTTTGTGAATCTACCTTATTATCCTACAATGACTTATTCCTTTGGTATTCTATTAGCTATAAACTATAGTGGATGTCTAAACTATTTACATGACTCAATGTCTGGCATTAATGGGGCCCGATCTGGTCCTGAGAGGAGCACCCTAAAGTACTTGTGCCCATGGGAGCTATATTGACAACAGTGTGGCATTGCACCGGAGTGCATGACTTGCTTGATTGTGACATTCGATGAATCGCTATAGTGCTTGACTAGACATGACATGACGTGACTTACGTGGATTGAAATGGGTATTTATTTACTTGAACTTAAAATAGTTAATTCTCATGACATGACTTGATATTACATGCTTAATCTCCTTATTAACTTGAGACGATTATCTTGAAATCTTGCTAGTTCATCTATATTACTTCTTGCTAGTCCACTCTTGATGTTATATCACGTTCATACATAGCTATACTTGCATTTCATGTAACATGTAATTTACTTAAAGTAAGGTTATTCTTGAGATATAATCCCTACTGAGCATTCACTCACCTAGTATTTTTTCATATTTTTTAGGTAATTCTGATGATGAGGATCATTCGGATGGGGAGTGGAACAACATTTACGTACACCCCAACAGGAGGTACTAGTTATTCGTGGAGCAGGGCAGCAGTACCTGGAATATCTCAAAGCTCAAATTCAGGTACAGGTAATGTAAGCGAAATATTAACAAATACTATTACTACTCCAGTTTCTGTTACTTACGTTTATATTACAACGGCAAACGGTTGTTCAAATAGTGGACAAAATGTAACAGTAACGGTTAATCCCAATACATTTATTAACTTAACCTCGTTAGGCAGCACAACAGCCCAGAGCCTTTGTATCAACACAGCATTAACTCCTATAACATATACAATAAGCGGCGGTGGCACGGGTGCAGTTCTAAGCGGTCAGCCAACTGGTGTAACTGGTTCTTATTCCAGCGGTGTATTTACGATAAGCGGCAGCCCAAGTGCAACAGGTACGTATAACTACACAGTAACTACAACGGGAACCTGTACTCAAACAACCGCTGTCGGCAGTATGACAGTAACCCCCAACGCCTCTATCAACTTAACCTCGGCATCCGGCATCGATGCCCAAACTAAATGTATCAACACACCAATAACGAACATCACCTATTCAGTAAGCGGTGGTAGCACTGGAGCAAACGTATCATCCACCTTACCACCGGGCGTAAGTGGTTCTTATTCCGGTAGTGTATTTACGATAAGTGGAACACCGAGTGCCTCGGGTACTTTCAATTACACAGTAACTACAACGGGAACCTGCACTCAAACAACCGCTACCGGCAGTATCACAGTTAATCCAAACGCAGCAATAGGCTTAAGCTCCGCATCCGGCAGTGATGCCCAAACTAAATGTATCAACACCCCAATAACGAATATCACTTATACTATCAGTGACGGTGGCACAGGCGCAACCCTTAGTGGTCAACCGGCAGGTGTAAGCGGTTCTTACTCCGGCGGAGTATTTACCATAAGCGGCAGCCCAAGTGCAGTAGGCACATATAACTATACGGTAACCACCACAGGCACTTGCTTACAAACAAGCATCACAGGCAGCATAACGGTTAATCCGAATGCTTCCATAAGTTTAAGTTCTGTATCAGGAACAGATGCCCAAAGTCTGTGTATCAATACTCCATTAACCCCTATAACCTATACAGTGAGCGGTGGCGGGACCGGCGCAAACGTCTCCACCACCTTACCATCAGGTGTAAGTGGCACCTATTATTCCGGCGGAGTATTCACGATAAGCGGAACACCGAGTGGCGGCACCAGGTTGCCGTCTGCGTCTTCCACTTGCGCCACCACGAAGGCGGCATCCGAACCATTGGCGGTCCATTGGAATATTCTATCTTGGCGTCATGGCCTTCCGCCTAAGTCAAGCTGTGCGACGTCATGACTTTATGTCTAAGCCGTTAAATATCTTTGTCCGGCATCATGGCTCCTTCCGCCTAAGCCGATAAATATTTTATCTTGGCATTATGGCTTTCCGCCCAAGTGAAGTTGTATGGCGTTATGATTTTATGTCTAAGCCGTTAAATATCTTTGTCCGGTGACATGGTGCCTTCCGCCTAAGCCAATAAATATTTTCTCTTGGCGTCATGGCCTTCCACCTAAGCCAAGTTGTACGGCTTCATGACATTACGTCTAAGCCGTTAAACATCTTTGTCTGGCATCATGGCTCCTTCCGCCTAAGCCGATAAATATTTTACCTTGGCATCATGGCCTTCTGCCTAAGCTGGTAAATATTCTACCTTGGTGACATGGCCTTTCGCATAAGACAAGCTGTCCAACGTCATGACTTTATGTCTAAGCCGTTAAACATCTTTGTCCGGCGTCATGGCTCCTTCCGCCTAAGTCGATAAAAATTTTATCTTGGCACCATAGCCCTCTGCCTAAGCCAAGCTGTACAACGTCATGACTTTACATCTAAGCCATTAAACATCTATGTTCAACGTCATGGCCTTCTGCCTAAGCCAGTAAATATTCTACCTTGGCGACATGACCTTCCACCTAAGTCAAGTTGTACGGCGTCATGACTTTAAGTCCAAGCCGTTAAATATTCTTATCCGGCATCATGGCCTTTGCCTAAGCTGGTAACTATTCTGCCTTGGCATCAATGCCTTTCACCTAAGCCAAGTCGTACAGAGTCATGACTTCATGTCTAAGCCGTTAAATATGTTTGTCCGGCGTCATGGCCTTCCGCCTAAGTCAGTAAATATCTTCCCTTGGCATTATGACATTCCGTCCAGGCCAAGTTGTTTGGCATCATGGCTCTCTGCCTAAGTCGGTAAACATTCTCCATTGACATCATGACCTTCCGTCTAGGTCAAGTGGCTTGGCGTCATGGCTCCTTGTCTAAGTCGGTAAGTGTTCTCCCTTGGCGTCATGGCCTTACGCCTAAGTCAAGTCATTCGACGTCATGATCTTCAGTCTAAGTCGACAAACCTCTCATCATTGACCCGAAGTTATTGTATGAACCAGTGAACAAAAAGACCCCCCTGGTTCCATTCCAACCCTCGATCCCTTCGGGGATTCACAACAACATATGACACCTACTCTCCATTGTCGCAGCATCAGCCACCTACCTCTCAAACTGTCGGCCTGTGGGTGTGCCTATTAAGCCCCATAGAAGAAACAAAAATAAACGGGTGTGACACCAGGTAACAAACATCTTGCCAAGCCCCCCCTGGAATTCCAAACCAGAGTCGAGAGGGATGAGGTTTGGAGATATCCAATTAAATGTAGACCCGCACCGCTGTAGTATTCGAAAGGTTGAGAGAAGAAGGGTCAATCTTCAAAACGTGACCAATATTGCCAGCAATAGAGTGAAGCATATGGTCCGGGAAGAAGTTGACAGGCAGCCCGAGGAATGCAATCCAGATGGGTAGGATAGGCGAATCAGAATTAGGTGAGCAATCCATTGTCCACATGAAAAATCGAAAGAGCCTGCCATGAACATACATGGACTCCCGCAAGAGTAGCTGCAAATAATCCTCATAGTTATGAAACCTAAGTAGAAGATGGCAAGAATCAAGAGCACTGATCAAGAAATCCTCTTTAAAATTGCATCTATTGGACAAATGGCTCTTGATATCTGGAAATGCAGGTCTTCCTCGGGGAGTGCGTGCAACAATCACAAATTTGAAGGGAAGTAGGCTATGGGAAATCTCCTCCTTCGAGAAAAAGACCGCAGGCTCTCCGCTTTCCGTAGAGGCAGGGGCGTGCACCAAACTAGGAATAATCGGGTGTGACATGGATGAAGCCAAAACCTCAACAAACGAACGCTCCATCCGATCTGACTTGACAGTAAATGAGGAAGAAGGTTGGGCAAGGATAGAAGAGGAGGGGGGCTTCATCGGGGGGGCACTGAAGGCCCCCCAAGGTCCTCCATGACCGGCAAAGTCGCTAGTATGGTTGGAGCTATTGTCCCTGTCCCTGAATTGGTAATTGTGGATGCTCAATGAGGTACAAAAGGTAAAGGCAAGCTTCAAGAGGATGGGATATAGATTCGAAGATAGCAAATAGCCTTATCTACTGATATTGCTAATGCTCGTGTTATGCACAAAGGGCAATTAGGAGTTATTACTAGATCGATGAGAAGGACTAGCTCTACGGGTACACTCCCTAACACATCTCAATTATAGTGGCATTTATCATTTGGAATGTAAGAGGCATTGGGAATGATCTTTCCCTGGGTCGTGTAAAGCTCCTTATTAAGACCTTCAATATCAAATGTATTGCAATTCTGGAGACTAAAATTCATGTTAGTTTCCTGGAAAAGACTTGTATAAGATTGGGTATGGATAAGGCGGTTGCAAATGGTGATAACAATGCTCACATCTGGGTAATGTGGAAAGACCCACTGGAATTGTCTGTTGTATGCCAGGATGATCAACAAATTACACTCAGGCAGAATGCTGTTTCCATTCCATCCTTTCATGTGTCTATGGTTTTTGAAATGCTAAGTGAAAATTCAATAAATCATACTTCCCTCTCTTCATATGAAAGATCCATGGGGCCATCTAGAAGCGGGGATGTATGAGGCGAAAGATAGAGGAGAGTTTGAGCCTAGGCTAGATGTGAATGCCCTGGCCCAAAAATTAGAGAAAGTTGACCTGTTTACACAATAATTGGGCGAACTCATCAAGGTGAATAAACAAGTCTCTAATGCCCAACCACCTTTCCATTCTTGCCAGGGCTAGGTCTAACCTTTCCAAGAAGTTTGTGTGTTATGTGAGAGCCAGACCATCAAGAAGATGACTACCCAGCTGCAGCCCAATTGCCCCCTCTAATCTAGGAACAAGTCCACATAGCCCAAGGACATGAATGACCCATTTTTCAATATATACAATCCTGGCTGGAGGAACCATCCCAATGGAAGACCTTACAGGCCCAAACTTACCAATCCAAACCCCAACCACAGGCCCAATTTCAAAACCAAAACTTCTACAAGAATCAACCATTGCTCAGCCAATCTCAACCCATTTATGGCCAACTACCTTATGGACAAACATCATTTGGTCATGTTCCCTATGGGCAACCCTCTTATCAACATTCCCATCAACCACCAACTTATCAACCTCCTGCCTTCCCTCAACCATTATCCCCTAATGAAGATAAGATCAACCAATTGACCCAACTCATTTTGGCCCAAAACGAATAGATTCAAGCACAAAATCAATCCTTTCAAACACAAATCACTAAAATGAAGACCCAAAATCACCAACTTCTTGAAGCAAATATGAGGAGAGAATCGGCCCAACTTCCTAGCCAACTTGTGTTGAATCCAAGAAACTACCCTTCAGGTTTTCAACCCATTTTACCTGCTCTTCAAGGACAATTTCAACAAGGCCTAAATCCTCCAAAGGGCCCACAATTTGAGAATGCCAAGGCCATCTCGATCTTAAGGAGTGGAAAAATCCTTGAAGATCCTTACAAGGCCCATTAATCTAATAAAACCTCATCAAGCCAGGCCCATGATGTCATTGAAAATGAACCCTTGCCCAGGGCCACTCCTATGATGGATTGTGAGGAAGTTAAGACTGACAAGGGGAAGGGATGGGTGGATGCCTCACCCGATACTTACAAGCCCAAGATCCCCTTCTCTAGTGCCTTAGAAGTTGGAAAAGAAAGAAAGAGGCAGAATATCCAAGCCCAAAATGAAGAGCTGGTGAAATTGTTTAAGCAAGTCCACATCAACATCTCACTTCTTGATGCAATCTAACATGTGCCAGCCTATGCCAAATTTCTAAATGAAAAGAAATATGACAATGAACATGCGAAATCAAACAACTAATAGGGGTGATCAATAGCGGCACCAAATCAGCATGAAATGATATGAAATAACAATCAATGTGAAAGGCTTGGGTGCACTGTAGCAGAAGTAAGCGATCTGTGGGAGACCGCATAGGGAAATAGACGGCCCTGGCTTGACCGTTCGATAGCAGGAAGTAGTAAAAAGAACTAACAATAAGAAGACAAAAATTAAAATGGACTAAATGGGGGAACAGAGGTGTACCTGGCAGCACGATCAATCAATTGATCGTTCAGACTCTGAAACGGTACTGAAAGGACCGCAGTATGTCAGCAAGGAAATCCCAATGTTTGGGTAGAAATGTACCTGAGCCAGTAATAGTGTTACACGACCCTTATTAGACTGTGGGAACCAGAGAATGATTTGAGGAGGGCCGTTGAATCTGACGGGCTCGCAGAGGAATTAGCACTGGGATCAAAATAGAGCGGCTAGTCGTCCGACTGTGCCACTACTTGAACGGCTCTGAGAGAACCGCGTACGCCTCCAAGGATAGAAGAACAATGTGGACAAGGCAGTAAGCTGAAACCACTTAAAACAAGCAAGACTAGCCAAACACAAGAGAGGGTCAGCGAAACACCAACACAATAGGCACTAGGTGTCCCACCGTGATCGCCAAAAAAGAGGGTGTAGACATGTTTTCCTTCCCTTCCTTCCTCATCCCTTGTACTATATGAATGCAAAAATGAAAGATGTAACAGTAGATGGGTGGAAGGATGTGAGTGTGTGATCGTGATCGCCACGAAGACACAAGATGCAAAATTGATGCACCCGTACCTTGGAAAGGGAGAAGGAACTCGCCTGAAGCAGCACTGGAGCAGTACACAGTTCTGGTTGAGCCGCCCAACGAAATGAGCGGTCGCTAGATAGACCACTCCAACACTGGGAAAGGAACGCGGGATGAAGAGTGGTGGATGATGGAACGGTTCACAGACGGTCGCTCAAAGGTTAAGAATGGTTCATGGAAGATCGCCCTCCTCTTCAGACGGACGAAGTAAGACCGTGTTGTTCCGCCACACACCAAGTCATGGGACTTGATCCTCCACTCCTTCCGGCTGGCAAGAAGGGAGGAGCCTCGTGTTAGGATGATGATAACCTGCAAAACAACGTGAAAGGCACAAAAACAAACCCAAATTAGATCTAAGAAGTGTGGTAACTATAAGAAAGAGGGGAAAGGCAACACACTGACATGGAATGGGGGATACCTGGGAGCTTTTTAAACCCCTAGGGGTGTGGAAAAACAGCAAGAGAGTAAATGTCTTTTTCTCTTTACTTCTCCATTGAGTAATGGTATATCTTCAAGGGGCTCACAAAGCAAGCAATATTACATTGACTGACACTGAGAGAGGTATATAGTTCCATCTCAAGAATGAAAAAGATTATAAAGTGCATTTAGATGCATTATGCATACCACTTTACCACCATCCCAAACAGGACAATTGCCTACTCTTAAAAAAAAGTAAGAAGTGCAAGGGCAGGAAAAAAGTTTTAAAGCATTTACAGGTCCTACCAACCTACATTTCACTTGGCAATTCCTAGTGGCACTAAAGCACAAATTTTATCGATTAGAAACATCAGGCACATCAATACGGTGTCCTCGGAATTGTATTACTATGGATGCCAAAAAGCATTCTTCGTGAGAGGTAGGAAAACAGGTTGACATTTTAAAATGGTATGATGCTAAAGAAATGATCTTCCAGTTCAATCAAGTATATTGCGAAAGTCTTAAACAAAATCCCAACAAATCGGAGCAAGGGTCATAAATTCTGTTTCCACCATTCTACTCCATCATATATGACGAGAACTTCCAGTAAGTGAAATATAGCAGAAATTTCCATGCCAGACTGGAAAAATAGTTATAATTGAACCCTGGTAGATCTCCTCTTCGAACACCAAAAACTGAGGCAGCAGGCATGAGAGCGATAATCTTAGTTAAAACCAACCTCTTGCAGCAATGGGTTTTCAAAGACACGGCAATAAACCTTACGGAATTCATAAACACTGCACATCCCGTAAGAAATGGTCAAACAGGCCATAGGATAAAAGGAGCGCTCATCGTGAGTTAGTGATATGAGAACCGCCTTCCTCTTGTGATCCGCACTGAGATGAACTTTTCCTCGCGATTCTAACGGATCATTCACTAGAAAGCTATCCTACGGCCATCAATTTCCCCACATAGAACCATCCACTGCCACAGGCAAGTCCCAAACTCTCCAAGACCGCAACCATCAGAACCACAACTACGGCACATGAAAACACCATCCCGACAATTCCCGACGGAACGCTAGTCGCGATGCTAACCGAGAATGAATCCCCACACCAACGGAGGCAGATCGACGGAACAGAAGGCGGCATTGCGGAGCAGCCAAACAGCTAGATCTCACAGGAAGCCAGCAATAATGGCACCACCTCAACGCGACAGAAACGACGAGAAGACGACAAAGGAGAGAGAAGCGGAGAGAGAGAGAGGAGGGCCGACCTGCGGAGTCATCCTTCGTGGCGGCGGCCCCGGCGAGGGAGCCGGCGCGGCGGGGGCCGGCGGGGGCGGGGTACGCCCGGGACTTGGAGGCGGGCTTGGGGGTGGCGTAGACGGCGGAGGGCGGCCTGTCGAGCTTGGCGGCGGGCTTGGCAGCCCCGCCGTTCCTGTACGCCCCCCCTGAAGCCATGGAGCCGATGCTGCCGCTCTCCAGCACCACCACCACCACCACCCCCCCTTCGCTTCTGTTCTGCTTCTCAGATGAGACCACGTCCTCCTCGAGCCATGTGAAGCGGAAGTGAGCGAGGGTGGAGGAGGAATTACAAAAAAGCACGCAGTCGAGGGGAAACCAAAATAAAAGGCGAGAGAGGAAGGGGGAGGGCGTTTCAAATGGGGGCAATGATCGAGCGTGGTCCGATGGGAGTAGTGTGATGGAAAGCTGGGAGCTGAGAAGGACCCGGCCGAGGAAGAGAGAGAATGAGGCGCCGGGGGGCTGTTGGAGTTAGAGAGAGGAATGAGCGACCGATGGTGTCGCGGTCGGATCTAGTCAGAAAGGCGGACAGGCAGAAGTGGGTTTATGGCCCCCCCACACACAACCGAAATATCGCACACTTGCGTGACTTTTGTGTCGCCTCCACGCTGACGCCAAATTTCCATTGGTTGAACTGACGCGATGTTGTACGAGGTGGCGTCGATACTCAAGTTCTCTATGGTGGAAAGGACCCAGAGAACTGGAAGATGCGGGGACCACGCTTTCGAGAGGCCCAGAACGGGTTCTCGTGCCCCGCCCCTTGCTCTTTTGCTTTCCGAGCGGAAACTGGTGTCGGACGAGCCGAGTGCGTGTAAGCGAGTGGTCACCGAGAGAGCGTGGAGTGGGAAAACTACGGACAGAATGCTCTGCCTCTGGGGGGGAGGAGGGATCCGATTCTGGTGCTTCCCCTCTGCTTTTTTGCTAGTGGTTGGTCTGAACGATAAATCACATGCAGGCCGGGCGGAGGGGCGGCCCCCCGCCCCCGGGGGGGGGGGGGGGGGGGGGGGGGGGGCGGCCGGCAGTTGGCCGCGGGCCCCCCCCTCCCCGTGATTGTCTTGGGTCAGAGGGCAAAGGACGCACGAAATGACCCGGCTGCCCCTCTCCGGACATCATATGTGTTGGCAGAATAATACTTGCAGAGGACGGCGGATCCTCTTGCCCCCCTGCGCGGTGCACCCACCCAATAAGATGGATCCACGTCACCATATTCTGGCTTTCTGAAGTAATGATGAATACCACACTCTTTTGGTCGTCAGTTCCGTCACCCTCGTACGGAGTTTTGGTTGAGCGTCACACTTCAAACTTCAAAGGTTTACCCTTTTTCGCTATCCAATTTACAAATTAGGCAGCAACAAAAGATTGTAATCTAGTGATAAAAATAATAGCACTACAACAATTCTCATGTTTCCATTAGATGAAATTTTGTAAGATTTGTCAAAAAAAAAACAGCCTTCATTGACGTTGATGGTGTTAGTTTCATTGTGGAGTTTTGATGATGGAGAAGGTAATCCCTAACGTTTCTAATCTGACCACTTAACGGTGAATTTTTAATCACTTTACGAGCCCTTTTGATTTATATTATTAGTAGATTTTAATCATTAAAAATTATCACATTCCTGTGAAACTAACTAAGGCTGCATTTGGGTTGACTTGTGAGGAAATTTCAATGATCAAAGGCTCCTGCCCATTTCAAAGTCCCACTAAATGTCATCAATCGACTTAGGCCTACGTGCACGAGGGATTTTGAGAAGGGAGAGAAGATAGACTCATGTGTCCTCCACTACTTGAATCCCCAAACTCTCTCGAGGATGAATTTTAAAGTCAAATGTCATATGTACCCTGATCTCTCCCCTCCCAACTATGTGACTGGAGGTTAAGTTGCTGCATGCTGTCATGTAATAAAGTAATTTCACTTTTCACCCCTTTCACACTTCTTTAATGCGCTCGGTCATCACAAATGTCATTTTAAATTTGACAAAAAAATTCCTCCCACTTGTACAACTGTCAGGAATGACCGATTTTGAAAAAACTCTGAGACTACGAGCGTTTTTAAACGTAACCTAAATAAATCATGAGTGTCTCGACGACTACTGTGTCTAGTGAATGTTTTAAATTTTAATCACGAGAGAGGCGGAACACATGGTGAGATTTTTCATCATGTCGTAACCACCATCCTTCAAATCTCACTGAAACTCAACTTTTCCAAATGTTTAACCATGAATTAACACCCCCCAAGAACATTTAAACAAAGTTTAAATACCTTCTCCCTTCATTTAATGTGTTCACACCGTGGAGGTTCATTCTCGTCTTTTTTTTTGGTGATCTATGCGTAAGTCTCACATCGAATCCCTTTGCATCTAGATGACCTTTACTTTGTTTGTCATGACAAGAGTAGCTAGTTATCATTTAATATGACATGTTTTAGTCTTTTATTTTTATTTACTGTCAGCAGTGCTCTGACGGATCATAGTTTGACCATCACACTTATGTAACGGCCTTACGATGCACCGTCACACACTCAAATTTTCTTTAAACTCTGACGGACCAGAGTTAGCGCGTTACAACACTCTGGCGGCCCTACGATAGATTGTCACATCACTGTGACGCCCCCATATTAGACTGTCAGAATACTATATTGAAAATGGTCAACTTAGCTTATAAATAAAGCCTAGATATCTAAGTTTTAACCTGTTTTCATGACCTTGAGTTTACCAGAAGGTAATTTCGAGTTCGGCTAGGGCGAAGTGCCTCCGGCCAAGAAAAAAGCTTTATGAATACAACCCGACAGGACTGATGGTCGAAGTGTTGAGCTCGACAAGGGCAAAGCGTCTTATGTCAAGAAAATGGAGATTTTATTGGATAGGCAATGGGCAAAGGGCCCAAGCCGACAGTGGTGGGAAAGTCTCCTGAGACAACTATGGAGTCTCTTGGTGTACCTAAATCATTGTTGGCCGAACACCAGAAGGCAATGATAATGCGTTGGCCAGAGGCATAGATCCCAAATCAAGGGTAGCGAGTTAGTCCCAGTGAGACAAGTGGGGGGTACCCCCGTAGGATGGGAAGATGGCAAGGCACCATGAATTCAGATGGGGCCGGGGGTGCTGGGACTGGCTATTAGAAGTTGAAAGGCACTTATTTGTTGGCTTGATGAGGAGAAAGGAGCCGAGGGCGCAGACAACTCAGTAGGACTTATTCTTTTCATTCCTCAGTAGGGTTTGGACCCGTATTTGACACGGGAGGCCTAGTGGCCAATGAAGGCTCTTTAGTGGGACTGTTGATTACATGGTCCCCTTGGATATTTAGTGACAACTATGCATCAGATCAATAGCTATCTTCTTTCGTCATTGATTTCTTCAAGAGACGCTCCGAGCAGCTTTGGCTCGGGCTTCCGGTGCTTACGCCAAGTGTTATCCTCTTGACGCTTGTTCTTAGAAGCTGCAGTCGCAGGGTCTTCCTACCTCTGCAGATGATGTAGTCATTTTATTATCCCTTGGGCATTCACCATGCAATGCTACTCGGGAGTCCTCTGCCTATATGGGCAGATGGGGAGGCATTGTTGACCTCATAGTTTCCTTTCTTCTTTTCTTTTGCATTCATTCTTCTTTCTCTTATTTTTTGAACAGACAACTCAGATGGTGCTGATAGTGCAGTGCAGAGGCCAGCACCCGCGCCACTTATGAAGCCTTCGTGGCAGCGCCCACCCAGGATCAAGTGGGTTGGCAGTCTGCGCCAAAGAGAAATAGAAGAAGACCGACTCCTCAGCCCGCCCCGATAATTCATGTTAGGGGTGACACTCCTCGGCCAGTACCGCCGTCGGTGAACCCTGTGTGGCATGATACAGCACCTCGGCTGGTCATGAGATAGTCTACCTTCAATAGGAAGGAGCACGTCCCAGTGCGGATCCACAAAGAAGTCAGCCCAGCAGTTGAAAGACTCCAGGCCATCATTGACGAGCTTGAAGAGTATGAACAGTCCGAGATCTGACCTGTCGAGCTGAAGGAATATGTCCCCTGGGAGGAGTTCGAGAGTCTCGAGCTAGCCCCTGATGTAGAGGCCCGAACAGAAGAAGAACCTCCTTTGTGGGGCGAACTCCCTCAAGAGTGGTCTCTGATCGTCGCGGAAAAGAAAAAGAAGAAAAGAAGACCCAGAAACAAGAAGGGGAAGGAGGTCATCGTTGCCTGCAACACTCTTTCGGCACTATTCGACACCGCCGTCTCTCTGAACGAGGAAGAAGAAGAGATGCCTTACGACCTACCAGAAGCAAATCAGGCTGAGGCATCTACCTCCCAACATGCCACCCGGTCAGGGAAGAAATGGGGCCGCCCTCCTCAGGACAGCCGCAACATCATGCTCAGAGGCGAGCAACCATACAGGATCCCCGAGCCCGAGGTCTGAGGTGCCGAAATCCCTCCACCAGTGGGTCTCTACCCCGAGAAGCTGAATAGCTAAGGCATCCCCTCATTCGCGGAGTTTCTGCGGTCCCGTGTAGAAAGGCAAGAACGCCCGTAGGGACCCCGGCCAGCTGAGGGAGTCAGTGCCTTCCCAGCCCCACCAGTCAACAAACTCCCGGCTCTACCAACGGTGGCCCCATCTCAGCCAATAGAAGAATTCGATGGCGTCCCCAACCTCGCCGAATTCATGCAAGAAAAAGAGGAGACCCTGCAGAATGCTCCGGTTCAGGCGGCAACACCCGACCCGACGGGAGAGCCATCCTCCAACCCAGCACCTCAGGTTCAGGCCGGGGAAACGCGGCAAGGCCGAAGAGATGAAGCTGCTCAAGGTTCGGGTGACCGACCGAATCATCAGACATCTCAAGAAGATCCCGGCCCGGTTCACCGTCTGGGAGATGTTGTCCCTGGACGAAGAGGCACGACAGTCCATCATTGCCGCACTCCAGACGCCGGCGCACCTTGAAGCCTGCTTGGCGGAGATGTCACTAGAAGTTACCGTGGCCTTTACTGTAAGTTGACCCACTCCCCCAGGCAATACCTATATCTAGAATTTTATTAATGGTAGCTGGAAAAAGTACAAAATCTATGGGGCATACCCTTGGCTTACAATAAAAATGAAATAGAATGAACTCTAACAGAAAACCCCACCCAACAGAACAACTCAAAAGCAAAAAGAAGGGATGCCCAGCCTATCCATGAGAACAGCCCCCCTAGGCTCCTTTGGAAGAGAGTCCCAAGAAAAGAAGATCATATTCCTGCCAGCAATGCTTGCATAGTTGGCAAGAGCATCCGCCACCCGATTCCCTTCCCTAAAAACATGAAAGATGTTGACATGCCGTGCGTGTAGCTTTTGGATGATCCTACGCCACCATATGAGGATCTGCCAAGAAGGGCAGACTCTACTAGTAATCGCATGAACCAACACTACGGAGTCAGAGTAAATGGCTGAAATTTGAATGCCGTAGGTAGCAGCCAATAATAACCCATCATGGAGGGCTCTGGATTCGATAATAAGGCTATTCCCAATACCATAAAAATGTGTGAAACCAAGACGGAAAGACCCAGTGCTATCACAAATGCATCCACTGCCACTGTCGTTGCCAGGATTTCCTTTAGAAGCACCGTCTATGTGAAGGCTAAAACCAATCTTCGCAAGAGATCTGAACACCATGCTAGGGCACTTCAACCTGGTCACCGGTTTGAAGTTAAAACCACAAAGTATTGCCTCCTCCTCCTGAGATAGGGCCTTGGCGAAAGTAATCTTGGTTAAAGCTATCTGAATCATATAGCATATGTGTTTTTTACTCTACACCATGTTCCATTTCTTGTCTTCAAATCTTGCAGCGCATCGGCCTTTCCAGATCTCCCAGACACCCAAGATCACAGCATAGAGGCCGATGTATTGAAATGGCGACCACATGTTTGTGGCAGATAAGACATTCCAACATCTACTGGTAATTTGGCTAGTTAGATGGATGTTGTTGGAGATCAACGGTCGCAGCCAATCCCAGATGGCCTTACCCATGTCACTGGCAATGAACAGATGATCTAGGTCCTCTTGAGCTGATTGGCTACAGCAAACACATTTGGAAGGCATGTGAATGCCACAGTCGCCAATGCGGCTGTCCACAGGAACGGCCCGATGTAGCAAATGCCAAACAAAAAGAGCAGCCCGGGGTAAGAAAGTTGAATGCCAGAGTCTTTTGAAAGGGTCTCGCCTAATCCCATTATGCCGCATGGAAAGATGAACCAATTTAACAGAGAAGGAACCAAAGGAAGAAAGCATCCAAATGCAAGTGTCCGCAGTATCAGAGAACATGAAGACTCCCTTCTCTTTCAAGAGGGAGCATACGAAGATGCTCTTCGACCTCTGTATGGCCCAGAAGATCGTCGAACTACCTGAAGTCCACAAGGTGGATGAAGCCCAGAAAACTGACGATCCCAACTACTGCTTATACCACCGCATGCTGGGTCACCCCCTTGAAGATTGCTACATCTTCAAGACCCAGTGTGGACATCAAAAAATGGCGATGATGATCATACAGCACTCACGTCTATGCATTCAAGTGCAAGTCAAAGATGAAAAAGTCGAACAAACACATACCTCGCCCGATCAGGATGAGAACTCGCATGGTGGTCTGCTACCCGACAAGGAAGCCCCAAGACGAAAGATATGGCCACGACTCTCCAGCCGGCTATGCCGAAAACTGAAACAGAGAAAACAACCGGGAACTCAGGCACAGGTCCGGCATGCACCGAAAGTCACGCAAAGTCTGGGGCCGAAGCCTGGAGACTACGAGTGAAACATTGCGGAGGTAATGCATTACAATTAGAACATTCCAGGAACACCGACACTTGTTTGAATGGCCACGATTCCGAGATAAAGCCCAAATCGACGTGACTTTCACTTAAATCGGTGCACCCTCTTGCTTTCGTTAAATCAGCGCGCCCTTGCATGGTCCTTAATCCGGCATGCCCCCCCTTTGTGGCCTTAACCCAGCGCGCTCCAGTTTCTTGCATTAATCCGGCGCGCCCCATTTGCTTGGCCAAACCGGCGCCCCCCCTTTAATATCTTAACCGGCGCGCTCAAAGAACCGATCAGGCTATTCTTTGAAGTGGCCATCCAGCGCGTGATCGAGCCATCTCATCATCATGTCGGTCCCCTATTTTTTGAAAATGGCACATCGATGAATGGCTTGAAGTGGATAAACTTCTGCTTTGATCCAGCAGGCAACCAAACATACTCTTTAAACGGAAGTTCTCGAGCCCTTCACCGAGTGCTCATTCCATCAAACAGCTGCCCACGCCCCTGCAAGAGATGACAACGGCAACGTGGCAAGCGATACGACAGCAACCCCGACGCGACGTAGGCAAACAAGAGGCGCTCCTCTCCGAATGAAAAGAACCTGAACAATCCCCCCGGGAGATATATATAGTGAAGCAGCTGAAGACATAGGGAGTGGGGGAAAGAAGGGGCAGGAAGAAAAGAGAGAAGATGATGAGGGCATCTCACAGCGCTCTCTTTGGCTCAGATCGCCGACATCATTTTGAGGAGTCCGACTATGTTATCATGTGTAATTTCTATTTTATTGAGTCATGTCTTATGTAATTTTCTTTAATTAAACTTATGACATTATATTTTTTCAAAAACATCTCTAATTGCTAAAAACCCTTAAGTTAAGCAAAATTGTATATATACCATATTTAATTTCCAAAATTCTTATATATATGCTCAAAGCCCATTAAACTAGGCCCAATAAATCCGTAAAAATTGCCGAAGCCACGGAATAAATTCTATTTTAATAGTAATAAGGATCTGTTAATGAACGGGCCTTACATGGGGCCTACACGGACATGGACTATAAGGGCCATAAACCTTTCCCGCCTTTCAATGGCAAGCATATAAAGTTGTACTATGCTCCAGAACATGAGTTCGCACGCCATACCGGCTAAGACGTATGCTCCCAGTCCCGGCCACTGGAACAAGTCTTCCTTCCTAGAAGACCGACTCAGTCACCCCTTCTGGGCCATCTCTCTGGTCAAGCCCTGGGGCCAGCTAGGCCCCTCCCAGAGTCATCGTCAGATGTTCTCAGAAGCCGGTCATCTGCCTTCGTCCTCGCAATGACAAGAGTAGGATGCACCACTGCACCGACCACAGCCCAGCCGTCAGGCTCCCAGGTATGCAAAAAAATGTAAAAAAAAAGGGGCTAAAAATAGAGATGTCCGAGCGGACCCAGTCGCCCCGCTCCATAAGGAGGCGGCTGGGGGCAAAAAGACCAATAATCCGACTGAGGTGAAACCCCGAAAGGGACGCCTTAGGCAAAATTGGAAAACCTCTTGACGTGAAAAACTGCAAGGGTGCATCCGAAAAAGTTAAAGGGGGTCGGCTCCAGTGAAAACCCGAAAGGGCACAGGAGTCGATAATAGGAACACTTCTCTTCCCCCACCTGCAAAGGTGGTCTTCACCTACCTTCCAATAGGTCGCGTGACACTCTCGCGCTGATCACTGATCGATCCACATCTCCAGACCAGTAGCCCGACACTTTCTGGTCATCCCTTATATGACCTTTGCCAGTTTCCAACCGATTCTAGTCTCCACGTGGCATTCCACTCACTAGTCTAGTAGAACCCAGTCCCCAGCTTACCTCAAACCTCTATCTTTACACGCTCCCGTATTCCATAGCCCAGTACTCCCAGTTACATTTGGCCGAGGCAATGTACTCCTCAGTCTCACAGTTCTACCACTCCCAAAAGCTCGGGATCATGGCAAACCCCTACCTCATCCCTTACCTTCCTCGGTCCTCGGACACATCCCTTAACAGCACCATGCTGCGGACAATGATCCCCAGAATGAAACAAAAAAAAAATCAAGTAAAATGGGGTTAAAAATAGAAATACACTGGTGGACCCAGTTGTTTCCCTCCTCCCCCCCCCCCCCCCCCCCCCCCCCCCCCCCCCCCCCCCGCCCCGCCCCCCCCGCCCCCCCCCCCCGCCCCCGCGGCGGGCCCCCGCTAGCAAGGTGAGAGCGGGAGCGGGAGAGTTGGAGACGCTACCGGAGGCCGGTTACAAGGGGGGGTGTAGGCACGTGTAGGAGACAGTGGCACTCCCGCGATGCATGCATGTGGTAGAGGTGGCGACAGTGGCAATGGAGATGAGGGAGCTCGACGTGGTGGGACACTATGGTGGCTAGCGGGGCGAGGAGGAGCAAAGAACGGTGCACAAGAGAGAGAGAGACTGAGGGAGGAGATTAGGCGAGGAGGCCTGTGCGGAGGGGGGTGGGGGCTATGTGTGGACGAATGAGAGAGCAGAGAGAGGGGGAGTGAGTGCAGAGAGGGAGAGGGAGAGAAGAGAGCGTGAGAGAGAAGGGAGAGAGGGGACTTGACTACAGTGCCACAAGGAGAGTGAGAGGGAGAAGATAAGAGAGAGGGGGTGAGGAAGGGGAGGAGGCCACAGTGCCCCTATTCAGAACAAGGGCTCCGGTCGCTAAAGAGAGAGGGGGGGGAGAGAGGAAGGAGGATAGGAGGAGAAGAAGAGGAGAGGGGCAGAAGGTGAGCTCGGATGGGAGAAGAAGAACTAAAGAGTTCGGAGGAGGGGGGGAAGTGAAAGAGAGGAAGGGGGTTAGAAGGCCGGCGGGCTGGAGGAGAAGTCTTGTAGGGGTTGGGCGAGGGGCAAGATCCGGCACACCTACCTCAACCCACACCGAGCCATCCACTGCGCGCCACTGCTATGAAAGCTTCCCCTGTATGCCATCATGGGGGGGGACCATGCTGCATGCTGCTACTACCATGAGAGCGCCCACGCCGTCCCTGCTGCTGCACACGGGAGAATAGAGTACTGTTTACATGGTTGAGGGAGTATGAAAAAAATTATGCAAAAACCCCTCAAAGAATAGCTTTAGAAAATTTATCATTCCTTCCTTTATTTTGTTGACAAGTAATTATAGTAGAATCTCTTATGAAATATTTTCATCAAACTTTAATTATACAATTTTTTATTAAAAATAATATCTCAAATCTTATTAATTATGAAAAAAATCTCTCTTTTGCGTAAGACTGAGATTATATAAAAAATGCATAATTAACTTTATTAGAGTCCAAGAGACATTGTGTGTGATATGAATAAAAATATATAATTAAGCATTTATCAATTGCCATCCCACCTCCATACAACATCAAAGGAATGTCATCCGTCCTTGTGCCTGCAACACCAAAAGAAACACACTGCCAGTTATTCTTCTGTCTATGATCTTTTACCATGCCAAATGAAATTGCATTGATTCAGACATGTTTGTTACATGGCGTATATTAAGGGGGAGATTTTTTATAACTATGCATACATTTAGTGGGAGGCGTTTCTGTGATGAGACTAATTCATCTTTTACATTCAATCCAACCACCCACTCAAATTATATCTTTTTAAGATAAATGATTTAACTTAATGAGGATTTCAGTTATTCTACTCAACACTTCAAGAGCTAGTGATTCTCTACATGAAAATCACATATCTCGTGAGGAAAGAGCTATTTACCCCGTCAAAAGCTCAAATAAGTGCAACGTGGATCAGAGTAGCTGGGAACCCCCCCTGAAACAAAGGAGAAAACTCACGTCGAAAGGTGAAACAAGTCCACTATGAGAATAAGTGTGATTTGTCACTGAGTAGCCGGGAAGTGTCTCTGAGAAAAAGGATACAACTCACGTCGAAAAGTGATAAAATTCACCATTAATATAAGTAATAAAACTGAGTTACTGGAAAGTGTTCTTGAGACAAAGGATACAACTCGTGTCAAAAAATCAGTCACACCATTTACAGTAATTAAAATTTGGGTCATACGTAGCTACCAATATTCTAGCATTGTGTTTGAAAGTGTATGGATGATAAGTTCTTTTTAGTGTATGTTAAAAAAATCCGATTATCCATATTGCTTTGGAATTCATTTCTCAATCTTTCACATATACACCTTGGGTTTGATTATGTGAATGTTCTTTATGAATCTGTCATCTTTTATAGTTAATGTAGTACCTTCTGTATGTAAGCACGACCTTCTTAGTACTGCACATGTTCATCATGTTCCACAATCAATTGCATTATTCTCACACCTGTCCCTAAGGGACTTGCTTGCTTCTATACTTTATTATGTATGCTTGAGTGCTTGATTGTCTGATCTTGTTCAAACATAACATACTTCATTTAACTTTGATGCATCTTTAGATCACACATGTAAATAACAGGTTACATAATCCTATTGTCAGCCAGTTTTTGTTTATGGTAATTGGGGGAGAATAATGTGCTCTTTAGAATAACATTTGCTTTAGTTTAGTTGAGTCATACTCTTGTGCATATTTCGATCATACATACTACATATAGTTCAAAAATTGAGCATCTGCACATAGTTCAAACATCTTGCATATTGTAGTTCAAATTTTATTTTCTTGTTTGGTGTTCATAATTCTCACACCTCCTTACATGGTAGGTTATTGCTGGGTTCGTGCGCCATTGAATTTATATTTCTGTTTCATTCGTTTTTGAAATCTCACATCTGGATAGGGCAAGTTGTCACCATGTCCAGCAGTCTCAAAATTGATTTTCTCATTGCTGTACAGATAAGTGCTTGAACATCTGGTTCCATAAAATATCATGGCTGTAGTGGACTGCTTTATGCTAGTAGAAAAATATAAATCCATGAGAAAAGAACAAATAAATGGCAGATACACACTAAATTGAACTATGATTCTAGGATGACATAATGGCCTTAAGTGCATCTTTGATATACGGATATTTATATGAGAAACCCAACTCTCGGGCCTTTGAGGAAAGCACCTTCTGTCCTTCTAAAACCTGCAGCCAACATGCATGGGAAATAAAATATCTACCTGCCTCTTAATCATAGCCGACAAATCTGGAGTTTAGAGTGGTTGAAGAGGACACATACAACAGTGGCACCTTCACCGAGCATTGCTCTCAGTGCAAAATCTGGGACGGGCAACCATGAGGGACGGCCCATAACTTCACCCAGGCATTCACACATTTCTGATAGCCGGACTGGGTTTGGAGCAGTTCCATTGATTATCCCTACCAAACAGACAAAATCCCAGTCAATATGAAAAAATATACACAGATCCAATGTACTTCTAAGGAGATTAAATGCTAGTCAGAATCATTCTAATAGAAGCATGCTAAGTTCAACTAAATCCCGGTTAAAGCATGCCAACTTTTTTTTTTGTTTGCATCAGAGGAATTTTCCAGATGGCATCTGCAGGTTAACAAAGTAACAAACTACTTCAGAAGTTAGCAAGTTCGGCATTGAAGATTATGCTCAAACAAACAGTAACTTGATCTATCTTGGTGATGTAATTTTGGCCACCATCACCGCCTTGATTGCACCTTTGTACTTCCCAATATTCACCCAGTATTGAGTCCTTCAAACATTCTTATTCTAACTCACAATTCCACATGAATTACTGGGGTGGTCTTTTTGTCTTTTTCATGCAGTTTTATCATCCCATGGTTTCAACTTCTTTGAAAGAAATGGTGGGTACTTCAATTTTATATTTCCTGATGCCACTTTAAGAAGTAGACTTCGATGATGGCATATAGCTCGCACAAGGAATTAAGTACCCTTTCTTCTCATTGTCCTTTTGGAAATATATAGGAGTTGCAGATTTGACGCCAGAAAAGTTCATGAAAATATCATAAATGAAGTTTAGATGACAACAGACAGAAAACAGATATATATGAAACTACAATTTAGATCACTTACAGAAGATACTAGACAAAGAAAAATAATCACTATGAAATGGATTACTGGTTCAACTTTTTTATTTAAAAAAATGGAACACAAAATAGTGAATCTCATAGGGGAAGAACGACTTATCCAGCTGGCCACACTCCCAAAGCTCCAACTAAACCCTCTACTCTCACGAAGCCACCATTCCTAATGGACATAACTAGACCACTATCACGAACAAAATCATCTCACTCCACATCACAATACACATTGATTCTCAAAGCGAGCATAGCTCATAAGAGAAAACAAGTCTGGCACCACCTCAGCTAGAAAAGATCTCCAACCATGGCATTGCTGCCACCATCTCGCATATCGAGGAGATGCAACCCGTGCGATGAAAACCTTCCACTGAGTCTCAGCTAGCTCATACAGTCATCTCAACTGACTACCACCATTTGTCGGCTCTGCGCCATGAACCATCTCACACCCGGCAGGCCGAATGCCAATAACAACACAGGACCAGCTCTGGTCTGAACATAAACCTTCAATAAATCCCAGACCCAATTTTGGGAAAAGGTATATCTTATAATCAGACACCCAAGGCCTTGCCTACACACGCCTCTCACCACTCTCAATTCACTACCACAGGCATCTTTTGTCTATGAAAATTCATCTGGTAGTCAATAGTTACTTGTCAACGAAAAACCCTTACTTTCTCAACCTCCTCTTTCCTACTCCTTCATCAGGCCCAACAAACACATTCCAAATTTTGACAACCATCCATTGACTCTTACATTGACCATTATCACTTCTCGAGTCAGTACTCACTCGGATACAACATCTGATTCTGATCCTCACGTCAACTCTACCCTCTCAGGGGAGCACTACGAAACCAAATGACAAGATTCCACATTCCTCGGTCTACAACATCTCTAGACTCAGACTTACAGGAAAATCTTCCTAGGTTGGTCACAAGACCAAGGCTCTTCATTTGACGACATCCCTCTTGGGACTTCCGTACTCACACATCGTCCATTATACAGTCTTATTGAATCTTCATTTCCATTATTCCAAATGGACCCTACCAATCCCCGGCTCCGCTCTTATCACAGAGCCACAGGAAATAACCTCAACAAATCACAACACATATCTCCAGGACAGACAAGTTCCATCTACTACCATAACAACCTAGTTGACAACGCCGCAACCAAAATACACGGATCTCCAAATATCGTAGATCCTTGCCACAACTTGGCCCCTCATGCAACATTCTAAAACTCTCAGACTCAACTGGGCCTCTTCTAGACATTATCACAGTTGACCACTCGACTAGCCTCACTAGCTACTCGCAATGACCAACTAGGACCCACAAATCTTTCCCCTGAAAACACATCTCTAGGACCACAATTCCATCCCAAGGACACAGCTCCCAACACGAGTCGAGCACCTAACTTATCGACTCTGAACATCGTGCCCTTATCCTCTATCAAGCTATATCCTTTGCAACCCCCAATCGGGTCCACCACCAAACACCCCACACTACTTCCAATGAATGAATGGAGTACTCATACAGTACAGTTGCCATGATATTTTTCAAACTCTCCATCCTACTGGTGCTACAAACCATAATGCCTCAAGCAATGGCGCGGCAATCGACACAGTGCACACAACTAGAGTCAATCTCACACCGGGGAAATGATCCTCTAATGCTCTACCCATCCTTTGAAATCCACCCGTGGTAACCATTACTACGATCCTGAACCTATGGGTTATGGGCCCAGCAGGCTTTTGCTGCGCACTCTGTACCATGCACACAATCATCACAAATGACTTGGGATCCACCATCCTGACAATCCTCAACTCGGCTAGCTAACTCCAAAAAATAGGGTGAGGAAAGCTTAAATACCTCTAACCAAGAGCACAGATTCTCTCTCCTGATCTGATAATCCTCCTGCAACTCCGCAGGCTTCGATCCACAACATATCGGTAATCACAACACCAGCCATGTATCCTTGCATACATAGCCCACCTGGCACTCATCCTTCCATAATAATGCCAGCACACCCTTACACCTCGGGGGATGGGCATGAATTATCATAGGCAGTCACACTGCTAAGACAAGGAACACGACTCACACAGCTCCTAGACATACAAGAGGAGGTCAACCAATCCGAACACGCAATGCAAGATGACGGAATTTACCCAAACACAATTCTCTTCAACCAAGGAGACACCAATTATGCCTTTCACGAAGCAAAAGATTTCCACGCTTGACCCGACCTTGAATCTCATGCATGCTGGGAACTACACCTTTCAACACTAGGAAAAACCATCACTACCATCAGGTCAGCTCCACTGACAACACTCATCAAGTGTCCCATCGGACCACACTCATAGCTTCTCCTGACATATCATCATTGCAATTCCCCGAATTGCAACTCACCACGCCTCAAGCACTGACTCTGCTGATCACTAGTCACATTCTACCATAGCGGTTGAGCTAGCTGCTGCCACATGCTCCCTACCTATGCCTGTCTCTGATTCCAGAGTCACTAACACGTCAAAACACTTATCGCGGAGTGGAGAAACCACTAAAGAAGTCAGGCTCGAAGGCTGCTAAACCTCCAGCCACTGGACATTATTCCCTTGAATCTATCCTTGCTGACACCAGTCCATTCTCAATTCCTGAGTCCTTAAAATATCCATCTCTTGAGCCGCTACCACGTGGACCACCATGCTAAGAACCATAACACAAACCATGATCGGAACCTACCAAAGCTTATCCTCATATCTCAAATCTGCAGTGGAACCTTCACATCCCATTTGCCGCCTTGCTCGACGCATCTAGTGCAGTGCATAATGGCCTCAATTCCACAACTTGGGCCCAGAATGAAGCCACCGCCATACTATCTTGAATTAGATCCAAAACTAACACAACCCATTTACGCTTAAACACGCAGTACTTAGAACTTACTAGGACATTTTTTCCCAATCCTACCTTAAAATTCACAAAAATAATCAGGACTGGCACGTCATCTCTGATGCCACATAGCATTACAAGAAAGTCGGGCTCGACAACCAGCAGCTCATCAGGAACATCCTCCACTCGTCTGAGCACTCTCTCGATCAAAGCATCTGCTCGACTACCTCAAACCATGACCTTGATGCCTCAGGGGCTGGCTAAACCTCAAGTTGGGGTGGCCAAAATGATAATAACTCCCTTAGAGCACACTCATGGCCACCTAACCATAAGCAATCCTTGCCAGCCACCTGACCTGACTGCAGATTCCTCCAATGCAGCACTGCAAACTTGCACCTGTCGACAAACTCTGCCCAATGTAGCACAATTGGGGCCACCACCTTAGGGGAAGAAAGCTCTCTTTCTCATTCCTCAGGCCCCACGTCGGCACTCCAACGATAACTGTAACCACCTTCACAGCACCAACGTCAGGCACTCAAGCTCTTACGCGAGAAACAAAGCAGAAAATAAACACTAAACCTTATGCTAGCTGCCAACTATATTGGACCTTATGAACTCTGATCACTACAATTATCTCAAATTCTCATGTATGTCCACAACCACTACTCTAATACCATATGTAACGATCTAGGATCTAGATACTGGGAATAACTTGATACCATTCGAATCCTAGCCCGCCACCTTTGAGCTGGAGGGCTCAGAAGCGTTAGAAAGGAGTGTGGAGATACATTAAAATTTAAAATATTTTTGAAAATTTTTATTTTTTTTTTGAATTTTAATTTTTGAATTTTTATTGATTTTTTATTTTTTATTTTTAGAATTTTAAATTCATTCGAAATAAAATTTAAAACTAGACTAATTATCTGCGACACTAAGGCAGGTTTAAACTGCGGTCTAAGGGTCCTCGTTCCTCCCCCTTTTACCATAGATTTTTGTGAGCACGGTGTGCATTCAAGAGTGGCGCACTATAACCAACTGGCCCTAAAGAACTGTGCCCCTATCAAGGTCATATCTCAGACGCAACCTAGCCTTGAAGGGAGAAAGAAAAAAATTGGTGATAAGCCTCATGTAGGTTAGGAGATATCAGGGTTCAACTCCTTTCTAGAGCAGTGCCCTTGGAGATTCAACCTGTTGCGCTGGGACTTTTAGTCTATATTTTTTGGACCTACTTTATTGAAGGCACGCATACTACCAGGCTCATAATGTCCCGCGAGAAACTGTGTTGCCACTCTTACCATACCCTTTTCTTTCATAATTTTTCTTTTGATTGTCACTTGGCTAGATTTTGCTTGATTTTTCATAGATTTTGGTAGATATTTAAGACTGCCCCTATTTGAGACATCCTCTTGTCGAGGAGTGCATAGATTGGTCGTCTCACCTGTTTCACCTCTTGCCCCTACACTTGGCCGAGCAAAGTAGAGAAAAGACCTTCGTGTGTACTCAAGTATGGCTAAAGCATTGATGGCTCTCTTCAAAGGAATTAGCTATATAGATTGCCGTGTAGAGTTTGTGAGAGTCAAGCTCAGAGTCACTCTTAGTGATTGAGAGGAAATTTTAGACTCCCGACACGGAGTTATCTCCAGCCCAAGGGTGGCATATTCAAACTAGGTTGACTTAACCTAAGATAGGACTTTTAGACCATCCAATCATGCTAAAGACACTTCAATCATGCACATGCATATAGATAAATAAAGTAAAGAAAATGAAAGCATGTTCTTACGCAATCAAAGGTACATTGTGATCCATTGGCATGAAAGTAACTGCCTGTAGCAACATCAATCCTCAAAAGATGTATATTCCTCGCTTAACAGTATAAGAGAAGGATGGCAAAGGCTTGAAGTTTCTTAACACGAAGGAGCAGCAGACAAGACCAGACTTAGATGAAGAAAGATAAGAGGAAAAGAGGTGAGGGCTAGAACTCTCCCATGAGGGTGTAGAAACCCTGATTACAAGGAATGGTTTATAGAATAACCATAGATTGAAGGAGACTAGGGAGGACTAAAACCCCAGCCCCCCTTCTTCGATTTCTCTGGTTCTTCTTTGCTCATTAGAGTGTAGTTCACATTTCAGTGCGTGCACTAACATAGAGTTTTTTGGCCATAGGGTCATTTCTTCTGGTGACCAATCAAAGGTTTTCTCTCCTTTGGAGGGATACAATTAACATCGTGGCCTTCATGGCACGACGAGTTCTGGTCTTGACATGTTACCCATTTTTATCTGACTAATCAGACGGCGTGCACCCATGGCTCCGGGCCGTTTCGATCCTCGGAGCCCAAATTAACTGTTACATTGTGACTGACACTCCCACGCACTAAATAAAACTAAATAAAATAAATAAACAAACGAACAAACAAATAAATAAAAGAAATTCTCAAAGGTGCATCCACATGGCCCAGCGGTGAAGAAGAACCAAAATAGAGTCCAGAGGATCAGACTCCAAAAGGTAGCCGGTCATCAAACATCAACCGCGTCCAAGCAGACGAAATAAAATGGCAGGAAGCTGAGGTGCTCCTGAACAAAACACTGTTATAAACTCAGTCATGAGTACTTAGCAACGAAGAGCATAGGGACAGGCTCAAGATACCCGAGCCTCTGAAAAAGGCCAACAACACTTTCATAAATAGTCAAGTGGTGTTGATACACCACGAGTTTGCTTCCCGAGGGACGAATCAAATTCAGAATCAAAGGAATCCAAGGAGCTCATGTAGATATACGGCCACGGGCCAAGTTGCGAGAGCCGAGGCACCACGGGGAGAATGAAGAATAGAAGAAAAGGGATGGGAAGAGCCTTAAACGACAACCCCTTTGGTTATAACCAGCAACCCCTTTAAATGTTTAATCTGCAGCCCGCATGAGCCGTTAATCGGCAGTGCCTTTGGGTTTAAACGACAGCCCCTAGGCAGTTTAAGCAGCAGCCCCTCTGGGCCTTTAATTGGCACCACAGCCCCTTGCCGTCGAGAGCCCTTAGCCGGTAGCATCTTCAACAACAGCCGGCTAAGCATTAAGTGGTAGCTAGCCTTTGCTTTCAAATGGCAGCCGACTAAGCATTTAGATAGACAAATAAATGGATATACATTAAGAATCTATCATAAGATCTTGAACATATGCTTTAGATGTATGAGGGATACAATATGGAATATATTGTCTAGCGTTGCAGATTGTGAGATGAACATACATGAATTATATTTATAGTTAGTGCAGCCATAGATATTTTAGAGACTTATTTATTTTGTGTGATAGTCTTTTTAGTACACTCTATTCTCTAGGATGGGCTTTGATAATAGATTAGGATAACTCACGCGGGGTCGGTTAGGATGAGTTATTCTTGGACTTTTTACTTTTTCAATTTGATAACGAGTTTAGAGGGATAATTACTCCTTATTAGATAAATAAATGGATAAATAAATGGAAGAGTTTGAAATAAATTCAAATTCGATGCTCAAGGGTAGAAATGGTCTATCGTTCGACTGCATGGCACTGCAAAACGGTCCAAGCTAGATTGCATAACAGAGTCCGATTGTGAACAGATTGGATCACCTGAAAACTCCAATTTCTTCAGGGTTAATCTCTGGAGATTGGTGCTATCAGTTGATTAGAAGTCTCTAGAATGGACTAGGATTGGTTTGGTGACCTAATTAGGAATCTAGGTTCGTTCAAATCCATGAAACCCTAGCTAGCCCTATAAAAAGGCCTTAAGTTTAACCTGCGCGACCCTTACTTTTGGCTCGCGTGAAACTAAGGTAAGGAAGCATTATTTCAGGCAGGTACTTTACAAGGATTTGTTTATAATACGAAGGTCCAACTTCCCTCAAAATTTCATCCTAGGAGATCAAGTCATCAGGGAGAAAGCGGCTTGCAAAGTCGCTGGTTTAGCACAAGTAACCCAGGAACCTGTGCAACGGACCCACGAAGATCTGCCAATTAGAAGCCCTAAACGAGATATTTGGAAGTTGTGTCTTTAGAACTTTCATTGCCCTTTATGTCTTCTACTTACCCTCCAATTTTCACCTCTTTAGGTCAAGAGAATCAGTAGATAGAGGGGCGAGAAGTTGCTGATTTAGCACAGGACGTGCATAATTAGGATTTCCTTTCAGTCAGGAATTGGAAGTTCAAGGCCTAGCCCAGAGGAAGGTTATCTCATGAACGGCTTAAACTTGATGTTAGGAATAAAAGTCCTCTGATTATAGTCATTTTCATGTACTATACATAGAGAATTTTATGTTTTATTAGGACTATGCATCTAGCGTAATCTCCATGCATGAGCCTTAGCCCTAATAGATTTAAAAGAAAAATTCTTATTCATTATACACAAACTCACGTATATTTTTGACCTATTCTTGTTCTATCATGTTTTGCAGCAGGTTCTCGTTGATTTCCATGCATTTAGTTGCCTGAGATAGCACACATCTCAGCTTTTGTTCTGTTCACAGTAAACAGGAAGAATGGTCTTCCTCAAGACCGTATTCGTTTCCTTAGCGGCCTCACGATAGACCGCTAAGCCTAGTGAAACAGTCATTGATAGACCGTTTTCTCCTTTTGAATTCTATATTTTGGTTAACTCAAAACCTAATGCAGAGCCACCCTAATCATTGTATGATAAGGTTAGTTAACTAGGTTTTATCCCTGTTTCTAGTGCTAGTTTCACAAGCTTGGTTATATTAGGCATATTCCTATGTACCACAAGAAAAAACAGATTTTCCATATTCACACAGGTTATGCTGATTATACCGAAGTTCTCCTTGTTTGAACGTGTAGATGGGAAGACCAAACTTTTCAAAAAGAAAAGTGCTTATGACCCGTATGTTTATCTATTCATCTTGTTTTCTCCATCTGCCATCTCTACCTGTGTGTGTGCTGCTATCATACCCACTACTATCACTCGCTTCAGCTGCCTGTCTGTCTAACCACCGTGTCTTCGCCAATGGACCACCATGATGAGCTTGTCCTGGTTCACGTCCCAAACGCCGCTCCTGGGACAAGCCACATTTACCAGTAAGCCATCAGAAATAATATCGATAGTGTTAAGATATATAGCTGTCTAATGAAGTTATAAAGAAAGATAGGATTCATTATCTCTGTCTGTTTATGTGGACTCCATTGTCATTAGTTACAGTACATGTGAGTTTGGGTGTGGCAGTTGGGACCAGAAAACTGTTTTATGCACAATATTTACTGTAATGCGTAAATGAGTATTGATTTGCTGCCTGTAGTTAAATGGGAAAAGCATTGCAAATAGATCAAAAGGGAGAAGTTGGAAATAGACAACATGGAGAAACAATATTTGATGACACATGAATATTAATCTATAAATGTGTGTCAAACTTGGAATTTATACTTACATCTGAATAACGCAAATCATCTACTTCAAGAGTATTAATCTACAAATGTTTTTCAAACCTGGAAAATTTATACTTACATCTCGATATGGGAAATCATCTACTTCAAGCATGTGAATTACATGCCCCATCTTTGGCCTCTTTTGTGAGTCAGGATCCACACATCTCAGTGCCACTAAAAGTGCTTTCTTCAATGCCCTTGAAGAAGGCTTCTCAGGCAACTTGGGATCCAATACACCCTCAGAATTGCGATTACTGACCATAACTTTCAGCCACTCAACCAGGTTAACCTGAAAGAGTTTAACCACAGTTAAATAAATCTCATTGAAAGTTGCTTAGCATACATTCTAGTGAACCTAATACAGACCTCTCCAGGAAGCCTGCTGTAATCAACTGGCTTTCTTCCTGAAACTATCTCCATTATTAAGATTCCAAAGCTGTAAACATCACTTCTCTCATTCAACATACCAGTGCCAGCATACTCTGGAGCCACATAGCTGCCATCAAATAAATGTACAGGTTAACAGCATTAGGTCAAACTGTAACCACAAGAAAAACAACACAGCCCTCTTGCAGAAGTACAGGCAAAGTAGGCAACAAAGACTTAGTAATGAAATCTGAACTAACCCAACCTTCCGGAGCCAAAGCGGCCGGGCGATCTCAGAAGAAAGGACGATCCTCGTTTCTGTCCGTATCTTCAAATGATTGGGCATCCCATCGAGGATTGTTATATCTTCAAGGACATCATTCAATCCTTGATCAAGAAGGGAGAATTACAAATGGGGGAGCACGAAGTTGACCCCCCGCACCCGCATGAAATGCCCACTCTAGGGGTAACCATCAATATGATATCTATATATCAGCAGTTACCTAAAGAAATGGTGAAAGCTTGCACTCAACATACCTATGAGGGCTACATCCTAGCGCCGGCCGATGATGAAGGAAATTGGCACACCGTGCCGACTAAAGCAAAAAGAAGGGCGGCGCTTCGTCATGGTCCGGGCATTCATATATGAGGTGTCACACCTCAACCGAAGCCCCGGGTCGTGACCCCCGTGTGGCATGAGACAACTCCTCAGCTAGTCATCAAAAGATTCACCAGCAATAAGAAGAAACACATCCCTATGCGGGTGTACAAGGAGGCCAATCCGGCAGTGAAGCGGCTCTAAGAGGTCATCGATGGGCTAGATGAATATGAACAGTCCGAAATTCGACCTGTTCAGTTGAAAGAATATGTCCCTTGGGAGCAACTTAAATCCCTGAAACTAACGGTGGAGACTGAAGCTGAAGCTGAAGTTGAAGAACCAGGCATATGGGACGAGCCTCCCCCAGAGTAGCCCTCGACTACGAAGAGAAAGAAGAAGAGATCTAAGAATATAAGAAGAGGTCTGGTTGTATCTTGCAACACTCTTGCAGCCCTATTTGAAACAGTTCGAATCTCTGAAGAGGAGGACAAAGAGATATATCTCGTGCCAACAGAGGCGAATCAGGCCAAAGCTTCCACCTCCCAACATGCCACTAGGTTGGGAAGAAAATGGGGGCACCCTCCCGAAGCCAGCCACAACATCATGTTCCGTGGTGAGCCATCGTACCAAGTTCCCCAGCCTGAGGTCAAAGGGGCTGAGGTCCCTTCTCCACCAGGGCTCTACCCCGAGTCCCCGAGCAGCAGGGAAGCTCCCTCCTTCACCGAATTTCTAGCATCTCGAGAGGGCGGACGGCCACGCCTACAGCTGCAGTGGAAGGTTAAGGCGGCACCCGCCTTACCCTCGGGAGCATCTCCTCCAGCAAACAAAGACCAAGCGGGCGTCCTGAGCTTCGCTGAATTCGTGTAAGGAAAAGAACTGGTTGGACCAGAGCAACAAGCCCAGGCGGCACCAGAAGAAAAAGATGAACTACCTCCCGAGCCAGCTCCTCAAGAGCACCCTGGGGGCAAGTGTTATTATCCATTTACCACCTTTACGAGACATTTGTCAGCCTTGATGACTATTTGTCACCACTGATCACTATTTGTCACCACTATACGGTGTTAGCCATTACAATATCTCTCTCTGGCCTCTCGTCTAAGCAATCTCATGATCGACACCTTGTCGCTTCGATTTTCACAAAGTTAGGGGAGATGGAACGATATTCGCGGTCCCGTCGCTTCGATTTCCACAAAGTTGGGGAGGCACAATGACTCTTTTGCCCTCTGGGGGTTTCGTCTCCTTCCTATAAATAGAGACTCTGTGGGAAACTTGACATCTGAGTTCCTTTGGCGGTCAAAGACACTCTCGTGAAGATGTCATCATCTGAGAAGTCAGATTCTTCGTTAGAGCAGGTTCCCACCAAATGACTGTGCTTCCGAAAGGAAGCCCTGCCGGTGCCGGACCAGCCATAAAGGGAAAGCAGCGGCGGTGACGTTCGGAGGAATACAAGCAGGGTTACCTGCAAGGGTGGCAGGATGCCGTGGCGAAGGTGGACCGCCTGTTTTGGAACAAGAGGGTGTTGAGCATCCAACCTGATAGGTTCCATCCCAAAGAGGATGAGTAACTTGTAACCGCTTGTACCCTCTTCCCCTATCAATATAATTTTTTTTTCTGCAACCTTTCTTTGCATGATGGATGCTTGATCTTTGTGTGATGTGGTTACCGTTAATGGATGTGTGAGTCAAATGAAGGACACCATCCATCGCAGGTAGGGGTTACCTTTACTAAGGAGAGTTCTTCCCCTATAAGTAGCAGGGTTAGTTGATATTTTCATATCTGTAGGGGTTATCTTCATGCTCATAGTTCATCGTTAGGATCCATTTGTCACCCTTCATGCGCATTTGTAACCCCCGTTGATCTATTTGTCACCACTAATAGGTATTTTTCACTCTTAGCATGCAGGAGTCGTCACCTTTGCCCCTGGGAGCAGTCGCCTTTGTGCATTTTTCACCGTTAAGCACCTTTTGAAACCCCTATTCCTCATTTGTCGTCCCTGTCAACCTATTTGTCACCACTAATATGCATTTGTACCTCTGTCAACTTATTTCTCACCAATAATATGCAGTCATCACCATTATCATTCATTTTACTCTGCTGCTCTTACATATGGCGAGTGAACCCAAAAGTGGAAATAAATATAATAATAATAAAAATCTATAAAATTTAATAATCAATAAATACAATAATTGTAACATAGGCATGAAAATAAAAAATAAACCATGAAAATAAATATAATAATTTATCCCTATAAACATAATAAATATAATAGTATAATTACTTCAGAGCTTAAATCCTCCACGGTTCTCGGGTTCTTCTAATCTCGGTGAGGCAGAAAATTAGATCGATGAAATGAACTGTATATTCGAGGTCATACAGTGTGCCGACCAAGAAAATGTTCATCTTGCTACATTCTAGCTAAACAAGGATGCCCATACCTAGTGTAAGTCTATTCCAACATTGCCTGCAGATGCACCACACACATGGGATGGATTTATGACCCTCTTTCAAGCCAAATACTTCTCCGAGCATGTGAAGGAGAGGAAGGTAGCCAAATTCGCATCACTATGTCAGGGTATGATGTCAGTGGTAAAATATGAGTTACAGTTCTCTCGCCTAGCACCCTATGCTCAGCACCTAGTGAGCACTGATCTTCTGAAAGCAAATCTCTTTATGGATGAGTTACATCGCATTTTTATCCAGCAACTTGGCCTGTAGAATATTTAGACCTATGCGAAGATGGTCCAACAGGCACACTTATTTGAATGAACCTTGGAGAAAGTCGATAAACTCAAGGGTAAAGTGGAGGAGCCGAGCCGAAGGTCTGATCGGCAAGGTAAGAAGCTAGAAAAATTCAGCATTACCTATAATTCTCATGATAGCAGGAAGAGATCCTGGAATGGAAACGACAAAGATGAACACCGGAACAAGAAGGTCAAGGAAGAAGAGGATAAGAAAGTCATGGCAGCTTGCTCATTTTCTGATAAATTTGATTATGCGACCGAAGAATGTTGGAAGCACTTGGGCACATGTCTCAAATGTGGAAGTCGGGAGCACCGTATGCCTTACTGCCCTTTGATGAAAGAACAACCGTCCACAAGGAACAATGGCGGATGGAAACGATAGGCTAGATTAAATGCCATATTAGAAGATGAAAAAATAAAGGAAGGAGAGCTTATTAAAGGTACAGTTCATATTCACTCCCATCCTACTTTCGTGCTATTTGATACAGGTGCTACTCATTCCTTTATTGCTAATTCCTTTACAAAAATTTTACCTATTTCACCTGTTCCCTTACCATCGGATTTAACCATAGTTACTCCTCTAGGGTTGGGTACGGAATTGAAAACCTATTTCCCCAATAGTGAAGTTACTATAGAGGGATATAATCTTCCCGCTAATCTAGTATGCCTTGACATGGAGGGCTATGATGCTATCCTAGGAGTCGATTGGCTTGTAGACTATGATGCCTATATAAATTATCGCAGTAGGATAATTTCCTTTTGGAAACCTGGTCTTCCACAGTTTTCTTTTATTGGTATCAAATACCAGAAGCATTCTTCTCTTATTTCATCTCTTCATGCTTGGTTTACCATTATATTTAATAAGAAAATAAACAAGGATTGGGTTGGTTATAGAAACCATGTAGCGGTCAGTATAGGGCTGCTACTTTAAGGAGGCAATCTGTCAGGGGGCCACTATCTGGAGATAGTGGTCTCTATGGGACTGCCTTCTGTTTGTAACAGATAGAAGCTAAAATAACGTGCAGGGCCTATTCTAGGGCAGATGTGCATGGAAACTATATGGAACTGAAAGATATGTTGCGATAGCATGTCTAGGATGAGTTTATGATATGAATAGATGGATGAAAGATATTAAAATTCTCATCTTTTAATTAAGGGGAGTAGGGATAGTATGTAGTGAAGATCCTGCATGCACAGTCATAGAAAAATGCCAAATAATCCATGTATAGTGCATGAAATCACGAAGCAATTGAGGACTTTTATTCCTAACTTAATGTTTAAGCCAACATGAGATAACCTATCTCTTGGTTGATCCCTAGACTTCAAATTTCCTGTTAGAAGAACACCCTCGTTCCTAGCGTCCTTCGTGGAACCAGCAACTTCCAGATGTTCTACCTCCTTAACCTTTTGACCTCCTAGCATGAAAATTTGTAAAGGGCTAGAAGATACTAAGAGAAATAAAAACTTCTAAAGGACCAACATGAAATATTAACACCTTACCTTCGAATCACGCGAGCCAAAATTAGGATTCGTGCAGATTAAATCTGGGCTATATTTATAGGGTATGACCTAGGGCTGAGGTTTTAGTTCGAATTAGGAGTCTTATAAGGTACCAATCCAATCCCCTAAGAGTCCTAGATAAGTTTTCATGTTAGATCACATCGATCCTAGGCAATTGAGATGATAAAAATCTATGTTTTCCACGCTTCTAGAATTCCCATTTACGGAAGAAGGTAGCGGTCATCTTTGGACCACCTTCATCACATGTCGGTCTCACGACAAACTGCCACTAGTTTGGGTGCCAGAATTTGAATTCTGATCAAATTCCTCCTATAATTATCCCCTATTTATCCACTAAAAATAAAGAATTATCTTAATTATGTTTCTATAGTTGGGCTTGGGCCTAAAAATCTTAGAATTGGGTTAACGGGCCTATTTAAGGTTGGCTTATTTATCAAGTTAATAATTGAGCTTTTTGTTGGGTCCTACAGTGTAGTGGCACGGATCTAGAGGGGGGTGAATAGATCCCTCTCTAAAAACTTAGGTTCAATTAAAACAGTTGATCGCTTTTGAACAGATCCTCACCAAACGTGTGCAAGAGACACAATCACACCGGAAGAACTAGCACATATAATTAACCACAAGCATTATGAACATGAATGGGCGCCTCCCTGAGAGGGCGCCCATTACTAGTGAATTTTAATAGGACTACAATGAGTGCCCCTACAACAGGGCACCATTGCCAGCCCATTCTATGAGAACCTATGAATGGTTGCCTCCCTGACTGGGCATCCATTGCAATAAGTGCCCATGTACTAGGGCGCCTATTTCCAATTTTTCTTGAAAATTTTGAGAATAAGTGAATGGGTGTCCCTCTGCTAGGGCGCCAATTCTTAAATTGGTGGCCTTTTGCCTGGGCCCCAATTCCATGTTCCTTAGATTTCTTCTTGGTTTTATAGCCCATACTGCTTGGCACTTTTATCTCATTCTGTAGATACAGTCCCTGTTTCACGGCGTTTCTCGCTTACACCCCAACTCCCGGTGATGTTTGAACCCTCCGCAGGATATTCCTTCCTTCGGACTGGTGATTTCATCATTGGGACCTCCGTAAGTCTACGCTAGCTTTGGATTCCCTCAAGGTAGCCGAGCAGGTTGTACCCTAAAAACCCTAGGACCCCTTGAATGCCATGTCACTCTGAAGAAACATGGTAGCCTAGCCCTGATGGTGTGTTGTTACCGGCCCCTATGATCAATTCTATCTGCACTCTGGAGTGGGCGACCAGTCCAGGTGACACCAATTGAATGGGCACCCTTGTGCATGGGCGCCAATTCCTCTGCCCTGTCTTTTACACAAAATGGGTGCCCCTCTGCTAGGGCACCAATTCTGGAATCAATGGCTACCAATAAGGGTGCCAATTCACCTAGTTTTTCTGCTTGTCATGATTTTCTGTGAGTTCATCATGAGTCTATTTCTACTTAAAGTTCTGTCCTTGAACTCCTTGAATTTCAAGAATCTACCTTATTATCCTACAATAGCTTATACCTTGGAATTCTATTGGCTATAAACTATAGTGGATGTCTGAGATATTTTACATGACTCAATGCCTGGAGTTAATAGGGCCCGGTCTGGTCCTAGGAGGAGCACCCGAAAGTATTTGTGCCCATAGGAGTTGATTGACCACGGTGTGACATTGCACCGAAGTGCATGACTAGGTTGATTGATCATTGACATTCCACTTATCTTACTAGTGCTTGACTTGGCATGACATGACTGTTGACACCTATTTTCAGCCTACAAGTCGACTTACTTCTTTTATTCATCTTCCGTGATGTCCCGAATTACCCATTATTTTTGGAACCTTCTTTGATCCTACTTTGAGCACATTTCTTGGTCATTTCCCTAGCCCTTTGAGCTTGGAAGCCATTTCCTCAAGTTTATGACCATTCTCCATGATGGCCGCGATCATCCGCTTCTCATCTAATAGTTCCAGCTGGGCTAACAAGTTTTCTCGACGTTGCTCGGGATCGACCTCAGAGTCTAGCTGCAATCTTAGTGAGGGAATGAATATTTCCTATGGGAGTACCACTTCTATCCTAAAAGTTAATGCGTATGGGGTTTGACCTATGGGAGTTCAGACAGAAGTGCAGTAAGCCCAGAGGGCCTCAACGAGGCGATCTGGCCAATCGGAGTAGTGATGAGATTTGCAAGTCTTCTTGATAATTCTTATGAGAGTTTTATTTATGGCTTCATCTTGTCCATTTCCTTGTGGGTAATATGTGGATGAATGATGCAAATTGATGTTGTATTTACCACATGTGTCGCGGAGCTCCTACGATGTGAACTGTGATCCGTTATCGGTGACGATGTCACGGGGGATGCCAAACCTGACGAGGATGTTGCGCTTGATGAATTTCACCACCATTGATGCCTTGACTTCCGTGAATGCTTCACCTTCCACCCATTTCATGAAATATTCCATAGCGGTAAGGATGAAAGACTTTCTTCAAACTTTGCCAGTTCTGTCTTCCAAGGGATCGACTACATCGAATGCCCACATGGCGAAAGGCCAGGGAGCGATGAGAGGGTGAAGCGAAGATGAAGGAGCGTGCACCTTGTCCGTATGAAGTTGGCATTTAGCACAATGACGGACATAACGGGCACAGTCCTCATGCATGGTAGGCTAGTAATATTGCCAAAGGAATTTTTGAGCAAGCATGCCACCATTTACGTGGCCACCGCATTCACTGGCATGCACAGCTTTGACTACTGCGTAGGACTCGGTCTCATCGAGACAGCAGAGGTATACTCCACTAAGGGATTTTCGATGTAGGAGACCTCCTATGATAGCAAAGCACTCCACGGCTCGACGAATGGCTCGTCGGATGAGAGTAGTAGCATACTCAGGGAAAGATCTATCCCAGAGATAGTTCTCAATGTCGAAGTACCAGGGATTGCCATCCTCGAGGTCAATTTCTAGCTCATGAGAGGTGGCATGGACTTGAAGGGAGGATTCTAGAAATTGCTGGAACGAAGGATTTGAATGCGAGGGGATATGCAGCCTCTGCACCATGATAGTAGCTGACAACTTCTCGCCGGGAATTGGAAGAGAAGATGCTAGAGAAGCCAGAGCATCGGCTAGAATGTTTTGGGCCCTCGAAGTGTGCACTAGGGTTAGCTCCTAAACTGTCGGACTACCCTACCGACCAAGTCTTGGTAGGGCTTTAGCTTCGGGTCCTGGGTTTGATACTTGCTGAGGGACTGTCGGAGTATAAACTGAGAGTCTCCGTTGATTCAGAGCTCCTTAACTCCGAGTGCCAGCGCCATTTTTAAGCCAATAAGGAGTGCCTCATATTCGGTCATGTTATTTGTGAAAGGGAAGGTTAATTGACAAGCACCTGGAATAATGACACCTTTCGGAGATTAAAGGATAGCTCTAATTACACAACCCTTGGAATTGAGTGCGCCGTCAAAGTAGAGAATCCATGAAGGTTCACCATCGAAGATGGCTCCTAACTCTTCGTCTGAAAAGCTCTCATCGACAGGGGAAAATGTGAGGAGCGGGTGCAAGGTGCTCGGCAATGGCATGCCCCTTAACCACCTTTTGACTGACATAGGTGATGTCAAATTGGTTAAGAAAACTTTGCCACCTTACCAAATGATCAGTTAATGCAGGCTTTTCTAACAATTATTTAATTAGGTCCATTTGCACCAAGAACTTCACTTCTTGTGCTAGAAAATAATGGTTCAACTTTTGGGTGACCCAGACGACAGCCGCGCAGGTCTTTTCCATCGAAGTGTACTTCTTCTCAGCTTCATTAAACAATTTGGATAGGTAGTAGACTGCCCGTTCCCTCTTAGCGTCATCATATTGAGCCAGCACTACTCCAACGGATTCCTCCATGGTGGACACATAGAGTAGCTGGGGCATACCTGGGATCGGGGATGCCAGGACGAGAGGATTCTGGAGATAACTCTTTAGGTCATCAAAGGCCTTTTGACATTTATCATTCTAATCAAACTTAGTCTCTCGATTCAACATGTAGTAAAAGGGCTTGTACCGTTGAGAATGGTGAGATATAAATCTCCTAATGAATTGCAAACGCTTGATTAGACCACAAACTTCCTTAATGTTCTTGGGAGGAGACATTTCAGCAATGGCCTTGGCTTTATTACAGTCAATCTCAATTCCTCTTTTGCTGACTATGAACTGTAAAAAGCTTGCCTGAAGATACCTTGAATACGCACTTCTTGGGGTTCATTTTGAGTTGATGCTCCCGAGACCATTGGAAAACTGCTCGGACAACCTTTGCATAGCCACTCTTGGTCTTGGATTTGATTAGGATGTCATCCATGCATACTTTCATATGAATGTGCATCATGTTGTGGAAAATGGCCATCGTCACCCTTTGATATGTTTCTCCAGCATTCTTAAGTCCGAAGGGCATGATGACATAGCAATAAGTCCCCCATTGAGTGTAAAAGAAGTCTTCTCTTGGTCTTCTTTCGTGAGGCGGATCTAGTTTTAACCTAAGAAATCGTCCATGAAGGACAACATCTCATAGCCGATGGTGTTATCTACTAGGACATCTATGTGTGGAAGAGGAAAATCATCCTTTGGGCAAGCACGATTGAGGTCACGAAAAACTATATAGACTCGGACCCTACCATCTCTTTTCATAACCGGGACGATATTAGCTACGAATTGCAGATACAAGACTACCCTGATGAAGTTGGCCTGATGGAGCTTGTCAATTCTTTCTTTGACTTTGAGTGTGAGATTTGGGTGAAGTTGCCTCAACTTTTGTTTGACAGCTCAAGTATTGGGTTTTAGGACCAAGCGATGTTCTACCAATGATGGCTCAAAATCTGGCATGTCCTCGTAGGACCATGCAAAGGCATTGGGGAATTCCTTATGAGCCACCACAATGGAAGCTTCTTCCTCACTTTTCAAATTGGCACTTATGAATATGATTTTGGGGTTATCCTTTTTGTCCAGATTAATTTACTTGGTAGATTCGTCGACGGACACACTGGGTTCATCAAATCTTCTAGTTCCATCAACAAAGGAAGCTATGGGATCAGCACAATCCTCAAGTGGCTCTCCTTCTCCATCACCTTCTTCTTCTTCCAACTTGTAGACTCCTAGGCCATCGTCTACTAAAGATCCTTCTAGTTCGATTGCCCCTAGGGGTATGGGAGTGGAGGTGAAATCGGAGACCTGACATAACTGTGCGCACTTTTCTGCCAGCTGGCTGAGGTAATGCGTGGGAACCTGACAGACCCTAGATTCCTTGGAAGGAAAAGATGCTATGTACCGACCTTGACTCAAACTAGACTCCACCCTCCTATGTACAACGGGGCCTTCAGAAAGAGAGTTCAGGGTGGAAAGCGTCAGCCCTTGGTCGAGGGATCTAGACTCCATGGAGGATGTTTTTTCAATAGTGAGCTCGCAAGCCCACATTTGAGAATTGGCATTTTTTTTTGGTGGTCGTGGGTGAATGTGTAGACAACATGGGTCAGTTGTCCCACGACCGGATAAGTAAGGAGCAGTGGAAATCATACTAGTGTTGTTTCCCATATTTGTAATAATCATGATTAATTTATATATAAAAAATTATGTATATATTAATGATTATATTTTTTATGAACTTGACGCCTAAGCGCTTAGGCACTCGAGGATCCCAAGCTCGCCTTGGTCGCCTTGACAATTATGGCTAGGACTAGCCGGTTCTGGTTCCCAAGTCCAGATTTTAAAACCTTGCTTTCAATGAAAAGGGCGAAAACAAATCATAGGCTATCATTAAGAAAAAAGGAAGGGTGGTTGATATGAATGACATAGAAGTTAAGAGAGGGTCTCTCATCACATATTATATATCTAGTCTTTTCTTGTGAGAGAAGCTTTGGGTATCTCGGGCATTGCTTGCGATGGTCAGCGGGGTGGGAGGCTTGCCGGTGTTCACGTCAGGGGTGAACCGCATCCCCCTATGAGGCAGTGCAATTTGTAGGGTCTTCTTTGGCACTAGGTCTAGCCCAGTAGGGAGTGGGGTTGGGGGCGGGGGCGGAGGTGGAGGTAGGGCATATGAACACCTACCGGTGAGACTAGGCCTCATCTCCTTTCGTTGCCAGAAGTGGGGTCACTTGTAGAGATTCTGTAGGGAGTTGGCGGTTAGCGGAAGGATGCCGAAAGGAGCTCTGGGAGCGAAGGTGTTTCCCCTTTGGGGATCCTTTGTGGGTGCCGTTAGGATGAAGGGTCTACAGCTTCAGGGCCGCAAGGAGATGGGCGAATGCCTGCAGGCGGGCAGCTTTCCGACAGTTCTTTTGGGGGACCAGTTGGGATGGCTCCACTGGTGCCTTTGGCTGTCACCACTTGAAGGAGCAGTCGATCTTGAGGTGGTTAGAGACCTATTGAAGTAGAGTTGGGGTGAGAACAATAGCTGGGGAGTTTGCCTCATACACAAGGGAGGTGTCCTCGCCGTTGGACCTGAGCAGAGGTGGTGAAGAAGGTGGCAGAGGGGGGCTTCATAGTGGCCGGAGGTAACTTTCCTTCGAGTCCAACCATGGACCCTTACCTAGGGACCTTACCCTACCAGGATGAAGGTTCCTCGCTGAGTCAAGATTGTAAGTCTGCTACTTATCCTTTGTGATGAGGCAGGGGTGGCATCCTAGTTAGGGATTTCAGGAGGATGGACGTTGGTAGTGTCAAGATTGACCCATCTGGATCGCTGAACTCCGTAGAGGCTCTTGTCTAGATGTCTAGCATCCTATATAGTCCGAGGCGTGAGGCGACCGAGGTGATCAAGGGGTTGTCGAGACGTTTGAGGCCTTTTATTAAAAAATATACAATTCAAAAAAATAAATATATAGCAGATCCCCTGAAACATTTCTGAAACACACACACACATTTTTTTGGGTGGTTGGGTGGGAGGGAATCCACCTCACTAGGCTATATCTTTTAAGGAGGCCACACCACCACGCTTGACATGATGGTGGGCTTCCAAAATTGTGGTTTTTTTTTGAAAATGTGTAGTACCATGATTGTATTAAAAGAAAAAGAAAGAGATGTACAAGTAAGCCCAAGATGCACCCAAAAAACCCTATACAAAGGGGAAACACCACGATGGTGTGGACCTCCCTAACCCCCCAACCAAACAAAAAGTGGGGAGATGAGGGAATTAACATGACATAGTATCTCCGTCCATTCCCTCACTCTATCGCAAATAAAAGAAACAAGGGTTTCTTTAGCTCTAGTTTTCCTTATAAAAATCTTATTATTCCTTTCACCCCACAGGGACCAAAGGGTGGTGTGCAAAACCAGCCACCACACAACCGCATCTCCTTTGGTAGGTCAAGACCTACCCTACGAGTCGATGAAGTGCATCGCCTTCGATTGCCGGGAAATGAAACAAGCGGACCTCGAAGCCAATGCATCCCACACCTTTCTTGAATACGAGCAACCGACAAACAGGTGATCCAAACTCTCATCATCTTGTCCACACAAACATCAGGTCGACTAGATGCCGGGGAAGAATCGAGCCAGACGATCGCAAGTGGGAAGCCTCCCATGACATATCTTCCAAGTGAGGACCTTCACCTTCAGTGGGCTCCTGAGTCTCCAAATTTGCGGGGCAAGACTATGGCGAACTCTTCCGTCAGAAATGAAGGCATAAGCAGATTGAACGGTGAACATCCCCTCCCTACTCCACCTCCAATACCACGCATCTCTCCGAAGGGGATCCGAAGCGATACCTTGGAGGCGAAGAAGGAGGTCCTGGAACTCCTCCATCTCAGAAGGCCTGAGGTCTCTCCTGAAGGTAGGCGACCAAGTGCCCCCTGAAAGGTGGTGGTTAAATGCTCAATCCATCGTCCCAGTGGGTCAGCTGCAACAGTAAAAAGGCTAGGGAAAGACACCTCCAGCGGGAGCTTACCGCACCACCTATCCTTTCAGAACAAGCACAAGTTGCCTGTCCCGAGACGAACACGAACGTCGACAGCAAGAATATCCCTACAAGTCAAGATGGCGCACCAAATGAGAGAGATTTGGGACCTGGGAGGAACATCAAAATCTCAAACCCTCCTCTTGTTGTAGTACCTCTGCTTGATCAAGCTAGCCCACAACCCACTACCAGGAAAGTCGGTGTTTCCAAGTCCACATTCCATCGCAAATCCGTGGTGGATAGATTGACAAGCTCCTAAACTTTTCCTTTCAGATGAATGGAGTCATTTATTTGTCATACAAGGCTGTTAGAAATGGTTATTTCATATCTTGTGTTAACATCCAATATTTTTGCTATATTTTCAGTCACAGTTTGTAGTGTCTTGGTAGTAGCTGAAGCCACTTGTTCTGTAGTTTTCTTGGATGCATCAATGAGCGCGGCATACTTCTGTGACAGGGAATTCTACTCTTCTCGGATGTCATATGCATGAATTAACATCTGAGTAGTCTTCTCTTGAGTTTCAGTGTGGATGCTCTATAGGGTTCTCAGCACTTCCCCGGCTTGCTAACTAACATGAAGCAAAGAGTTCATAAAGGCATGAGTGTGACCATTAGACCAGTATTTGTCACGAACAGATTTCATCCACCTGCTATTTTGGAGTTTTTCATTGTGAATCACCCTGGTCTCCAGTCTTTCAGTAGCCAAATTTAGTTGAACAATAGAGGAATTTATGTTTGCAAACTGAGTTGATGGGAATCTAACAAAGTTTGGATGTACTCCCATAAACTCATCAGTGGGAGCATACCTTGTTCCTCTAGATGTGGATGCTTCTGCATGGAATTCTGGAGGGGCATCCCTTTCACCAAACACTTTAGGCTCATGTTCTGGAGACAATGAAGGTTGAATGCCAAAAGCTGTCATCATACCAGGTTGATCGTCATGTTGCTCATATTGTTGCTGCTGCTGCTCAAATTGAAGATCCACATGAAAATGTTCTGCATGCTACTGTTGCTCTTCATGGTGTTCAAGATGCTCATCTAGAGCTGGCTGGTCCTGCTGAACTGGCTGGTCCTATTGTACAGACTGGTCCTGTTGAGCTGGCTGTGTTGGTGGTTCAGGTAAATGATCGGGTAGGTTTCTGATAATCTTGTCACCTTCCTTAAAATGCATGAACTTTTCAATGAACCTCATGCAATATACATTGCTTTAAGGGATGTCCTTTTTCTTCTCATTTTCTAAGGAGATCCCCATTCTTTGAAGGATGGTAGTAATATGTGCTGCATATGGTAAATTTCATCTTTGCCCAGTGCAGTTGCCCATAATCTGCAACATAATTTTTGGAAGACAAATCCGCAGATTATTGAATATGCAATAAAAAATGAACCGCTGTGTCTCTGTAATTCTACTCCTGCCACCCCCTTGTGGGGTAAAAATGGTGGTGCACATGTGGTGCAGTAGCCGCTACAGTGGGGGAAACCTGTTGGTGTTGAAGTTTGTTACATGAGTTTGAGTATCATCCGCAGGGTTGCTGGGTTTCCCACACACCCTGGGGGGATTGTTTCAATCCATATAAAGCCTTCCTGAGTCTACAGACTTTTCCTTGGTATCAACACAAGGAGAAGGCATCATATAGACTTCCTCTTGCAGATCACCATTCAAAAAGGCATTCTTTACGTCCATTTGACATAAAGCCTAAGAATGTTGCACAAGAAGTGCCATAATCACTCTGATGTATTTAACTTTCGCTACAGGTGCAACTGTCTCTTAATAGTCGATCCTATAACTCTGAGTGAACCCTTTGGCAACCAGTCTGGCCCTGTACATTTGTATCACTTCCTCTGCATTGTATTTAATTGTGTAGACCCATTTGGACCCAACTGGAGTCCTTTCTTTATGGAGATCAATTAGATCCCACATCCTGTTCTTGCTTATTGCACTTAGCTCCTCTTCCATTGCTTGTCGCCAATTAGGATTCTTAGCAACCTCAAAAAATGAGTTGGGAATAGAGATAGAAGACAAGAAAGATAAGTAGGTCTAATAATGAGAAGAGATACGAGACTAATTCACTAAATTAGAAATGGGATTCTTTGCACAACCACATACTCTCCTGCGAATGGCAATGGGAAGATCTAAGTCAGTACCCAGATTTGATTGATCAGGATCTGTGGGCGTAGCAACCTCTAGAGTTGGCTGATTAGTAGCTGGTTTGTTTTTGAGATTCTTCCTCTTGTATGTGTGCAGGGCCTTTTTGGAATCATGTGTACCATCATCAACACTAACAAGAGATTAAGTATCTTGTGTAGCAAAAGTAGAGGGCGTGGGAAAAGGTAGAGGAGGAAGAACATGAGTGACAGTAGTATCAACAATGTCAGTGTTCATCACCAGAGTCACCTTGTGAGGATGAGGTCGGGGAGAATAGAGGACTCACACTCAATGAAGGTGATGTCCTTGTGAACAACAATGTGACTAGTGGAAGGATCATAGTAATGGTAACTCTTTTGAGTAGTAGAGTAACCAAGAACAACGCCCCAAACAGCACGTGGATCAAGTATGGAACCACCATGCCCAAGTGAATTAATAAAAATAAAAGCGACTAAAGACTAGTGTCAAAAGAGAGAACAAGGGTTTGTCTGAATAAATGCTGATAAAGGGAGAACATTTCTATAGGACTCTGGATGGCATTTGATTGGTGAGGAAATTGGCAGCCAATTAGCCCAAAAAAATTTAGGGAGGTGACTTTGAAACAAGATTGCCCTGGCTGTCTCAAGAAGGCGGCAATTTTTACGCTCGACGACACCATTTTACTAAGTATAATTTGCACAGGTGGGCTCATGGATGATGCTTTCCCTCCCAAGGCATCGCATCCTGCCCTACTTTCTTCCTCCGGAACCTCTGGATTCCCTATTTCATTCCCCAATCCTTTATGGGCATTACGCCCCTTCTTATTCCTTCCTCCCGAAACCTCTGGATTTTCCTCTTCTCCCAGGGCATCGCGTCTCTTAGTATTTTCTCCCTCCGAAGCCTCCCGACCTTCCTTTCTTTCGATTCGTCCTTTTGCTCTTCCGGGACATCACGTCCTTTATGCTTGTCCTCCTTTTGAATTATATTTTCTTATGCATCTTCCTAGGGCATCGCGTCCCCATCATTTTATTAGTACGGAACCTCCCAATCTTTCCTCCTATGATTCTTATCCTCTTCCTCCGGATCCTCCTCTCTCCCTACACCAATTTCTTCTACTGATTCCTCCTGATCCCAGATCTGACTCAACTTCTCCCACATCAACTGCTTTAGGCATCTGCCCATTCTCCCACTATTTTTGAGACTTTAGTCCTCACCCCTCTCATTTATCTCCTTTTTCATTCTATAGATCATTCATGTGATCAAGGTCTCTACATCTTAGTGAGGGAGTTCTAGCCCTCACCACTTTTCCTTTTCTCCTCATTCGTCTGAGTCTGGTCTAGACACCGCTCCCTCTTGTTAAGCTACTTCCAACTCTTGCGTCTTATACTCCTATCTGCCAAATGAGGACAACAAATCCCATGTTTATCAAAATCACCTCCGGCAGCTGCTTTCACAACATGGTCACAAGGTAACGTATTTGCATAAGTATGCATTCTCTTTTCCTCATTCATCTCTATATACGATTTTAACATGAAGTGCTTCTTAACATAATTAAGAATGATAGTCTAGGCGTAGTCTTGGGTTTTTAATTTAGTCAAAAGAGTCTTTAGGGTTTCTACTACAGCACCGTTGGTTATAAGAATCTCGCGCTAGGAGTTTGGCATTCCCTCCCTGCTCATTAAGGGCAACCCTTAGCTGGGCACCACACACACTTCACGACGTCCTTAACCGTCCTCCTTGGTAAACACCATTGCTACTTGGGCCATGCTCGAGGGCACGAGGTCTTTTTCTCTTCTTTACTCGGCTGAAATATGAGAGTAGAGGTATTTTGGGTAAAACATTCAACCTACGCACATCCCAACAAGAGGAAGTCTCAAATAGGGGTAGCCTATTATGACCTTATTCTCAAATTTCAGAACTTAATTTCAATATCTATCAAGTCCAAAGAACACAAAAAGAATAAAATGATAATCAAAATGAAAAATGATGAAAAAAATCAAAGAATATGGCATGGCAAGAGGGCAGTATAGTAGTCCCTACAAATAAGGGAATTATGTTTTAATCCTTCAAATAGAACTATTTGTTAGAACGCCCCTACAATCTTCTAACTCTTGATAAAAAGTCCCAGTGGTCAACCGACGGTAAAAAAGGAATATGCCATTAAAAATGGAAGGAATATTCCAACTGGGTAAGAAAATGACCAAAATAGCCCTCCCTCTCTCTCACCCCTACCACCCCTAGCCGACGATGACGCAGTCTCTCTGCTCCCTCTCTCCCCCTGCGCTCTCTCTCTCTCTCTCCCCTCCCTCCCCCCTTGTGGTCCCTACTGGACGCCTTGGGGGAAAGCGAGGTCCTCTACGGGTCAGTGCAACTCTGGCTGTACCAGCTAAAAATCGTCGCCTACAACGCCAACGACGTCCTCGATGAGGTCGAGTACCATCTCCTGAGAGCTGATGCAGGTGCGAGGGCAGAGGCAGATGCAGGAGCCAAGATGCACATGGTCCCATCCGGAATGCACCATCTGCTGCTCGCCAACTTCAGCAACGCCCCTCCTAGAACTGATGCTCTGTTCAGGGGAAAACTCGTCCCTAAAATCTGTAGAATCCAGTGGAGACTCAAGAAGATCTACAGAGAATGTAAGGCCCTCCATTTGATGAAGTTGACGAGAGAAGATGCCTCGGCGCCTCCTGCACCTCTACACAAAAACCAAGCAGTTTTTATTGCCACACCGTGCTTCCATGGTCGAGGGGAGGAGAAGAAGAAGGTAATTTATGGCTTTCTGTTATCTGACGATGCCTTGCCATGAAGCTTTCTGTGATCCCAATTCCCAATTGTGGGTATGGGGGGTGTTGGGAAGACAACACTTGTTCGGCATATATCTACAATGACCAGGCAGTTTCGAGCATTTTAATATGAGGGGTTGGGTCTATGTCTCCGATGAGTTTGAAGTGGTGGCACTCACCAGAAGGATCCTGGAGGCCCAAACTAAGAAGTCTCATGATTTAAATGAGTTTAGTACACTTCAGGAGGCTCTAGCAAGGGAAGTAAAAGGAAGGTGGTTCTTGCTTGTCTTGGATGATTTATGGAACAAAAGACAAGAGCTTTGGGGCATGTTGCAGGCTCCTTTACTCTCTTATGGGGAAGGAAGTGCAATTACGATGCTGGTGGCAGTGATGGAGAGGGCACACTGGCCGCTCGAGCGGATGGACCCCAGGTCGAGCTTGAGGTCAACGAGGAAGAGGAAGAAGAGGAGGCCGATGCCAGCAGTGGCCCACTATCTGATTTGTCCTCTCAGTCTGTCCATCTGTCTGTGGATGAAAGGCAGTACTGAAATTCACTAAGCAATGAAAGATTTTCAACTTTAAGCAGAGAATTGGGTCTGTGTAGACCCCCCACTTGATTGAACTTGAATTGGTTTGATCATCTAAGTCCAAGGGGTCATTGGTTGTTGTTGTCAGGGGACTTCATTTGCATGTCTGATTGTGTGCATTGGTCATATATTGTAGATTGCTTTCTCCATATGCATGACCCTATGGTATATGAAATGGTGGTGTGTGGAAGGACAGGCACATCTTGTCTAAAAGCACCCATTATGCTTGAGGAGATCCTCTGCCAAGTACCAAGGGTACTCACATATTGTATTGTAGTGTCCATGGGTCAAGGGGGAGCTAGTTGTTCATCTTGAGACAAGTTCATTATCAAGTCTGTTGCATTTAGTGTATTGCATCTGTCAAACTCAAGTAAGTCGACGCACTGATCAGTGTGTGTCGACCTCTCAGTTCAAACTCACTACAATTCCCTTTCCATGAGACCACTCTGCATCGACCTCCTGTCAGGCTAAGGTCGACCCTTCAAAGCCTTCCATTTTCTATACGCTGCATTGTTAAAGGCCTTGCCCTATCACTTTCTATTGTCTACATGCATCCTCTATCTTTCAAATCCCTACAATTGTTGAGGGGGAGTGTGCACCACCATTTGTTCAATGTTCACTCCTACTTATAGGATTTCAAGGGCGATTCTCTTCTAAGACTGCTCTTTATTGATTGATCTCTCTGAATGAAATCTCCTGCACTTTCTATCATGGTTGTTTAAGTGAATTGAGGCCTTGAGGTCAACAACTTCCTGAAGTCTGAAAACATAAAGCTTGAAGGAGGGACTCATCAGGTTTACTTTTGTTAATGCATGTAATGTATTACGTTCTACTGTCCCTCAATCTGCTTATGCACATTTAGTGACATTTTTGGTTGATAAACCCCACATTGAGTATTGTGATCAAACAAGATTTTTTGAGATTTACCCAAATAGCACTCATTGCAGAGCAATGGTTGAGACTCGCTAAGTAACTGGGCGCACTTCACCTGAGACGTGAGGTGGTTCGCATCAAAAGGTGTTGTCTTGACCAAGCCTTAGTTTCAAAAAAAAAAGCAGGAGTTTCGCAGAGCAATAGTTCCTGTCCATTGAGAAACTACACCCCTTCACCAATGAAGTGATAGAGGATCAGGCATGAAGTGGCAAGCTATCTCTGGTCTTTGTGAGGCAAGATAGTTCACTGTACTAAGTAACTAGGGCATTTGCATCTAACAAATGTGATTCCTCATGTCAAAAGGTGTTAGTTGAACTTGAATGTCAGTTTGGCCATTGTGGACCCCAAACTTGCCAAAGTTCAAGTAGATCTGGGTTCCCAAGAGAGTCTGAGGCCCTGCACCAACCTCACAAGGCTTCAAAAATTCTGAGGATGTTCCCAATAGAGGGGGCAAAGGGACTATGCATGCGGAGGAAATCATGATTGCAACCCCTCCACCCGCCGTCAGGGCCTGTGCAAGACAAGCTGACAATGTTAATTATTCAAGAAACTTCATTCGAGCTGTTAAACTAATACAGCTTCCATGCCTACCATCAGCTCGAGTCCAAGTGCTGGCTCCTACCATTTCTCTAGAAGGCAGTCAAGAAGACATGGAAAATATGGTGTGGGAATACTCCCATAGCCTCGGGAGTCCCATCGTGGGCCGACAAAGGTTGCTTCATGTCATCAGGACCGAGGAAGAAGAAAAAGATGAAATGTCACTCTTGAGGTGGATAAACAAGAGAAGCAAGCTAGAGCTAGAAGCCTCAAAAGGCCTCCACGAAATGAAAAGATGAAAAGAATTCCAATACATGAAGGGCTGACTTTCCCTAGTCATGTCGGAAGGAGAATCAAAAGGCACAAAAGAAGAATGCAAGTTCTCACCTGCAATATGATAGGGGTAATAGGCATGCCCGACACCCTGCCAAATGAATAAGAAGAGCCGGTCGAGATTGCTAGAAGAAAAGACCCAATGACAAGACAGGACAAAGCTGAGGCTGAGCTACTACAAGCCGTAAAGGGCAAGCAGTTTGCTAATGGAGACATCACTACTGCCGCAGCCACCATGGTGGCATCTAAAGAAGAAGGAGTATTTTCGTCTCCTCTAATTGAGTGTTCCTCTAATAACACACTCGAAGGCATCAGTAATAAAACAACCATGTACCCTGCCATCCTGGTGTTGCTGCAAGGATACCAGCAGGAGATAAAACTATTGAGGAGAAAATTAAATGAAAAGGCTAAACATGTTGTATCACCCGAGCGACTGGGGACACGAGATGGGCCATCACAAGAAGGTTTCAACCCTGGGGGTGCTCCTTCACCGGCCGGTCTACAAACTGCTGCTCAAAACTGGGCCACTCCCCAGCATTATTCCCAGTCACTCCGGCCAACACAGCCAATGCCCCTTCAAATGCAGCAGCAGGCTCCCTTGTTAGAGCCTTTGCCATCCAATGCTATGACTTCGGCCATATTACTGATGCAGCCCACCCACCTCTACCCTCAACCAATAGATCCCGTTATGATGGACAAGTTGATGGTGGAGTAGATGATTGAGGCGAGGTTGGGAAAGAAGGGTGGTGATGACTATGCTCCCTTCGACATATATGCTCATGGTGACGTAAGCCGAAAGCGCCACATCCCGGGACCCCTCATGGCGCCCCACACTTGGTCCCCACATGATGTCCAACATCAGTTAGACCACGGGTCAACTCGTGGATCGAGGTCCTCTCACCCAGGACTCAAATCGGCATGAAAAACCACTGGCTAGGCCTCAGACGATGAACGATCCATCATTGGCCACACGGGAAAAGGGCGGTTAGGACCCCGCCACTCAAAGGCATAGGCGGTCCCACCTGGGCCGCTCATGCATGAGGATGAACAGCCAGCCAATGGCCACTCAGGGGATATGCGGCCAGACCTCAGCCGTTCACCCCAAACACTGTGTAACGGTAAGAAAACAGGTGCAGTTGGGATCTAGCAGCACAAGGAAAGGGCGGCTAGGACCTCACCGCACAAGGCAGGTGCGGTCCAACTCTAGCCGCACGATCTGCCAACAACTCCAAGTGACGTACGGCCAGACCCAGGCCACACGAGGGGATGTACGGCCAGTCCCTAGCCACACACCCCAAACACTGCATAACGGTCACAAACAACGGTCAAAACCCCGGGAGATGGGCGGTCAGCTTAGGGCCGCATGAAGGGACATGCGGTCCCACGATAGACCGCTCAACCCCGCTGCACGCCGAGCCTGACTCGCAGCGCGTCGAGCCGATGGGCGGCTAAGATAGGACCACACAAGGGATGTGCGGTTCCTGGTGCGACCGCACATGGCTCACTGGTGCGAAAATGGTGAACCTCGTCGGAATTGCCCATTCTGGCCCCATACAAGCCCCACGGAGGGAGAAATGAAGGGAAAGGAACCCCCAAGCCCCCTAGCATGATTCTACGCCCCCAAAACGTAGAATCGCGGCTTAAAATGACGGATCGGGCGAACTCTCCCCGATGCATGCTCAACCCTTCCCGGCGTAAAAAAACCCCTTCTCGGCCTCGCCTCGACCTACAAACTGCAGGAATGGAACGACACTGAGCTAGGGATCGTCACCCTACCTCTGGTTCACGATGAGACGTGTCGATCCAAGCTCAATCCACGGAGAACGTCGTTGAAAACCCCACCTTCCCGCGCTTCCCATGCTTGCTGCACGTCCACGCGATCGCCTCGCTGTCACCCACGTCGTCGCGCTATCGCCCCGCCGCTGTCTGCAGTCGGAATGGAGCTCACCATGGTCGAATGGGCGAGAGAGAGGGAGAGGGATGCACGTAGGAGGAAGAAGAAAAAGAATAAGAAATGAAAAAAGAAACGAGATATTTATAGAAAATCTCAAAATTTGAAAAAAATACTAAAAAATAGAAAATTATATTTTTACGATCTTCGGAAAGCACCGATCGCAACGGTTCCACTCACGCCCGGGTGAACGATCACGTTCGCCCGCAACGACGTGCCGAAGGATTCGTCGAAAATCGGGTCAAAAATTGAAAAAACGGGCGGGAAAAGCCACCGAACGCTTTCGGGCCCCCGAAACGACCCCAGATCACGCCGATCCGAACACCAAAGATGTCTGAAACGAAATTTCAGACACGACAGAGCTGGACGCTCCGAGAAAGTAGATCTGGGACTCAAAAATAAAGATCCGAAAGGGTTCGGGACATCACATCCAGGCCAGCAATTACATTCACAGAAGATGATATGCTGATTCCTAACCCCAGTCATAATAGGCCTCTATATGTGAGGGGATATCTCAACTATCAGCCCTTGAGCCGAATACTGATAGATCCAGGAGCTGCTGTGAATATTCTGCCCTATCGCATCTACCAGAAGTATTATTTTGACCTGCACCTCACCAAGGTGAAAGACATGAGGATCGCTGGTTTCAATCAGAAGTGCGAGACCCCACTCAGGGTGGCAGAATTCAACCTTACATTGGGTGATTTTACCACCACGGTACAATTCTATGTAATAAATTCCAACACCATGTACAAGGCCTTGCTGGGGCGGCCTTGGCTACACAAATATCAGATAGTACCATCTACATTACATCAGTGTATCAAGTACTGTCACAATGGCAAAGAAGAAAGGGTGTTTGCAGACTTGCATCCCTTTGAAGTTTATGAGTGTCATATGCTCGATGCACCTTTCTACACAGAAGTCTCCCAAGGGGCGAAGATAGAAATCTCTACAAGATAGATGGAAATAGTGTCAAAGGCAGACGACTGGTTCCCTCCCCCACCTCCAGGCTACGTGGAGCAGCATGAGGTCTCCCACATCTCTCAAACAGGAGATTTTGCTCGCGCCGCACCGCCAAACATCTATCCTGGGAAGCTGATGAGGATATGAAGAAAAAATTTACACAGATTGGAATCTCACAGGGATTGTTTAAGCCTATCCCAAGCCTGGAATGCTAGACGGTGCAACCACTGAAGACTATGGAGGTTCCTTGCTTCTGCGAACCCCCTATAATATTCTACCCTGGGAAGCCTACTGATGAAGATGATCAAGACTGCATGATCCCTGAATAATCGAGAAACCGTATGGTGCCGATTGCGGGCCTGGATTACACTACACAGTGGGTCTCGCAGATGTTTGCCAGGATGTGGATGCCTTCATTGCAATCCGTCGGTTAGAAGAAAGCATTCCAGAAACTCTGGGATCCGCCCTGCAACAACAAAGAACTACTGAAAATCACCGATCACCCAGGGCTAGGCTATACTTTGCAAGAATATTATGAAGTAGAAGTGGATGTTATCTCTACTTTCTTCACACATGATGACCCTTTCAGGGATGGCTATATTGAGTAGCCTTCGGGGGATGAAGAAATTATATACCACTCCATTACTGGTGGTGAATCCTTCAACAATCAACAAAATGCAGAAAGGCAAGATGAAGCAGAAATATGCCGATGCTGGGAAGAGCTTTCCATCAGGGAAGATTTGTTCCAAGCCGAAGCCAAATTTGACGTCGGGACATCCGACGAAGATCAGATCTCTGATGAAGCAAAGGAGCATCCAGAGTTCGAATGCATCCTGGAGGAAGTTCGAGCTATGCAGCAGCTGGCAGACCCAACAGATGATCCTGTACCGGCTGATCTCCCGGAGGCAGATGTCTATACCTCAGAACCACTAGAAAAGACATCGGCACGGCAGAGCCAAGTTGAACAAGACCTGACAGAAAGCCCAGCGGCTTGGAGAAATCTGTCTGAAGAGAAGCAACAAGCCATGACTAATTTCAGGAGTTCATCATCAACTGATACTTCACCTGAAGAATTAGAAGTCTTTGAAGCTGAAGAAGATTATATCAGTGGGGGTTTCGTCGACTTACAAGATGCTCCACTAGAAGTAGAAGATGGTGGTCAGGCGACCATTGATGAATTAATAGAAGTGAGTATGAGAACTAAAGAAAACCCGAGGCTGACCTTCCTTAGTCCCCTACTGACACCAGAAGCTCAAGAGCAGTATATACAGTTCTTGAAGGAGTTTAGGGATTGTTTTGCCTAGACATATAATGAAATGCCAGGGTTGAGCCCGGATGTGGCTCAACATCTATTAGCAATTGATCCAAAGGCAGAGCCAGTGAAGCAGCCTTCCAGACGAATGCGGCCTGAGCTGATCAATCAGATTAACGGAGAGGTCGATAAGCTCATTAATGTGGGGTTTGTCAAAATCACAAATCATCACAAAACACTGCATTTTCTGCTACACATGCATTTTTCCACATTTTGCATCAACGATTTCTCCCTATTCTCTCAATCAAATCCCATGATTTCAACTCTCATGTATGCACAACACACACACCTATCTATTCCACCCTTCCACAAGGGTTAAAAACCTCCCCCCGGTAAGTTTGCCCTCAATTTTTACCCCTATTTTATCACTTCGGGATTGATACTACACTTCATGTTTCTAATGGGTTTTTACCTTTGTGTTTTATCTTTATTTTACAGGAGAGCATGATATGAACGTGAGACCCTCTTCATCTAGCCGGCTGGAAGGAGAGGAGGTCGATCCCACACCGTTCCCCGCACCCCGTTCTTCAAGCGCGATCAAGTCTTCATCTTTTTCCAAGGTACACGGCGCCGTTGCACTCCTTTCTTCATCCTTGTGGCATTGTTAACTCTTGGTGACGATCACGGTCAGTTCTTCTATCTCTCATCGCCCTTTGTTCATCATAGTCCATGCCTTTTCATGCTATTATGCTATTAACATAGTTTGGGGCGGGGTAAAAGGAAAGAGAGATAAAATTATCAACAACCGAGAGATCAATTGGCACGCCCGCACCCTGTCCAATTACCTAGCCACCCAATTACCTCGGTTCCATTCACCCTCAATGAGTAACCATCCTATCACCTCTCGTGCAAGTTGACCCCTCTCGACTTTCCATAAAAGGCGAGTTTACGGTGATGCCGTGAGAGACATAAGGCCAGCAAAGAAAATACCCCAGATACACCACAAGTTTCCTTTTCTTTTTCTTCATCGCTTTATTTCCCCTTCTCTCCACGGTCACCGACATATGTATCTCCCCCTGGTGCACTCACCATCTCGCATCATCGGGGTGGGGGAAATAAAGTTGGCACGCTCGGTGGGACGTCTCCTGTCTTTCTTCTTTCTGCTGAAGAGAAGCCTGAGCCAGCCCTGAAGCCATGGTGCCCTTTTCCTATCCTTGCAGGAGAGGTAGAGGAGGGACGCGTTCCCCTGCAACTTCCAGCCCACATTCCAACAATTGGATCGCGTTCGATGACCATCTTCGACCATCACACTCTCCAGCAACCAGCAGTCCAGCAACCATGGCAGCCATGACATATGGCCCCATCGTAATCGCCACTCATGCATGGGTGGGCTATTCGGCAACACCAATTGCTTTCGGTGACTTCACCCCTATCATCGGATTGCCCTACTTTCTAGGCGTGGTCCCCGTGGCCTTCTTGCGGCCAACCCTAGTCCCCGTTCTTGCTCGTGCGGTCAACTCACCGCGCGCTCCTACAGCACCGGTGGCCCGCCCGAGTACCAGACTCGGGGCTTCCACCACCGGCCCACGTAGGGGTCCCAGAGCATCACTTGCCCAGACAAGCGTCAGCTCCCTGGTCCAACCTCGACCGACTTCCAGCACGGGCCTCGTGCCCCATAATTTGGCTGCCATCTCAGCACCTTACTCGGGTCTCCAACCCCGAGTCCTAGCCAAGCCGACACTCGATATGGTTTCCCTACCTTGGGTCCGCGGCTCCCCAACACCTTTCCCAGGTCTCCAACCCTGAGTCCCAGCCAAGCTGACACTCGATATGGGCTCCCTGCCCCACGTCTGTGACTCCTCAACACCTTACTCGGGTTTCCAACCCTAAGTCCCAGTGAAGCCAACACTCGATACAGGCTCCCTACCCTGGGTCCATGGCTCCTCAACACCTTACTCGGGTTTCTAACCCCGAGTCCCAGCCAAGCCGACACCCGATATGGGCTCCCTGCCCCTAGTCCATGGCTTCTCAATATTTCACTTGGACCTCCTATTCTGAGTCCCAGTCGAGCCAACACTCAATAGGGGTTTCCAACCCAGAGTTTGAGGCTCTCCAGCATTTGGCCCGGGCACACAACCCCGGGTCTTATCAAGGTCGGTCCCTGACGCGGACTCTCTGCCTTGTGAGTCTGACTCCCTAGCTCCACAACGGGGTCTATACCCCCATGACCCAGCAATGCCGACTCCCGATACAAGCCTTCTGCCTTGGGAGATGGCAACCTTAGCACCCAGCATGGGCCTTTGGCCCCAAAGTTCAATGACGCCAATAGTCAACACCAGTTCCCAACCTCGATTCTTCGGTGCCCCAACATTTCCCACAACATCAGTTCACGGTGCAAAAGCATTGTCTTGAGCTCTGGCAACACTTCTATCGGCTCAAGTAGGAGACTATACTCGGGTCACTCAGCCATTAGCCCTCGGCATGGGCATCATGCCCAAAAAGCTGACACTAGTACTTTTTATCGACAGCTTTGCACTACCGGTAATGATAGACGAGGTCTTTTTCATCTACCACCTCGGAGTAGGGTCTTCCCTGGCTCCCCAGAAAAAGCACCGCAACGGTCGCAGAGGCAGGCGACCCACTGCTACAACTAGTAATTCCGGCAAGACCATTCTTGTCGGCGACTTGAGGATTCACCTCAGTGGAGGTGAACCAATTGTACCTCGGGATCGAGCTATGCCCACGCTCCCCACTACCAACCACTTTAGCCTCTTGCAACAAACACAAGAGGATAAGGTAGAACTAAGAGAAATCGGTGCCTCGGCAACTGACCGGGGGCATCTACACCAGTTCGGCCCCAGCCTGCCAAGTCCAGTCGAAAGAATAGTGACATGGGAGGTCAACAACTTAGCTTGAGAAGAATCTAGGTTACCCCGGAGGAGGCTCAAGCTTTCAAAGGGCACATACCAAGAGATCCCCTTGAATGTCTAGGCGAGACATCGCTCGAGACATCACTAAATCCTCGTCGGCACAGCCCGACGGCACCTAACCCCCCAACATCTCTAGCCTAAATAGGCCAAAGCAAAGAAGGGATCATGCTGGGCCCCACCAGCATCTAGCCTCAAGCTCTTCTCAGGGCAATTCGGGTCTCACAGCGGAGGATCCACCCCAAAGGACCTCAATCTTTGACAGACTGGGGGCACCAGTCCGCTTCGAGAAGCATTCTCAGAAGAAGAGGACGGTTCGGCTCATCAATGACGTGGCTTGGGTGTTCATGTGTAACACCATCGGTCACCAACCTGAGACTCAGTCTGATGACCTGAATCAGCCTCTGGCCTAGCTTAGGAGGCCTCACCCTCAAAACCAACCCTCGGTGTCTCCAGGTCATATCGGCACTTCTGTCAGACCATAGGCGTCGGAATGCACTGAAGAGGTTCCAATCAAGGACCGTGGTGCTCCCGCTAACGAAGATCCAGTCAATAATGATCCATCGGCAAATGAGATCCAAGATGTGACACTCGAGACTCTCATGAGGGAGAACCTACACTTGAAGACCCTCCCGTAAGACCTTCTTCAGGAGCAGGATCTTCACCCTCAACAACCTGCTAGGCCTCCGGCCGAAGCACCGGCACTACCCATTAGGCATAATGGTGCCAACACCTCAGCAACAGCCGCTAGAACCTTGAAAGTAGCAGGGTTTGGCACACCTCCAGTGGAAGGTCATCCACGAGCATCCACTACGCCCGTGTCGAAAAACCTCATGGCACATTGGTAGATGATCGAGCAGATCGTCGAGACAAAGCTTGCCCAGTATAGGGACGGGGTCACCACTATAGACCCCTACAGCGTACCATACCCACTACATCACCAGCTCAAAAAGCTTCCTCTGGAGTACACCAAGCCCTCGAAGCTACAAAAGTTTGACAGGCAAGCATCTCCACATGAACACTTGGCCTACTACATCACGGCCATGGGCGAGCTAGCATTGGATGAGTCATACCTCCTCCGCTACTTTGCCACTTTGCTCATGGGAACTGCATTCTAATGGTATCCCCGGTTGTAGCCTAACTCTGTGGTTGACTGGGCAGATCTCTAGAAGAAATTCCTCATCCGTTTTCAGATGGCCAAGTGCAAGATCTCCCTGGCAGAGCTTTGCTCTCTCTGGTAGAAGAAGGGCAAGAGTGCCCTTGACTTCATCAAGAAATGGCGAGACCACAGCATGTGGTGCATTAACCCACCAGTTCAGGAGGACGCCATTTCCATATGCCGTAGAGGCTTGGTAGCTGAGGTCAGCAAAAAGCTTCTCAGCACCAACATTAAAGGCTTCGACCAGCAAAATTTGGTCATCCTCAAAATAGAGATGTTCTTCGCCAATAACCTAAGCTATACTTCAGCCAAGGGTAAACATGCCCGAGAATGCCAACTCGGTAAGGAGGTGAACATCATTGAATTCACCCCCACTGCTAAAGCCGGCAAGGCAGGTGAGTCAAGCGGCTCTGACAAGAAGTCAGCAGACAAACTAGCCGCTCCTTCCTTTTCAGAGCGTATGAAGACACCATTCTCCTTTAAGAAGGAACACACAAAGATACTCTTCGACCTCTGCATGGCCCAAAAGATTATCGAGCTACTAGAAGCTCGCAAGCCAGATGATGCCCAGAAAGTTGATGACCCTAGCTATTGCTCGTATCATCCCATGTTAGGTCATCCACTTGAGGATTTCTATGACTTGAAGACTCAGACACAGAAGCTAATCCGAGACGGCCTCATCAAAATGAAGAGCGGTCTCATTGATCCCCCGCAGCTACATGTGTGGTCCAGACCCGCTAAAACAACACGTGTGGTTCACTATTTAGCCAATGTGATTCACATTATGGCTGTGTTCTCTCTCTCTGACACTGAAGCAAGGTGAACACTCACTGTGGTATCTGGGGTGGAGACCCTGGCATGACCTCACGCCTCTTTCTTTTCCAAGAGAAAGGATCAGGCGGGCCTTTTACATCCACGTCCAGAGAGGACAGATCATGGCGCGTGAGCCGCCAGCAGACTACATGCAATGGGACTTCAGTCACCCCCAGTATTGCCCTTTTCAAGTGAGAATTTGCCATGCGATTGAGTCCTGCGAGGAAGTCCAACACTTAATCCAGGAATAGATCCGATGGGAGGAGATTGATGTCAAAGGGTGTTGTGTATATTTTGTTTTGATGATGTCTTACTATAAGTCATTGGCCAATTGATTTGGAAAGTTTGAAAGACCTTTTTATTGGCTAGATATGAAGAACTTAACAAAGCTTCAAGGCTATGTTGACCCCTTCCACAAGCATTGTTGACTCACTTCTTCACAAGAGAAGGAACAACTTTGGCAACATTGACGCCATGGTCACCATTGTGTTGATTCCGAACAGCTTCCTGAAGCAGACGTCAAGCGGTCTTCATTGCTGCGTCGACCCCACCTTCTCAGGGCATCGATGCAAGGCTCCCCCAGCAACTGTTCTAAATGCATCTTTCAATGGATGCGTCGACGCAGCCTATTGGCTACATCAACGTCATAAAGGCTTAGCTCACAGTAATACAGGAAGAAAGCTTGCTGCGTCGACTCCATTCGCTTCACTGCGTCGATGCAACCAAGCTCGTAGATCAGTAAAGTCAAAAGAGTCAACTCCAGGTGTCGACCCCTTATTTTGTGGGTTCAATTTTTGTCCTAAAGTGAGCAGCTCAAATAGTCGCGTCGACACAGGAAGCCTAGTGCATCGACGCCATGAAGGTCTGGCTCGCATACAGCTCAAGCGGGAAAGCAAGTTGCGTCGACTCCACTCCCACCTGTGTCAACACATTGGAAGAAAATGGTACTCTGTTTTAAAAAAGGCGAACCAGTCTGCCTTTCTTTATTCAAGTCAATGGCTCACTTTGTAATATCTCAAGGTTCAAGGTCAGAAAAGGTTTCTAGGATAGATAACTATCCTTGTCATCATTAGGTTGCTAGAACAACTTTTTTGAACAAGGATCTGTCAGTTAACCCTTGTGGGAAAGGTCACCTTTCATGGTAACCTCCTTTTTGTAACCAGCCAATCAGAGAGCAGTCCCAAAAGGTGCCTAGGGCAGAGGACTGTACCCTTTTGTCCTGAGCCCATAAGGAGACAGATCCTGCAAGGGTCCTTGATCAAAGAACCTCTATTTTATTTCCACCAATCAAATGGTAAGATTTGGGAGGGAAATCTTCTGCACCCTGCATCTATAAAATGGATGCCCTCTGCATGAAGGAAGTTGCTACTACCACAACCATAGCCTCCATCACAGTAGCCTGGAGAAGAGAAGAACAGGAAAAAGAGAAGGAAAAGAGTTGAAGAGAGCTTGAGCCTCCACTAGAAAGAGTTGAGAAAAGAAGAGAGAAGAGGAGAAGTAGCCTAGAAACCAGTTTGATCTAGTTCTGCAGTTAGAGTTTCAAATCACAGTTTGTGTGTTCTTGGTTCAGCTTCCAGACCTTTGTCAGAAGCGGCATTTGAGCTCACTTGTTTTGAGCATTTCTTTGTTGTTTTGCTTTCTTACTCCATCAGTCGTTTGGTGTGTTTTCTACTAAGCTCTCTTAGTGGTCTTCCAGCCCTCTGTTAAGAGACCAGAGTGTGTGTGTTGGCTGCCATGCAGCCATGTGTGTGTTGAGGAATGTTTCCTCGTGCAAGCTGTTAGACAGTGTGTGTGTGTGTGTGTGTGTACTCTTCTTGACCAGAAGTGGAAGCCTCAACAAGTTGCTGAGGGGTGGACGTAGGCCTGCTGTGGTGCAGTCGAACCACCTTAAAAAGCTGGTGTGTTATGGTTTGTTTCGTCAACTCATTCTTCATTTACCTCCCCTTCATAGGTATGATGGTTTGATCAACGGTCTTCATGCGTGTGCTCCTCAAACACTTTGTGTTAAGCATTGAATCACAGTCGTATTAGCTTCCTCCGTGTTGCAGTCTTTGATTATTTTTGTAGTAGCTAAAAAGTGAGTGTGGGATCTATTCACCCCCCTCTAGATCCACTCATACCACCTATCAGTTGATATCAGAGCAGGTTCCCTGAAAATGTGGTCCAACGACCAAGGGAGATCTGATGGGAACATCCCTCGCAGCTTCATAGCTGAGGGCCACTCCATTAATAGACCTTCGTTCTTTGGTGGAATAAATTACTTATACTGGAAGAACTGGATGGAAGTTTTTCTCTGATCTCAGGATCACCTGATCTAGTGTGCAGTCAGTCGAGGTCCCTTTGTTTTGCCAAAAGTAGATGATACCTGGACCCTTGACCAAGTCAAGAAATGCACGACTAATTGGAGCACGATGAACATAATGCAATGCGCTATCCATCCCCCTGAATACTCTAGAGTATCTACTTGCAAATCTACGAAGGGGATGTGGGATAGGTTTGAGATAATCTATGAAGGGACTTCTAAAGTGAGGGCCACCAAGGCCAACATGCTTATATCTGACTATGAAATGTTTAGGATTAAACCTGATGAGTCTTTTTCTAAATGTATGCTAGATTCTCTCAACTAACAAACTGTCTAAAGTTATTGGGCAAGGAATACTCTGATAGTGAACTCGTTAGGAAGATTCTCAGATCCCTCACACCAGCCTGGCACACCAAGGCTACTATGATTGAAGATTCTAATGATATGTCTGTGTTGACAGTTGATGGACTGATAGGCTGGCTCATGACATATGAGCTTAACATGAAAGGAAACGAGGAAGACCATAAGAAGAAAAAATCTGTAGCTCTCAAGACATCTAAGAGCACCGATGAGTCCTATGAGGACGAGGATGATGACATCCCAGAATCTAACCTGTGTGATCATGCTCTGCTCACCTGACAGGTCAAAAAATTCCCAAGAGGTAAAGGTAAATTTCAGAAGAAGAAGAGGGCTCCACAGGTAAGTAGAATCCCCAATCTCAAATCTGATCAAACAAAAAGATCTGACAATGTCTTATGCTACCAGTGCAGGAGGCCTGGGCATATGCGAGGAGAATGTCCCGAGTTACTTAAAAAGACGAATAGGGCCAAATGGAAGAAGTCCAAAGTAATGGTCTCTACCTGGAGTGATGATGAAGAGGAAGATAAAAATTTCTCTATGGATGAAGATGAGGACGGCCTTTGCCTAATGGCCAATGAAGAAGAAGATTAGGTAACTACCTATTGAGAAGAAATTCTCAAGAAATTATCAAAGCTCAGATTCAGCGACCGCCGCCTCCAGGAGTCGACCAGGGACGTCCCGCCTTCGTCCCAACCAAACGTTGCCTCCAGAAGAGCCCAGGAGGATGTCGTCCCTTTGGAGGCCTGTGCTTGCTGTCCTGCAGGCTAGAACTGAGTCCACGCATTGCCGAGTCAGACTAGCAACCCATCTTCGCCCCGAGAGCCCTTCCGACTTGCTGCCTGTCAACTCAAGATCGGTCCTCCCGGGCCCCACTTGTAGCCCTTTACCTCCCTGCATGGAGTGGGTCAAATTTCACTGTTGTAATTAAATTTTACTGTACTGGGAGTTACGGTCTTGGCCGGGGTCGTCTTCCCCACGCACGGAGTGTGGAGGTACACTCGCCACCCTCCTACTTGGCATTTTGCTTTACTCGTATATACTTCTATATGCCACTGCTAGAGTGTTAGGATAATTTAGCTCGCTCAAATTTCAATCACTGCTGCGTGAGTGAGTGAGTGAACAGTCCCGTGACTCGATCCGAGCACGTGGAAAAGTCGATACCCAAGACTCATTGCCGGTTCCTCAACCACGTAGATCCACACGCTTCCCTCACTTAGGGATGTCCGCGAGCTAGAGTCCCAAGTTCGCTGTCCGTCCCGCATCAATTTTCTTCTTATTTTTGTTTCCTTGCTTGATGGAGAATTTCTGTTCTTGTTTTCTATCTTCACATTGCCCTTTTGTTGAGGAATCTTTTTAGCCTTTGATTTATGGTGGAAATTTGAAAATTGTTGATTTTGATTCCACTGATTTGTTTTCGATTGATAAAAAGTGTTGTATCTCATAGGGAAGTAAATGTGACTAGGTCTGAATGTGTAAGAATTGTAATGAGGCCAAACAATTGACTGTGTCGACCTATGTGGGAACCTGTGTCGACCTACCCCTGTTCCTCCCAATTATAACGCCTTCTGTGAGGCAGTTGCATTAGCTCTCTATAAAGTGTGCGATGACCTGTATATGGCCTTCTTTCATATTGATTGGGCATTGACCATGAATATGTTGATCTCACCCCAGAAGAGTGTCTACTTGCACTACCCTTTTGACCATTTCCAACCTTAGTGTGGGTTGACCTCGATTGAGATTTATGTTGACTTGACTGGGATTTTTGAGGAAGTTTCTTAGGGATTCCAGGATTTTTCTTTTGAGGTATCTCAATTTTTTCTATTCCTTTGCTTTAGATGGGTTTTGAGTTTGAGTTAGATGTACCTGAAGAAGACACAAAAGTGATAATTATCATGCTGATCTCTTTTTCATGCACTCCGGTGCACATAGGATCTTTCATCTTCCATATCGTAGTTGGATTCCTACCATGTTGTGTGATCCTCTCACCTCCATGTTCCTTGGGGTCAACTAGGTGACCACATCCGGGATCACCATAAGTCCCCGTGAGCTGTGGATTCTCACACGGATGCTGGGCCAGTTGTACCTTTGCCACCCCATGTCTAGGTTGCACAAGTGAGGGAGAGTTTACACCTAGAGTCAACCAAGTCTCCACTATCCTTCCCCATTAAGAACCTATTGTTGAAGAGAACATTATATTGAAATCACTATGGTTCTAAAGGAGAAACAAATAAAAATTTTGTGCATCATCATAACTTGGTTGACTTTGGTTGCCTTCTCATCCCCTCTTTTTGTTTGCATATTCCCTTTATTGGGGTCATCTTGTCTAGTTACTTATTGGTGCTTGTTTGTGTTGTTCTCATTTATAGGTGCCACATTGTATGTGGAGTTGCTTCAAATCCATAGGTTCATCTCCTAGGGGCAATTTCTCCTTCACTTCCTTTCTAAATCCCTTGTTCAACTCCACCATGTCTTCCTATGATTTTCCCCATTCCCATGAGAAATCTCTCCCTCAGGGACTCTTAGAGGACCCGCCTAGGGTCATGCCTCTTCAGTCAGGAGAAGGGTCCGCCCCTCCTCCATCCTCTACTCCTACGGAGGGCGGTCAGCACTCTCTTTCAAATCTATCCACCAATAATCCCACAAGCCATATTCTCAAAATGATGGCCCAGTTTGATCCGACCCATCTTTAGGCCCTTTACTAGACCTTGCAGGGGTCAGGTACCCCGTCCCCCATGATTTCACTAGGTATGTCTGCTACTTTCATCTCTCAATCTTGGGTTGATGGGCCCAGGGTTCCACTGGCTCCTATTGATCTTACCTCGGTCCAGCCTAAGATCCATCGGCCAGTCCTCTAGTTCTTCCCCTCAACCTCTTGATAAAGGGAAGACCACCCTTCTCTCCTCTACCCAGATTGATCCTTACAGGTCTATTCCCTCGGCGCCACAAACCCTTGTTGGCCCGGCCAATTTTATTTGCCCTCAGCAAGGGATGGCCCATATTTATTCCAAATTGAGTCATCCTTCGGCCCAATATCCCTCTTTCGGGCCTCCCCCTTCCATCTATCCTTCAGCTCCTCGCTTTGAGCCCGCTCCTTTCACTCTACCTACTCCGTCTCGAGAGTAGGAACTTCTTGATAAGTGGGCTGCTATGCAACAACAACTCGACTTTCTTCAAAAATGGGTCAACCCCTTGGCAGATGTTCCCGTTCCTAGGTTTTGAAGTCAAAACAGTTTCATTTGTTATTGAAAAAGAAAAAGGAAAACACACCCCTCTGATAAAAATGAACTGTGAAGAAAACAATGAAAAATCTGTGAAAAACAAACAACAAAACAAACTGAGTGCCAAGGACAAGGGCAAGGGGAAAGTGAATGCATCTAAGGAAAGTAGCACGCACTTCACTGCACCTAAGCCCAAGAATCAGGGTCAGAGTCCAGCCAATAGAACTCAAGTCCAAGAAAGTCACAAGACCAAGGTTACCTAGCCTCAACAAAAAGGTCGAGACATTAGCCATACTGCACCGATGCACATACCATCTGGGTCTCAGTTCTTTAGACACCAAGGTCGGAGCAAGGGTACCTCAGGTCGATTCTACCATTATAGACCATATCAAACTTCTTCCTATTGCTACCCAGCTAGGACAGGTCTAGGCAATAAGTATGTAAGGTCGATGCAACAGAACATTCATAAGTCCCATTCTTATCTGGTGCATCGATGCTACCCTTGGAGTCCTGCTATTCAATCTAGGTTCAGGTTATCTACAGACTATATCTCTTTAGGATAGTGTGGTAGTTTTCTATGCTACATGCGCACGCATTTTGAATTAACTGCAAGTGCATCTTCCATTTCACTTTCTTGGGGTTCTTCCTCAAGATGCTGAGCAAGCCTTCTCTTTCTGTACATGCCATGTGGTTTGTACTTTGGCTAAAGTAGAAATGCTATTTTGCGCAGCAACTTTCATGATGGTGACTCCAAAGTCACTTATCTGCTACCTGTCGATCGGAGTGGATTTAGCCTGCTGCCACTCTTAGATCGTGTTCTTGATCAGCAATACATGCTTCTTGGCTTAGACATTCAGGGCCACTAGAATCACATTTTGGCAGATGCTTAATAGGACAGAAAACTGTTTGGATAGCTGAAGATGTTTACATTGCAATAGAGCAAGGTTACTTAAGATGGACTCCTATTTCTTCTTTTATTTTTTTTGAAAAGACTGTGGGTCATACAACCAATTTTATTGGAGAAAAAATGGAGGCACTGAGGCAGTACAATCATAAGGTAGAGTAGACATTCTTCACCAACTGCAGACTACATGACAAAAGGGGAAAAAAGAAATGACTGACCGAATTTACAAGCGAAGATGAAAATCAACACACTGCATCAATCTGTCGTGCTGCTAAAAAGTAGACACTGCCATCATTTTGTTACCACTGTTGAAAATCAGCTGATGTTGCATAGAATGCACTGCACCATATGAATTCTTCTTGGTGAACAAGAGATTATTGGTGCTGTATATGCACCTAAAGAGGGCTTCATCGCGAAAAGAGGGGCAGATCTATTCACCCCTCCCCTCTAGATCCGCCATCCACCACTCAACAATGATGAGACATTTGCCCCTGTGGCAAAGATGAATTCTGTTCGTGTCCTGATTTCTTGTGTAGCTAACTTTGGTTGAGAACTACATCAGTTACATGAGAAAAATACTTTCTTGCATGGTGATCTTCAGGAGGAAGTTTATATGCAGGTACCACCTGACTTTGGCAGTGCCCCAACTGTTGGAAAAGTCTGCAAATTAAAGCGATCATTATATGGACTCAAGCAGTCTCCTCGTGCTTGGTTTGATAGATTTAATTAGCAGAGCCGTGAGAGATATGGGGTACATGTAGAGCAATGCAGATCACACATTGTTCTACAGACATCTAGAGGGGAAGATAACTATTCTTCTTGTATATGTTGATGATATTATTGTTACGGGAGATGATCACCAAGAGATTAAACATTTGAAGTCCAGGTTGAAGCAAGCATTTGAGGTAAAAGACTTGGGCCTGTTGAGATACTTCTTGGGTATAGAAGTTGCTAGGTTAGCAAGAGAAATTTTTCTGTCACAATGAAAGTATGTACTAAACTTACTCTCAGATACTGGGATGTTGGGGTGTAAGCCAGTTGCGACCCCAATAGACCCAAATCATCGTTTAGTGACAGATGGTGGTGCACCAGTTGACAGGGGGAGATACCAGAGACTTGTTGGGAGGCTGATTTACTTGTCACATATACGGCCTGATATTGCATATGCTGTCAGTGTGCTTAGTCCGTACATGCATGACCCACGTGAGAGACATTTGGAGGGGACTTATAGAGTCCTACGCTACCTAAAAGGATGTCCAGGTCGAGGTATGTTATTCACTCAACACAATAGTCTTCAGATAGAAGGATATTCTGATGCAGATTGGGCTGGTTCTCTGGATGATAGGAGGTCTACCTCTGGATACTATATGTATGTTGGGGGTAATTTAGTTGCTTGGAGAAGTAAGAAACAGTCTGTTGTTGCTCGATCGACAGCTGAAGTAGAATACCGAGCGATGGCACTAGGTGTTTGTGAACTCCTTTGGTTACAGTAACTACTTCAGGAATTGCAGTTGTGGAATGGGTCTTCCCTTCGTCTGTATTGTCATAGCAAGCTAGCGATCGAGATTGTTAACAATCCAGTACAACATGATCATACCAAACACATTGAGATTGATCGTCATTTCATAAAGGAAAAGATTGATCGTGGTCAAATATGCATTCCCTTTATTCAATCCTCGGATCAGGTTGCAGACATCCTAACATTCATTTCTGGGCGCCGGCTGCCCATTCAAGTCCTCTGGTGAACAACAAGTGCAAGGATGACCAGGTGGATAAGTACATTCATCCAATCAGCCAGGAGATCGTCATCCACTTGCTGCTGGAACCGGAGCTCAGAGACTGGGTGTTGGCAATCCGCCCAAGCATGCTGGCATTCAGAAAGGGGGACTCTTTGTTGCTGGAGCCGTACTACCCCTTTCGCTTCAGGTGAAACTTTAGATATGACTAGCATATCCCAGTGTATAGTGCTCAGTTTAGTTTGCCCGTGCGAAGCCTTCGAGGGGGTCTGACTGCTGAAACTACCAGAACTTGGTGGGACTTCTTTCACTGGGCAGACACCGCAACCTTCAGGGTGCCACCCCTGGTCGGGTTCCGCTGGTAACCCCAGAGTATGTGAAATGGTGGAACGCCCGGATAGCCTTTTATCGGTTGAGTAAGACCGACTACTAGGATGGGGCGGAGAGGAGATTTCTGAGTAGGTAGCCAGTGCCGGTCCTCGACATCGATCCGGAACACCTCTTCTGGCTCAAGAATAAGAAAGATAAGGATGCGGCGGCATATATGGCCGTGCGTCCGGAGGCCCGAGAGACCAAGCCAGCACCCCAGGTCAAACTACCTCCAGTGGCGAAAGATGACTTCACGAAGACCCTGTGGGATCTCTGCCGTATCAGGGGCGAGCGCTTGGAGCTTATCAATTATCCGCTCCCCACAGAAGACGAAGGCACCCCCGTAAAAAGTTGGCGTCCGGAGAAGGACTCGATCTGCCCATACCGCACATTCATGAGGCGGGAGGAGAGGAAGCCTAAAAATTATAAGGACACGACATGGTTGTACGTCCTCCTCCGGGTAAATGGGTTGAAGATTGATGACTCGGCAATAGCCATCCTGGGCAAGCATCTTCAGATCTCTTACTATTATGCTGACAGATGGGGCATGGATCACTTTAATCTTTTCTACCACCCAGTCGCAAAGAAGCATGCGGACCTAGCCGTCCTCACCGACCGTTGTCAGGAAATCGAGGATGTATGCTAGCTAGTTAGTCAGGCGGCTCGCCGGGACAGGGAGCCATCCCTCAGTTATTGGCCGACAACACTTCGGCTTTACAACGTCCCTCATGGTATTTAATGCTTCCTTCTTATTTGTGCCCTTCATTACTGATCTTTTCAGGGTACTGGATGCTGATTAAATTTCTTTGTCTTCTCTTCCTCTCTTCTCTTCACTGATCTTTTCAAGGTACTGGATGCTGATTAAATTTCTTTGTCTTCTCTTCCTCTCTTCTCTTCCTTTTTCGAAGGCGTTGACAAAAACCATCCGGAAAAGGCCGCGGCAAAGCTCCGCGTCTGGCAGCTCCTCCTGAAGGACGATTTCAGCCGCCGAACATTTTTGCGATATGTCGCCGCACCGGCGATCACGTCCGCCGATATGATCCGTTTCGAATGCGAGGCTTTTATCGAACTCGGCGTGCCCGAGATCGAATACACCGACCAGGGCGGGGAATTCAAGGCCCGGCATAAACGCGCCGAACAGATCCTCAATTCGCTCCCGTCGATCCGCGAAACGGGTGGCTTTCGGCACATGCCGCATGCTCCGCACAATCCGCAGGCGACCGGAAAGGTCGAATCCGGCCACCAATGGGCCGAACGTATGGACCGTCTCGTCGGCCTCGCCATTACCGAAGGCCGTCAGATCACCATCGACGACCTGAACCGCTTCGCCGACCGCATCTGCGAACAGTACAACAATCGTACGCACCGCACGACCGGGCAAACGCCGCTCGAACGCTGGCATTCCGTCCGCGTGGATCTTCGCCGGCTTCCGCGCGAGATCGTCGAATCGGCTCTGCTTTCCGAAGAATTCGAAGCACGCCTCAATGCCGAAATGACCGTCGCCGACGGCCGCGGCAAACGGTACAAAGTGCCCGGCGTCCGTCCGTTCGTCGATTTTATCGGCAAAAAATGCCGCGTCGTCATTCCGGCGAATATCGATATCATTTTGCTCACCTTGCCCGACGGCTCCGAATGGGAACTCGACAAGGTTCTGCATACCGCCGACACCGCCGGCGAATTCCGCCGTGCCGCCGAAACCGAGGCCGAAGCTCTTACCAAAGCTTTGCGGGCCGCACGCCGCGAGGAAACCAAGGCGATCAAAGCCAAGCACAAATTCACCGGCGAGATCGCACCCGTTCCGCATTTCGATGTCGAAATGCCGCTGCCCGAAACCAACGTCGCCCATTTTCCGCATACGGAAACGCACGTCTCCGCGGACGAACTCGCCGCCGTCGTTCCGGGCGTCGCACCTGTGGCCGATTCCGCCGGCGTGGTGGATTCCGCCTCAAAGCTCCCCTCCTGGACAGGAGGGGTGGCAGCCGCTTCGGCTGACGGGGTGGTGGACGGCTCCGCGTCACCTGATCACCGCGTCACCGCGTCGCAAACCTACTCCGGCCGGCTGATCGGCTACTGGCAGGCCGTCGCCGAGTACACCGCTGCGTTCGACGGCGATATCGAATCGGCAAAATCGAAACTTTTAACGCTGTATCCCGGCACCGCCGGAACCTGCAGCACGTCCGAGGTCGAGGAGTTCATCGAACGCCTCAATTAGCTTGGATTGGGCCAGATCAGATCGGGATCAGCCAATCCAATCAGTTTTGGCTGATCCCATTTGGGAATTGTTGAACCCTGCGATTTTCGTAATATTTTTCCGAGTATTTTCAGAACAAAGGAATTATGTACATTAAATCCACTATAGGATGGCTGCGGGCTTGCGGCATTGGCTAGCATAGTGACGTGCATCAGCTGTTGGCGAAATGGGGCAGGCCTTGGCCCATTAATAGTGATGCGACCATTTGATGGCTTATTCTTCATGCCACCTTGTGGTCGTTGTGGGGGGAGTGAAACAACCGGATCTTTAGGAAGGGATCGCATGCGGAGGAGGCCATTGTTTCTTTTGTTTGTAGCAGAGTAAGGGAATGGGCTGTTTTGCTTTGTAACGTGAATTCCCTCTCTTCTTCTCTTTTTGGCTCTTTGGGGGTATAGTTTTTCCCCACACTGCCTTTGTGTGGCTTTTTGATGTATAGGTTTTTTGGGGTTTCTATTTTGGGCTGCACAGCCAATACTTGTCCATTTTCTCTTTATTTATACATCGGTGGTACTACCCACTTTTTTTTAAAAAAATCCACTATAGGATGGCATAAAGCGGTGTAAAACCGTGGTCGTTACATGTGGATTAATTTAAACGCCCTCGGAATCCCGTTAGAGGGCATCATTTTCACAAGGGTTATGTGCTTTGATACACGATAATTTTGTTAAACATTTGGTGGGTGGCGTCAAGCCACATACCCAGACACAAAAAACAATCCAAAAACGATGACTCATCAGCTGCCATGGAGCATTTCCAATGTGCCGAAGAGTTATCCCTGCACCCCGGGATCCAAGGGGCAGCAGGAGTCTAGGACGATGTCAAGCAAGGTCAAAACAAATCAAAAGAACCTCCGCGTGTCGCCACCATGGAGAGAGGAATAGGAAACAATAAAAAAATCGCAGAAAGAGACATGTCAATAGGTTTTATAGCCCTCTTTGGACTTGGAAACCAGGAGGGACGGCCCTCCTTTCCCCCTCTCTCTCTTGGTGAGGTACCCCCTCCGGGTGTTGGAAACTTGGAGGAGGCCCCTCCGGGTGCTGCGACTGGGAGGGAACCCCCCTCTGGGTTCTGCAGACCTGGAGGAGCTCCTCCGGGTTTTGCAGACCCGGAGGGGACTCCCCCGGGTTCTGTAGAGCCGGAGGGAGTCCCTCCTAGTTCCAAAACCTAGAGGAGCCCCCTCCAGGGTTCCTCTCTCCCCCTCCTGCTCTTTTCAAAAAAAAAAAGAAAAAAGAAAAGTGAAAAAAGGAAGACCAGGAGGGAGGCCAGAGTACATAGAAATAGAAAATAAAATAAGACAATTCTATAATTAACAATTTAAATAATAGAAATAAAATTATATTTTCAATTAAACTACAGAGTCTAGTCCAAATAAAGTATAGTCTACATGAAAGGAAACATACTCAATGCCGAGTGAACACTCGACCCGGTGAGCTGGCAACTACGAACCTTCGCGCTGCACTTTCAAACCTCGAGGAGGAACCGCTACACCTGAAAATTAGGGGGCTAGCCTCCTATCACTGGCTCAGTAGGGGTCCCGCGGAACCCCAACTATAAACAACGGCGGTAACAAGTAGCACTAACGAGAGCAACGACAACAACAGGAGTAGGAACAACAATGACAATGGCAGAAGGAATAGTCATAACAGGAAACATGGTGACTGGTAAAATCTCAGCTCTACAGCTACTACTACGACACCAGAAGCACACCCCGATCTCATAGTCAGGGGACCACCAGACTAACGGGAAAATCCTAGCTACACCGCCAGAAGAAACATCATGACATCTCTGTTGTGGAAGCCTGTCCTCGCTGACTAAGGCCCAGCCCAAGATCATGTGGTCTGGGAACACGGTCATGACCTTGCCTTCGTGAGCCTTACACCGTCCAGGGAAAATCCACGGTAATCCCTATTGAAAACCCTGGACCTCTATATCGGGGAAACCTCGTAGACGGAAAACCAAACCTCAAGTCACGAGAGTCTTGTCACGTGATGAGAGTACTGCCCACTAGAAGCAAGGCCAGATGCGCCCCCTGATGACTTAGTCCGCATCTTAAGTGTCTCCTTACTCGCCCCAGACAGACACTAAGACACCGTACTAGTAACTACAGAACAAGGGTCTAGTCAGGGTCGTGTTCATCAGTATGTGTCCGTAGTCCCCGATCATGTGTGCACACATTGACTAACTGCACTACGTCAGGCCCTCTAGCTAGTTTTTCTCCCGGCCAGAGCTCAATCCCCTATAGGGGAGGCCCTAAGGCAACCAGCCAAAAAACTATGTCTCACGGGTGTAGCTCTCCACCTACTCCCAGGTGGGTCGGCACACACGTACCCAATCAGCTACGACTAGTGGGGGCCACTAAGCAGACGACTCTCAACGAAAACCACTGAAATACGGATAGGCTACGCACAAGCCCGCCATAATTAGCTTGGAAAGTGGGTGGCACGATGCCACCAGACTCTAGGCAGTCCACTAGACCTATTAAATCCAATGACCCTTGAGTCACAAGACTCGAGTCAAGGCCATTGCACAGGACAACTCCATGCCGTTAATCTAATCTATCTCTAGGTCAGAAATCACGGTACAATAATTAGTAAGATGGTGCACGGCCGCCAACCCTAATCCCTTCCAAAGGGAAGCTAAGAAACCCTCTAGCCCTAGGCAGGCTGATTGAACTCATAGTCCATAGGCCATATGCATGGCCCACACGGAAATCACTTTCGGGGAAAGCTATCGGCATGTGGGAATGGCCCTCCGCACTCAGGCTGACTCACGGGGACTCGATTAAGTGTAACACGAAAGCCTAGAACATAAGAGGGTCACCCAGATTCCCAAAACCTATGGGCACATTAATCGAGATAAAATTATATCTCTAGATATCTAAAAATACGGTCACGGTCCTCACGGGGTGTCCGAGACAACCACGGTGCCATAGGTCGACCATTGGGTCTCAACTGGGTCGACCGGGGCCCAAAACGGGCTGGATCCCTGCATTTCGGTCGACCAACCCACAGGGATCAGTCAGCCAACCAGTTCAGTCGACTGAACTGGGCAGTTCGGTCGACTGAACAGGGCAGAGCTCCCAGTTCATGTCGAATCCCCGAACGATTGACCGATCCCTGCTGTCGATCGACCGAAAATGACAGAACGTCGCCCGGACCGGGCCCAGGGGTCCGTTTCCACGTCCCAAATCACCCCCAGGTGATGGGAAAAATATGGGGAAATCATTCCCCAACCTCTAGACCACGTAGAGGGCATGTTTAAACGCCAAAAATACAACAAAATAGGAAAATCCGTCCTATGCTCTAAAATCATGCTTTTATTCCCCAACGTGAAATAAACCTCGGTCGGCTCACCACGGCCTATAAAATGCAGGGAAAATGAAGTACTTAGGCTAGGGAACCATCCCCCTACCTCCACCGAAGATTTCCCACGCTGAGATCGCCATTTTCACGTGGAACGTCTCACGAACGCACGTTGGGTTCACGAAATCAAGAATGGCGAACATTGTGCCCCCATGTCTCGATCCTCGACCTCGCCCCGCCCTCGTGCCGTCTCCGCCTCACCCACCTTGCCTCCGTCAGCCACATGGAGAGGAGAGGGAGAGAAAGAGGAGAGAGAGAAAGGGAATGAGAGAATGGGGAGAGAGGGGGTCAAGGGGTTATTTATAACGAAAAGTTTAAGATTTTATAGAATCAAAAAAATATAAAAATAGGGAAAAATATTTCCCATGATCCTTAGAGAACACATAATGTGTCTGCAATGTCTTAGAGCTCGACAACACGTCGGTTCACCCTACACAAGGTTTCAAAGGCTCGACAGATAAAAATCTGAGTGAAGCACAAAACACCCTCCGAGACTCAAAAAGGCGCTCCGAGACCCACAGATTCAGATCCGGGAAAATTGGGGTGTTACAGACCGAGCCACTAGAATAGTAACTACGTTAAGTAGAAACCCGCACTAAAAATCTCTCAAGTGATAGGAGTGCTACCCGACTAACAACGAGTCCGGAAGAGTCCTCCGATGACTTACACCGCAGCCTCAAGTGTCTCCTTACTCGCCCTAGGCGAAAACTGAGACACAATACACTATACCACAGAACAAGGACTATCCAGGGTCATGCTTGTCAGCACGTGTCTACTGTCCTGACTACGTGTGCACACACAGACCATCTGCTCTAGGTCGGGTCCTCTAGCTGATTTTTCCCCTAACCAGACTCAAGCTGTATAGGCAAGGGGCCCTCAGGTAACCAGCTTAAAAACCTCTACACGGGACAAGCCTCCAACACTTCACACAAACGTGCCCAGGTCAGCTATGCCTAGTGGGTAGGGTCACCAAGGGTGAGAACTCGTCATAACCACAGAAGCCACCGAAGTACCACTGGTCTGTACTAATCCACCACGAGGCGGCTCTCTAGCACGAGAACCAATGACCACTAGCTAGACAGCTAAACTAGACTGCCGGTGAGTACAACGAAGATCGGCACACAAGAACCTCAGCCCCGTAACTCCAACAAGGATATCAAGCTGCTATACAACCCTCACGTGGGAACACCCTCCGCAGTCGCAGGACTCTCGTGAGGATAGTCGACGCGAGTAGCCCGACACAAGAATGACTGTCCACATTCCACCGTAGATAGGGATGGCCCACACTACTAATCTAGAACCAGCAGGGCACACAGAACCAAGCGGACATGCATTTCGCAAGGCCACCCCTCGAGCGGACAACCCGGAAGACCAAACCACAAAGTGCCATGCCCCTGGGCTGAAGGGGGACTGGAAGGCCAAGGTGCTGGCCACCAAGAGGGCTGGGTGGCCAGACCTTTGGCTGCCCAATAGGGCTGGGCGGCCAACCCTCTGGCCGCCCACCAGGATGGCTCGTTGAGACTGTGCATTGATTATCGCCAATTGAATCAGCTCACCGTCAAGAACAAATACCCGTTGCCAAGAATAGATGAGCTGTTCGATCAGATATCAGGAGAGCAGTATTTTTCTAAGATTGATCTCAAATCGGGATATCATCAGTTGCGAATCAAGGATGAGGATATTTTTAAGACGGCATTTCGAAGCAGATATAGGCATTTCGAATTTGTAGTAATATCTTTTGGACTAACAAATGCTCATGTAACTTTTATGCAGCTAATGAATAATGTGTTCCGGCCCTATTTAGACCAATGGGTCGTGGTGTTCATCGATGATATTCTTATTTATTCTAAGAGCAAGGGGGAGTAAGAAGAGCATTTGAGGATGGGATTGCAGATTCTGAGAGATCATCAGTTATATGTCAAGTTCAGTAAGTGTGAGTTTTGGTTACAAGAAGTGTCCTTTTTGGGTCATATAATTACTAAAGATGGTATTGCAGTAGATCCCTCTAAAGTAGAGGCAGTAAGGAATTGGGATAGGCCTGTGAATGTAACTGAAGTTAGAAGTTTTCTAGGCCTAGCAGGCTATTACCGAAGATTCATTAAAGATTTTTCCAAGATTACAGTACCCCTGACTAGGTTGACCCATAAGGAGAACCGATTCGAATGGTTAGAGGAGTGTCAGAAGAGTTTCCAGACACTGAAAGAGTGTTTGACCATAGCCCCTGTGCTGGCCTTACCTTCTGGAGAAGGGGGTTTTGAAGTGTATACAGATGCATTAGGTATTGGCTTGGGTTGCGTGTTGATGCAGTATGGTAGGGTAATAGCCTATTCTTCTAGATAGTTGAGGAAGCATGAAGAGACCTACCCTGTCCATGACTTGGAACTCGCTGTTGTGGTATTCACCTTAAAGATTTGGAGGCATTAATTATATGGGGAAACCTTTGTTGTATTTTCTGATCATAAGAGCTTGAAGTATTTGTTCTCCCCGAAAGAGCTTAATATGAGGCAGAGGAGATGGCTCGAGTAATTAAAAGATTTTGAGTTCTCCATAGAAAATCACCCTAGGAAATGCAATGTAGTGGCAGATGCCTTGAGCCGAAAGCCAATGGCTAAGCTGTCAAGTCTTATGTTGCAAGAGTGGAGGTTGCTCGAACAATTTGCAAGCCTAGATCTCAACATTGGTGAGAAGAAGGATCGGGTTATGATTGCCTAGGTTTAGCTTCGTCCAGAGCTACTGACTGAGATTAAGACCTTGCAAGAGAATGACCCTTTACTGGTACAGATCAAGGAAAGTTTGAATAGTTGACCATACTAATCTGTGTTTTTGTGCCAAGCATGTTTGAAGAGGCAGAGCCCCCGCCGCTGCTCACCAGAAGAAAATGTTAATATTTCATGCCGTGTAAGTCCATGCCCAAGGGCCGGGCAAGGCACCCCTTGTTTCAACTCTCCAATCTCGAACTCATTCTTCCGTACAAGGGGCGAATGCCCATTTTGCTCAACCCTCTTTATACGCCATAATCCTTGGGCAACGTAATGCTTACCATTCTAACTGGTCAACTCTCTCACATTATTGCTCTTTGCCTTTCAAGAGAGTTGATATTTATTATTAAAGCTTCGCCACGAGCTTTTACTTTACCCATCAGGCTGATTGGCTACATGCTCTCACCGCCATGGAGGGGTGGGAACTCTTATACTAGTGGGCCGTCTGCTACCCTATCCACCTTCATTTCAACTTCATCCATACTCCTGTCTATCACCATTGATTGTTCTCCATGGGCCACTCCACGGGTAAGGAGGAGGATGACATCCTCTCATCCCATGCATTCTTTGCACTCACTGCATTCCATGCATCCATTGCATTGCATTCGCATGCATTCACACTTCTTCTTTCCCGGGTTTCCGAACCCATATCTTCCCCTCCTTCCGGAACCTCCGAATCCTCCACATTCCCCATCTCACTCACCTCTACCTTTGGGATCTCTGGGTCCCCCTACACTTCTTGGACATTGTGCCCTCTCTAGTTTCCTCTTAGGGCATTGCGCCTTCTTCCACTTCTTATATCCAAACCCTCCGGATTTTCCTCTATCTACAGGGCATCGCGCCCCCTCCACATGCCTCTCAGGGCATCGCGCCCCTTCCCAACTCTTGCATCCGGACCCTCCGGATCTTTTTCTCTTCCTCCTGGGGCATCGCGCCCCAAGGTGTCTTATTCCTCCGGCACCTCCAGACCTCCCGCTTTGGGCATCATGCCCTTATATACCCTCATGCCCGGGTCCTCTGGGCTCCTCACTGATTCTACCTGGTCATCGCACCCCATTCCCTCTTCTTCCGTCGGAACCTCCGGACCCTCCGGACCTCCCTCTTTGGGTATCGCGCCCTTCCACACCTCCACTTCTGGATCATCTACATTTTTCTCCCCTTCCAGGGCATCGCACCCTTTTCTATTTCATTCCTCTGGAACCACCGGACTTCCTCCTAGGGCATTGCGCCTCTTCTGATTCCATCCCACCGGAACCTCCAGACTCTTTTCTCATCCCCTTCAATCTCCTTTCTGGGCACGTGCCCCTTCCTCTTTCTATCTCCTTCTGGAATCTCTGGATCTCCCAAGGCATCGCGCCGTCAGAATCTATGATTTCATAGAAAATCCTTAATTTTTGTCCCGAAAACTGACCGATCGCCCCCCAGACATGGGAACCGCCTATAGCAAAACAATCGAAGCAATCAACCCAGCCTCCCTAGTCGCCCACCAAAAAATAAGTAGAAGGATTTGAGAAGAAATTTGTTGTTCTCACTCAAATGCCTTCCCCATCTGGAGAGTCCACCGAATCAGGCATTCAGGCAGAAGTATAATAATAATCATCCGAAGCGACCCTCCTTCTCTCTCTGTCCACGTCTCCAGTTTGAAACTGATCCAATTATAAACAGAAAAAGAGGGGGGGGATAGGAAAGCTGTGACTATGCTCAACACAACCGTTTCATCCAAAGTGCCACCCCCCGCCGCGCACAACCGATCATCCAAATCCGTGCAACCGGGAGCCACACACGATCGGAACCACGGCTCCTACACAAAAACCACCGTCGATCATCCAAGGAACAGGTCAGACACGCACCGGCGCGACGATCGAGGCAGACAGTTTCCAAAACAGCGACGATCGGAGGCGGGCGGGCACCGCGTGGGATCGGCCGGCTCTCTCACGATCGGTGCGTCGTCGGCGCCTCAGCCGGCCAGGATCGTCTCCGAATCCCCGGAGACAGCAGCGGCGCGTCGAGTGGCGGGCGAAGGACGCTCCTCCACCGCAGTCCTTCTCGTCCGGATGCGATTGCGGCGCAAGGATCGGGGGAAGGAGGCAGGAGAGCAGCTCCGATCGAAGGCGGCGGGTGAAGAGGCTTCTCCAATCGCGAGAGAGAGAGAGAGAGAGAGAGAGGCGCGCGCGCACACACACACACTCTCTCTATCTATCTACCTCGTGTCCTTCGCCACCCAGTGCCCCCTATATCCTCCTCTCTTCTTCTTCCTGGCTCTGCGCTCTCTCTCTCTCTCTAAAATCCCTCTCTAACCTGTTGCTTCTATCTTGGAGTTGGAGGTGCTCTGTTTCTATTCCCCCCTCTCTATTCCGCGGAGCGAGTTGTCCGAATTTCTGCCCGCTTCGTAGCCCGCGTGGAGGAGGAAGAAGAAGAAAGTTGGGTTGGGGAGGTGAGCTCATGCATGCAAATCAAATGTGGCCGCTGCGGGGGCGCCCGTGGAGGATAGACAATGGTGTCTCTCTCTCCTCTCTCTAGACTCTCTCTCTCTACACTCAGTCTTCTTTTCAGATTTTTTCCCCCTTCCACCGGGGGCGTTCTTTTGTTTCGTTGGCACATTGGCCAGAAGGATCTGATTAGCGGTGAAAATTGAGTAATTACTTTGTCAAATATCAATATAT
>JANBPO010005561.1:0-19274 GCA_024336825.1 Amorphophallus titanum | reverse complement strand
AATTATCAATTTTTTCAGGATATGGCGTCCCTTCATAAGGACGCTATATCATAAACAGCATCCGTTACGATTGTCGCCAATTCTTTATGGTTGCATACCGATGTGCATCAGTTAGATACGTTCACAGACTCATACTACTGTTCATTTAAACGTTTTACTATTCATTAGGGGTTGAACAGTGCTACCTTGATGTTTATGGGGACTTTAAGAAATCAGAAGACATGATGCTGTAGAGAAAAATTCAGGGAATCCAGAAATATGCATAATATGATCTTTAGATACATGGTTCCACTGACATTAAATTTTAAACATGATGTGCTTATTAAATACACAAAATAATTGGTGTCAACATAGTTTGACATTAATTAATGGGCGTCCTTATGCAAGGTCTCTAATTCTTGTGATCAGCATCCACTGATCTGGATGCCAATTCCTTTATATGTAGAAAACTAAAACTACATACAGGAGATCAATGGATTACGAGCAAGAGATGCATGTATGATCATGGGGGTTGATTTCATATTTTCTTAAGAGGTTTAGTCTGGGTTAGGATAAAATCTACCTTATTGGTTTGACAGAAGAGATCGACAAACAGAGATATATGAAGATGCAGACGAAGAAAACTACAATGAACTGTAGCAGTAGGTGCGCATAGTAGAAGAACGGTGATACAACAAGAACCGCAGTAGCGCAAAGAAGTCGAAAGAAGAAGAAGATGATGATCTGTGCAATGGCAGTAGCAATAGCAATAGCTACAGCAGCACCAGCAGACGAGCAAGCAAGAATACACTGTCTTCGCAAATAGCAGGGAAGATGAATTAGGAGGACATCAATGCAACGTCATAGAGCAGTAGCAAGGATGCTTCTGCATTGCTCTGAGGGTTCTATTTATAGGGTTTTAGCTTTGATGACTCTATCGCATCCTATCAGGATTTGAATTCCCACGTAAAGAATCCTAATAGGTTTTAAACTTCCATGTTAATCTTCCTTCCTTCCTCATCGACAACCGCTTTCCCTGTTGAATAAAAACCCTAATCCTTCATGCATGTGTTCGATGGTAACAGGGCAATGGTATAAACAGAAATCCCTACACTCATATATATATATACATATATACCCTTAGGCCCACACCGTGAGGCCCATTTGGCTTTTGGTCTTCTAGTTGGGTTTATGTATTGCATGTGGGTTGGTGGGTTGGGCCTTATTCAATCATGTTAAGAGTTTAATTATAGTGGATTTTATTCCTCTACTAAAATTGTAATTTTAGATAGGTTTTTTTTTGTCGGGGTGCTACATTTGTAGACCCAGTAATGCTGGGGCCTGACCAGCCTGTAATTTTGCACATGCTTGATATTCCACCTGCAGCTGAAGCCCTGAATGGAGTGAAGATGGAGTTGGTTGATGCTGCTTTTCCCCTTCTGAAAGGTATTGTTGCTTTCCCTGGTGCAAGGTAGAAAATGCATATCATATTGTATTGCCTTGCCATTTCATATAACCAGCCGAGCCCTACATTTGTTGGTTAAAGTAACATACCTGTTAAAAACTTCAGGTGTTGTTGCTACTACCGATGTTGTTGAGGCCTGCACTGGTGTCGGTGTAGCTGTTATGGTTGGTGGATTCCCGAGGAAGGAAGGGATGGAGAGAAAAGATGTCATGTCCAAAAATGTCTCCATCTACAAATCTCAGGCATCAGCCCTTGAAAAGTATGCTGCTCCTAACTGTAAGGTAAATAATGTGCATAGATTAGTGTTAATATCAAATGACTAGGGTGTCAGATCTTCAACCAATTCAATGGCCAAATTGCTTTGCTTCAATTGCTACTATGTTTGCTTCATTGCCATGTAGAAACATATCAGTACATCCCTGTAGTTACGAGGGGAAATAATTTTTTGTGACTGATGGTCGTTTATTTTCAGGTTCTTGTTGTGGCTAACCCAGCAAACACCAATGCCTTGATCCTGAAGGAGTTTGCTCCATCCATTCCTGAGAAAAACATTACTTGCTTGACACGTCTGGATCACAACAGGGCTTTGGGTCAGATTTCAGAGAGACTGAATGTCCAAGTTAGTGATGTCAAGAATGCTATTATATGGGGAAATCATTCATCGACTCAATATCCCGATGTCAACCATGCAACAGTCAGGACAGAAGGTGGAGAGAAGCCTGTCAGAGAACTTGTTGCTGATGATGCATGGTATGAATCATCTACAATTGCTGGTTGACTTTGAAGTGGTAGCAGAGAATGCGCTGAGTTGCTTTCAATTCTCTCATTTTTTGAATTTGTATCTGGTAATGCAGGCTGAATGGCGAATTCATCACGACTGTTCAACAGCGTGGAGCTGCAATCATTAAAGCACGAAAACTTTCTAGTGCATTATCTGCTGCAAGTTCTGCTTGTGATCACATACGTGATTGGGTCCTTGGGACTCCCGAGGTTGCTATTCTTGACACCTCATGACATTTCTTAATTTTTTTGCTTGGAATATTCTCATGGTCCTACCTTTTCCCCCTCAGGGAACATGGGTTTCCATGGGTGTCTACTCAGATGGTTCTTACAACATACCAGCTGGGCTGATCTATTCTTTCCCAGTTACATGCAAAAATGGAGAGTGGTGGGTGAATTTACATCATCATTGTCCCATTGGCTTTGCAATTGTTTATCCAAAAAAAAAGAAAAGAAAAAGAAAAAGAAAAAAAAGAGAAAAAAAGGGAAAGAAAGAAAGAAAGAAAAAAGAAAAGAAAAAGGGAGAGATGAACCGAGTTCCCCATGATTAACGCTTACTCGTATCATGAGGAGACAAAGAGACAAACAAATCATGTCAGCTCCCGACACCCTATCGGCAATGATGAAGAGACACCTAATCTGAACCTTTCGTTTGGGTTGGGGAACAAAGAATAGACCGTTTCCTTGCTTTGGCACTCACCCCGTGCTAATGAAGTGACAAAGAGACAAACAAGTTGTGTCAGCTCCCGACACCCTGTCGGCACTGATGAAGCGACACCTAATCCGAACCTTTCGTTTGGGTTGAAGAACAAAGAATAAACTATTTTCCTTACTTTGACACTAACCCCGTGCTATTGAAGAGACAAAGAGACAAACAAGTCATGTCAGCCCCCAACACCCCATCGGCACTGATCCCTTTGGGCGACGAATATCCCTTCTGATCTGGACCTCCCGTCCGGATCAGTGAATGAACAAACTCTTCTCTCCATCCCTTCGGGTGACGAATAACTCATTTTTGACCGAGACCTTTCGTCTAGGTCATTGAGCGAATAAACTCTTCTCTCCGTCACTTCGGGTGATGAATATCCCTTCTGATTTGGACCTTCTGTCTGAGTCATTGAATGAACAAACTCTTCTTTTCGTCCCTTCGAGCGACGAATACCCCTCCTAATCTGGACCTCCTGTCTGGATCAGTGAATGGACAAACTCTTCTCTCCATCCCTTCGGGCTACGAATAACTCATTTTTGACCGAGACCTTCCGTCTAGGTCATTGAGTGGATAAACTCTTCTCTCCGTCCCTTCGGGTGACAAATACCCCTTCTGATCAGGACCTCCCATCCAGGTCATTGCATGAGCAAACTCTTCTCCACATCCCTTTAAGGTCGAATCAACTTGCTCAGGCCAAGTGCCCTGGTGGCACCATTTGGTAAATCGCATGACTGAAATGGTGGAGTGGTCCTCTCATCCTTCCTCTGGAGGGGTGAGCACTCTCCTATGCTCCCACACGAACCTCACCAGGGTCTCACTGAATGAAAACGCTAGCATGAGCCTGCACTTCACTAGGATGCAAGAAAGAAAAGAAAATTTTTGGGGTACCATGCATACAAAAGAGGCATAGGAAGTAATAGTATTCTATTCCTCGAAGAAAGCAAGCTACATGTGCTCCGGGACATACCCCTGTTGTTGACATGTTGGTCGGGAAGAGTAACTCCCGTGCTCACAGCCCTCTCTCCCTCAAACTAGCAACCTCTCCTTCTCCAAAAATCTCCCCACCCCGTGAGATGGTTTTGAACAAAGGTTTTTTTTATGTGGGGGCCTTCCCTCAAAGAAAAATCATTCGAAAATAGATTACGTGTGAGGCTACGTGAGTCTCGAACCGCCCCAGTGGCAGCAATTTCGGAGGATGTGCCTGGAGTGGGCAGATCATGGAGTTGATGGGCGGTTGACAGGAGGTGGCCAAGGTTCTGGTCATCCAAAGGAGCTGGGCAGCCAAGTTGATGGCCTTCTTTAGGGCCTGGGTGGCCAGCCTAATGGCCTTCTAGGTGGGTAAGGGCGGCTAGCTGTTTGGCCTTTTAGGAACCTGGGTGGCCAAGTTAGTGGTCTTCTAGGGAGAGATGGGTGGCCATCAGGTTGGCCTTCTTGAGGACTGGGCGGCCAAAAGTCTGGCCACCTTGGGATGTGGGCGGCCAGCTCTATGGCCACCTTGGGAAGGCTGGGCGGCCAGCTCTATGGCCGCCCAGGGGTATGGGCGGCCAAGACTATGGCCTTCTAGGGATCAAAGGAAAATGTAGAGAATCATATATAGCACCTCAAAAAATTCGCGAAGGGACAGGGTGGAGCCTACCTAAATAAGGATGAGACCCCACACTATTAATCAACCAAGGAAAAGAGTGTCACTTCTATGATGGCTAGACATGGTCCGCGGGATGTTTAAAATCAGGCGTCTACACTAGCCTTCAAAGGATTCAAGTGACTCACAGGCCATAGCTTCAAGAGACTCCGTAGGGACCGATGTTTGTCGTGCTGATGAGCGAGAGGCTTTCAATGTTCACCCTACAGATGGGTCACCCAAAGCCATACCACAGAGAGGTAGGCTTCTAAGGACCCTAAGTGATCAAGAGATAAATAGAGGGAGGTGGGACTTAGTCGTTGGGAATGGTGATCCTTGGTCTGTGACTCACATGGGAGGATTTCTCTATGAGTCTAAGTCGAGTGGTGTGAGGATCGAGGATTGTGGAATCCTGTCATTTGATTTTGTCGTGCTCCCCTGAGAGGGTAGAGTTGGCATGAGGATCAAGATCGGATGTGGCGTCCGAGTGAGGATCGACTCGTGATGTGGTGGTGGTCTATGGAAGAGTCCACGGATGGCTTGTTGAGAGTTGGATGCGCTTATCAAATCTGGTGAAGGACCAGGAAAGAAGAGATGCGGGACGACGGTGAGACTAGACAAGTGGACACGAACCTAAGATCTAGACGACCGGACACGACTCACTGACGACGACCATGTGAGTGTTCATCTTGTTTTCCATTGGTGTTTTGCATCGTTTTTACCTATTGTCCTTCATGCATGCATTTTTTCATCCTTTTTCATTAGTCTTGCATACTAGGGCATTTGGCTTGGGATACCTTCTCTCCCCACACCTTTTAGGAGATCTTTACCCCCCTCTTGATGAAGGAAGGACCCTCCAATTGACTATTCCTCTCATTGGACTGAAAATTCCTAAACCAAGGCCTCCGTAAGTCCCCGACATCGAAAGATTCCCTCTTCGATCACTGGGCTGGGTGTACCTTTTGAAGTTCCTAGGTTTAGCTGGCCTATACATGGTGAGATATAGAACCTAGTTGCCACCGAAGTAAACCACATATTGAAACTAGGTTCTCCACTTGAGTGAACTACATAAACCTTGATAAAATCATCTAATTCACCAAGGTTCAACTAAAAAAAATCAAGCGTAAACATCTCAGATTGTTTGATATCTTCGCAACTTGCTTTGATTGGATTATTGTTTGATTTGCATGATGTTTCACCTTGATAACAAAATCAACATGCTTAATTATTCATATAACTATGAGGATGACCAACCTAGCACATCATATAATCCTGACATTTATAATTCTCACCACAACTTTCATAAGGAATTTCATTTCAATTCTCATGATTTTGCCCGCCCCATGGGTAATCCTCAATTTTATAATCCCTCGCAACCGCGAGTCACTACTCCCCGGGGATCGTCTCCTCCACATAACAATACAGTCTCCTAAAATTGCATCTCACCCTCAACAAGCCCAAGCCCTTAAGGCCATTGTTGAGGGTTTAGCTTCCTCATCTCATCCTTCTTCTATTCCCTCACGGGTGGCCCATCACCCGCCTCCTTCATCCATTCATCCTCTTTCTGTAGTAGCCTATCACCCGCCTCCTTCTTACACCCATCCTTCCTCACGGGTGGGGTCCATCACCCATCTCCTTCTATTCACCCTCCTTTATGTCAAGTCGCCCCTCCAAGGCCACCATGTCAACCCTCTACTTCTTAAGTTACACCCCTCAACAAGCTCTTCTTGATAAAATCGCTTCGATAGAGGAACAATTGAAGAGGGCTACAAGCCTACAGTCTCCTCCTCCTCAAGTCAATCATCTTCATGCTTTCATGAACAACATCACCAAGATGGAGAAACATTGGAAGTAGAGGAGAGATAACAATGACATCGTATATATAAGTGAGCTAGAAGATCTTACAAGTTTTGATGATCAAGTGGATGCCGTCCACCCTCCACCCATTCACCCCACTCATTCATGTGGCCCTCCGCGAATTAGTGTATTTTTGGGCTAAAAATTAGATTATCAAAAATTAGAAAATTTCCTAATTTCTTAACCTTTTAACCCCCCCACCCTCTCTCTCCTCTCACGCCATCTCATTCTTTCTCTCCTGTTCTCTCTTATTCTCTCACCCTCTCGGCTCCAGCTACAGACGGAGGCGATCGTGGGTGAGGTGACGACGCCGGGGAGCTGCTGAGACGCGTGATGGAGCGAGGATCGGTTCGATTTTGGCGCGATCCTGAACGGTGGATTCAAAGCTGGTGGTTGAGTTCGCGTTGTGATTTTCGGCGCGGTTTAGTCGCCTTAGCACTCGATTACTTCGGTGGAGGTAGGGAGACGGATCGCCACTTCGTTCTACACGTTTCCCCTGTCTCTGTGCGCGGTTTGGAGCCCGATCGAGTGAGATCGGGCCAGTTTAGATAAAATCATTATTTTTGGGGTTTGTAAGGTTCACCAAAAATTGGTGACGGTTTGTAGTGTAATTATTGTCAAAATGACCGTCGGGATGTCAGGATCCTGTACCCGTCAGTTTCGTGTCGATTGGTTGTCATTCGGGGCCGGTAGGAGTCCGGGAACCCCGATGACCCGAATTGGGTAAATTCGTCGAAATTGTCCCGTTTTCACGATCGGAAGCATGCATGTGCCATTTTTAGGTTCCAGATGTCTTCTTTGGTCGTATGGCTTTGTTTCCCCTGCGCTTTGGCATGAAAGGGGCATGGAACAGGCCGATTCGGCCATTCCACTATTTTTCTCATCGGTTCGGTGTAACGGTCGTACCAAAGATAGTCACACTGTATGACGGTCCTACGATAGACTGCCACAACCATTGGTCGTTTCAGGTTCTTCGAGGCTGGGTCGGTGTGACGGACCAATATAGGATCGTCACATGACTGTAACGCGCCAATAGAGGTGCATCACAGTCTGGTCCTTCTCGAGGACTGTGCTTGTTAGTTCCTCAAAGACTGTGTCTTCCTTGAAGAATGTGTCAGTCGATTGGCTCTGACGGACCTCTCGTCGTACGTCAGCATTTTATAATGCACCTCCTTGAGGCCGTTACAGTTGTTTGACTGAGGTTTGGCTGGGTGGTGTTGCTGTAATGCAGCAACCCCATGCACCAGGGTTCTGTAACAAGTCCCTACTCGGCCGTTACATGCCCTTTTGTCTAGGTCTTGGTCTGTTGGCCCTGACGCCCCTGTCCTGGTGCGTTAGGGAGTGTAATGCCCCTATAGAGGTGCGTTACAGTCTTGCTGGCCGTGATGGCCTATGTTGTGCGGTGTTCGTCTGTTGTCAGTCTGTGTGGCATTTTGTAGTTCAAGGAATTGCATTGATGGTGCATCGAGAGATACGATGAGTGTGTTCTGACTGAACACTTGGCAAGTGTTGTCGGAGGAGCTGACCTGAGGGTGGAAATGGTTTTCCTAGTGCTAGAAGGTGTGGTTCCCAGCATGTGCGAGGTTTGAGGTCAAGTTAATCGTGAAGATATCTCAAATTGTCAGAGGTATGTTGGTTTCTCTGTGGTCGGAGAGAATTGCGTTTTGCCAAGCCCCGTCGCCTTGCATCGCGTGTTCAGATGGGTTGGCCCCTTGTGTGCCATGAGATCCGTGCGAGACGTGCTCGGTATTTTCGACAGTATGGTTGCCTACGAGAAGCTTTGCCCATCCCCTAATGTGTAAGGATGCATTGGCGCTATTTCGGAAGGATGAGCGCTACTTTGGGTGGTGCTTGTGAGAAGTTTTGGCTGGTGTTGCGATTTTCGATGTGTTGCGAATCGGAGCCTACTGAGTTACAGGAGGATTGCCAGATCAGAGAGAGAATCTACGCTCTGGGTTTGAGGTAGTTGAGTTTTCCTCACCCTGTTGTTCAGAGTTAGCTAGTTGAGTTGAAGATTGTCGGGATGGTGAATCCTGAGACACTGTGATGGCGATGCGCGTGGATCAGAGTGTGCAGCGAAAGCCCGATGGGCAATAGCCCACAGGTCCAGGAATGTAGTGCTTGATGTTACGGGTGAAGTTCCAAGTGTGAAAAGAGCATCAGAGAATTAGTTCCTCGGTGTGAGATTGTTGTTGGCTGAGTAAGCCGTCTCAGTTGCTGTGTGTCATGCCCTGAGATATATGTATAGCAGAAGTGAATCGGAGGCATGAGCAGTCGGCAATATGCCTCAAGCTAGCAATATAATCAAAGAGCAATAAACATCCACATAAGAGACGAATGCATAAGGATATGGACTCAAAAATCTGACTTCATTGAATGATAATAATCAAAGTACACTTATGTTCAACTCTTGGACACTTCAAATCACTAGACTTAATAAAAAGAAAAATTACATAGTTGACTCATGACACTTAAACTATCTAAGCTTGCTCTCGTCTTCAATCGCTCTCGGACCCTTCACTCGAGTAGTCCGAATCCCCACTAGAATTTTTTGAAAAGATTAGAAAAGTAGGGAATAAGCACACTTACCTAGTAGGTATCTTCGTATCAACATGAATGCAATGTTTAAGTAATTAACACTTTAGCTCTAGAAGGTAAGATAAAGACGATACGATAAAGGAGAATAAAATCAAAGTAGCACTAGTTAACAAGATATGAGCAAGATATATGGATGACTGTAGGAGGGTACTGATGTGTCAAAACCCTGACCAAAATATATTTATGACAAGGGAATAAAAATGGCTTGAGCATAGCTTTACCAGACACCAATTTGATACCCTTTAATATAAGACTTCAATATCTTCAGAGTAAGAAAAGTGGAGAATCGTTTCCATCACAAAAATCAGAGCCCTCTGTGACTGACTATTAAGAGCAGAACTTGAATAGAGTTACAAGAAAAATAGACCTGCTCCACTGCCAAAGTTCTTCCATTTATTATTGCAAGTACCAAGGTCATTAGTAATAGCTGACTAAAAGGGCCATACTGGCTGGCCCAAAGGTGCACCAAAACCTCACTACACTACATTGACTCAAGACTGCCCTGAAGCCAAAACCAACAGACCAAGCAATTCCCCCACCATGCCACAGCAGTGGAGGTTGCATGTTCCAAATGGAAAAGTTAGCAGCACAGGATTTTTTTTTTCACATATGGGTCATCTAGCTTAAGACTGTTTACAGCCATAGGGATGCACTAATGCAGCACCCGGGACGCCGATAGAGTTAAAGATCACTCTGACTTCATTCCCTCGTTCACATCCCCATTGGTTTCAGTCACACTCCACTGCTCTCTCAACTGCAAAAGATTAAAAACAAGGTCACAAATGTCAGAAAACGGATGGTTTAATCTGAATAAAGCATCTATCCTATGGTCCAATTATTGCAATACGACCTGGATCATGCATTCTTATAAACGTAGTAAGCTTAAAACATGTGTGACACCTCTGTATGATAGACATGCATATGTATAGGCATGTCGCATATCGATAGCACCGTCTTTTGATCAAATATCAATTTCAAATTTAAGGAAGAACAGTCCCAAAGTTATTCAGGTAATGCAACTGGTTAAAACGTCAAGTGCCCGGAAAGTCTAGAGAAGTCGCCGTTTCTTTCCTTCCAGGAAGCAAAGATTTGAAAGTGACCAAATCATTCTTTTTTTCCTCCACGCAAATTAACCACCCTTTCAAGATTCAGGGCAAGTAGATTCGTTCCTTATAAAGGATTTATGTAGGCTCCATTAATTTTGATCCGCAAAACCAAATGCAATAAGGTTCACCAAGAAGATGACAAGAACTTGGAATTTTCAGATCTCACAATTTATGGGCTTTCTACATTGTTGGTTGTCACAATGACAATCGAGATACTAAAGGCACTTGCATCTTCACACAAAAGCATAACAAGATTCCATTGTGAACGATTCTAACTACTCAGTGTCTCTTCTTTTTTTGCTCTCTTTTTCTTTTTTGTTGGGGTGGGGGGTTTCCTTTCCTAATCACAAGCTCCTTCTTCCATCATGTAGCAATCCAATCACACACATGCTGTTTTGTGCACATCCTTTCTGGATGCATTAATTAATTCCAGGTTGTATTTATATTTTATTAGCTGTTGTGATCCTATAATTTCAAATAAAATCAGGCTCAAACAAGCTCTACCATGCAATTATTATAGTGTTAATCTGGTTTCACTATGATAACTATCTAAATGTCTTCTTCCACAGAACAACGGCACAACACAACCATGAGTTTAACAAGTCCACTTAGAAAGTATGTAGCAAAGATGTGTACCTTTGCAAGGTGTGCCTTCTGGTATCTATACCCCTGCGATGATCAGCAAAATCATTAGAATCTCATGACATTTCAAGTACAAATCACCAAAAGAAAAGGAATTACATGACTAGATGAGATGGGAGCAAACCTTGTCAGTTCCATATATATAGTCACAGTAGGTAAAAACAGAAGCGAAATTGCTCTGGCTCTGTCCTCCAACATAGTGATGATAATCATGGTACTCTGCACCCCCATAGAAAGGAATGTACTTTGTGGGAGTAAAAGGAAAGTCATAACTGCTCAGTAACAGCATGCCAGTTGGTGTTAGTAGCGAAAAACAAAATCTATTGTTCTACATATGATATACAGATACAGTGACCCTCTGTGACACTTCTAAGAAAGTAATAGTCGAACACAATCATCAGTATCTTCTCTTTGTTCTTTTGTAAAGTCTGTAACCTTCTTTTGCTACTGTGCAGTAAAGCACTAGCAAGTTGTCTGTCATTTCATACTCATTCGCAAGCTTACTAGGATCCAGAAAAGAAGAGAAAATAAGAAATGAGTGTATGGAAGGAAAATGCAGTGGCACGAAAAAAAAACCCTTGGCCAACCCCAAAAAGACTGCAATCTCGTTCTGATAATGACAATTAACATATTCGGTTGGTAACCACCAGGCTGCTTATTAGGTCACATCAATATGGGAAAACAGATATAGATGTAAATGCTTTTTTCTTTTTTCTCCCAACAAAAGTGAATTGGACATACCCTATGCACAACAGATCATAGTTGTCAAGGCGCACGCCTAGGCGCCACTTAGACGACGCCTAGGTGTGAAGGTGTTTTTTTTGGAGGAAAGGCGCACAAACACCTTAATGGGCTGTAATAAGGCGAGCCCAGGCACGCTTCAGCGGCCTAAGCACCCAAAGCGGCCCACCTGGGCGCTCGGGTTCGGTGGCAGCGGTTCAGACCCGTTAAGCAATCCACAATTCGGATCTCTTTTAAAATGGCCCCATTCACCACCCCTGTTCGATCCCCAAACCCTAAGACCCCCGATACCCTTCTTCCTCTCCACCCTCTGACTCTCGCTAGGGTTTGCACCTGTGACCTGTCATTGCTACCAGGGATGCCGTCTGCAGCCACCATCGCCGCCGGCCGTCGCCGCCAGTGCCGCCATTGAGCTGTCAGCAATCAGCACTGTGGTTGTCTGTCGCCACCTACTCGCCAAGGACCTCCGGCGACCGAGGTATCCTCTCTCTCTCTCCGTCTCTGTGTCTGTCTCCTGGCCCCCTCTCTCTGCTCTCTCCCCCGCCTCCTATCTCTGTCCCCTGTCCATCCTTCGCTCCCTCCCCCTCTCTCTCTCTCTCTGTGTCTGAGAGCGATGGACGACAGTGAGAGAGCCGACTCTCTCTGTCTCTCTCCTGCTCCCTCGTCCTGTATCTCTCTTCCCGTCCCTCCTTCCCCTCCGACTATCTCTCCCTTCCACCTCTCTCCCGCCTCCTGCTCTCTCTCTGTCTCACTGTCTCTCCACCCCCCAGCCCCTGCTCTCTCTCTCTCTCTCTCTCTCCCTCACACACACACACAGAGCACTCCCTCTCTCCTGTGCGGCCCTGCCCCCTCTCTCCCCCACCCCCTGCTCTCTCTTTCTCTGTCTGGCAGTCTCACAGAGAGCACCTGCTCTCGGCCCTGCCTCCCCTGCCCCCGACTCTCACTCTATATCTCTCTCACAGTCACACAAAGAGCACTTGCTCTCTCTCTCTCTCTCTCTCTCTCTCTCTCTCTCTCCATCCATTAACTTGAGTCGTGTGGATCAGTTGTTTAGTCGACAATGAGGAAATTTAGTTCGGTTTGACATGTTGCTTAGATGCTTTCATTACTGATTAGTTCCTGGCCCTATTCCCTACTGTTTGAGACTGTAATGGCTGAATTGGTGGTTACTATAATAGGGGTTTATATCATACGTCTTCTATTAAAAATTAAACAAGCTTTCTGACAGTTAATTATACATAAGAATTCAATTATATTTCATGAGCATGAATTAGCACCCAAGCTGGTGAGAAAATATGCCTTATGTATTACTGTCAATATAAATAAAGTGGCCATTAGCCAATCCTTGGTGGACACCAGCACATTTATCAATGTATTGCCACCTAACACATTGAAGATCTGTAAACTATCCGAGAGTGAAATTTGGCCTTCATCCATCACAGTGACTGCTTATGACAACACTAAAAAGTCGCTTATGGGGATGATTACTCTAAAGGTAGAACTGGGTCTGGTATCTGTTACTTTTAATTTTCACATTCTGGACATGGATCCTACTTTCAATGGAATTTTGGGCCGACCATATATTCAAGCACTTGACACCGTCCCTTCTACCAATCACCAATGTTTGAAATTCTCGCACAAGGGGTGAGTTGTTAAAGTTACAAGTATATCCATCCTGCCAGTGGTGGATGCTCTTTTGGCCACGTCATTGCCTTCCATTTGGCCGACTAATAAGCCTTTGCTGTCTATGCTTGACCTTGCTGACCCACGGCATGATCTATTAAGACCACAAGCTCCTGTTTCCATGTCAACACCGGTGTCACTTTTACCTACAAGGGGAAAGAAGAAACAGATAATGAATACCCCTGGTAGGCGTATCATGATGAAAGTGAGCTATAAAACTAGCAAGGGATTAGGAGCAAGGCTCTAAGGCTGACTAAAGCCCATAAAAGATCAAAAACTCATTCCCAAGGCAGCCTAGGGCATAAAGGGCTGAGCAAACCAAAAGTTATAAAAGATGAAGAAGAGCCATGGGCCACTATGGCATCCACATTGAAGACCGACATGCGGCCCCTTACATGGTCTCTTTATTATCATTTCATGAAAGGACCTACTGAACAGGCCAAAGAACAGACTACGGTGATCACTTCAGTGCTGGACAATCAAGATGGTCATTCACGATAGTCCGCTAGCCACTTAGCACCATTGGCCACCTATAAAGCTTTGGAGTCCTTGAGGCCATTCAAGAGAAGAAAGATGGATGATCCTGAATGCGAATGGTATAGGTGATTTGACATGCATGATATTACTATAGCCTTGAGCCGATTGTTCATGCCAACTCACCCAAAATGGTTGCCTCTCATTCATGACATTCTGGAAAAGCCAATGGTGATTACTAACAAGAGGTAATTGCTCAGCAACTATACAAATACTGGAGAGCTGGATGTACCTTTTGAGGAAGGCTTTACTATAGACAGGTTGTGGGCCAACCTTTTTCTTGTTGACGCCATTCACCCATCTTTACTACCACTTTTATGGGCCAAGCTTTTCATGGTCCTCGTGAGCTTCCAGGTCACCTCTTGATTGGCTTAGGATAGGGAGGTACAGTGCTCTGCCCCAGGTGCTCCTTGCAGCAATGATCTAATTGGGTAGATGCAAAAAGGTGGTTACCATGAATAGCGACCTTTCCCAGATTTGTAAACTCACATAAATATTGACCAAAAAGATTTTTATGGTAAGCCAATGATGACATGGACGGTTGACTATCTAGGAATCCTCTCCAGACCTTAAAATCTATGATTTCGGAGGTTTACGATTCTGTTTTAATCCTTTGGATGATCTTCAGAATGAGTTGTAGGTTTGAGAGAGAAATTACTTGAGAAGCCTTCTGGTGTGTCGACGCAGCAATGATCCTGCGTTGATGCAGCTTCATGTATCCTGCACATGTTGGTGAGCTGGCGTTGATTGCGTTGACACATTAAAGGCACTACGTTGGCGCAGCCTTCATTTATTTTGTTCATTTAAACTCAGCAAGCCCTTTGTCAGCCTTACTAGGTATTTTTCACCATTAACGCCCATTTATCTACCTTAACCATCTATTTTTCACCCTTAATAGCATGAGCCATCGCCTTTGCTCATTGTTCACCTTTGCGAGCTATTTCTCCTTGACTGCGTTGACACACAGGGGCATTGCATTAGCACAACTATGTTGGATTTGTTGCCTTCAGCTCCGCAAGCCATTTTTCAACACTGTGACCCATTATTCATCCTTGTAGCTTATTTGACTACCCTGCACAGCCATTTGTCACCCTTATTCATCAATAGCCATCACCACTGCTTCTTTCAGCCTTGTGAGATTCAACATGCTGGAGACGCATAGTGCATTAACGCAAGACACTGGTGTGTTGACGCCATCTGCTGGTGCTATTGAAGACTGGGCTGACTGTAGGCGCGATCAGCAGGAATAGGGTGCTTATGCAGAGGGTGCGTTAACGCAGCAGACTATTGCATTGATGCATTGAGGCTCTTTTTAGCCTTGTAGGTCTAAAGGTCACGACTGACATCTATTTTTCACCATTGTCTAGCTCTTTGTCAACCTTAAGGGACTATTTGTCACACTTATGAGTGTATTTGTCACCCTTGTTTTTCTTGTGTGTTTGCCTTGACATCCCGGCTTGGTTGTGTCAACGCACAATGGATGTTGCGTTGACTCTACTCTCATGTTTTTTTCTTCTCAGCTCTTCTTCTCCCGTGCCAAGCTATTTTTCACCTCTATCAACCTATTTATCACCATTAAGTTTCATTTGTCACCCATAGAGATCTATTTGTCATCCTCACTCAAGTGCTTGACTACTTTGCCCTCCCCCACTTAAAAGAATTTATTCTCCAAATTCAATTGCATATATATGGAGACATGGAGGGTGAGAAGTACTTATAGACTAGAATAGCTCTGGAAATCTCCTTCTCATAGACTCCTCGGTTTCCCATGTAACTTCTTGTTCTAAGCATCAATCCCATTGGACTTTTACCATAGGGATAGTCTTGCTCCTCAAAACTCAGACTTCTCGATCGAGGATCTTCATTGGCTTCTGCTCATAGGTAAGGTCCTTCTGTATCACCAAGTCAGTATGGTCGATGATGTGGAGAGGATCGTGCGCATACTTCTTCAGCATAGAAATATGGAATACATTGTGCACCTCTGATAGTTGTGGAGACAAGAAAATGCGGTAAGCTACCTCGCCCACTCTTTCCAATACCTTGAATGGACCAATAAATCTCGATGTAAGCTTGCCCTTAACACCGAATCTTCTAATACCTCGACCGGGAGAGACCTTGAGAAAAACATGGTCTCTAACTTGAAATTTCAGATCTCTTCTTCTATTGTCAGCATATGACTTCTGCCTGGACGGTGCTATCTTTAGTCTTTCTCGAATAAGGTGTATCTTCTTGGTTTTATCTCTTACCATATCTGGGCCTAGAATCTATTTTTCACCGACTTCATCCCAGCATATTGTAGATTGATAACTTCTGCCATAGAGTGCTCGAAAGGTGCCATTTGGATGCTAGCTTGGTAGCTGTTATTATAAGTAAATTCGGCCAGGGGTAAGTGGTCATGCCAACTATCTCTGAAATCTATAATACAGGCCCTTAACATATCTTCAACGACTTGGTTTGTCCTCTCGGTCTGACCATTTGTCTGAGGGTGGAAAGTAGTGTTAAAGTTAAGTTTCGTCCCCAGAGAATGTTGTAACCCTTTCCAGAAATAGGAAGTGAAGCGTGGGTCTCAGTCAGATACGATGGACACAGGAACTCCATGCAATCTAACAATCTCCTTGGTATATAAATCAGCAAGGATATCAACTAACCATCGGCCTTTGATAGGCAAGAAATGAGCCAATTTAGTTAGGCGGTCGATGATCACCCAAATTCCATCATGTCCGCCCTTAGACTTAGGCAAACCCATGATGAAGTCCATGCCGATGTCTTCCCACTTCCACTTGAGAATATCTAGTGGATGTAACTTTTCGGTGGGTTTCTAATGTTCCGCCTTCACTTGTTGGCATGTCAGGCAGCGACATACAAAGTCTGCCACCTCCCGTTTCCTATTAGGCCACCAGAAAGTTTACTTCAAATCTTGGTACATCTTAGTGGCTCTAGGGTGAATGATTAGGGAAAGGAGTTTTTATGAGGAAAGGACTCTTGCTGTTCCAATCCCATTGGAATTAGGGTCTTTTGAGGTTTTTGAAGTCTATAAATAAGAGGCTTTGTCCTCTGGTCCAAGGCTATTGGATGAATGCAACCAAGGAGATCAACGCGCATGCTGTTGATTTGAAGAAGCTTCTTTCTGTCGCCCTGTGGAACAAGCGCCGTCCCCTTTCCCTCTTCCTTTACTGCTAACAGGGGCAACAGGAAGCTCTTTCTCCTAGTCTATTGGTTTTGGCATCTCTCTCGTTTGCTCTTTCTCCTAGTCTATTGGTTTTGGCATCTCTCCCGTTTGCATACATATTCTTAGTTCCTTTCATAACATACTATTCTCCCTCCCATAGCTCCTCTTTAGGGGTTTTAAAAGGAAAAATAAGGTGTGTTCATGTTACAATTGTGTTACTATTACTTTGGGATTTGATACTGCACCTTTGGCTAATCCACTTGCTTCTTTGTTGTTTGTTATTCTTTTGCAAGGGTAATCAACACTAAAACCCTCTTCATCGGCTGGCCGATTTGAAGAGGAAGAAAGAGCTTGCAATCCCCTGCTTCTCATCACAAGGTATGCGATCACTCCCCTATTTCCTTTGAGGAATTCTCCTCCGGCGATCACACTTCCTCTTAGCATCTCATGCTTAGTTTTCCCTTTAGTTCTTTTAGTTTTCTCATTCCATGATCTTTTGTGTGTCATATCATGATGATTGAGTGACATGGTTCACAAATTGGCGATCACAGTGGGACATCTTTTATTTTAGTTTGAGTACCCCCTCCTTTGGCACCCACGTGTGCCCCTCCTTGGTGCTCCACTTAGCACACTCCTTTTGTGCATCACGTGCATAGTTTTCTCACTGCGATTAGCCAATTTGGAACATTATTCTCAACATTTCAAAGTTGTTTTCTGTTCTCAGGTTAAACAGCGACTTTCCCAAAGTCGCTATTTCATTATTTAGCGCCCTGCACACAGGCGTTGTTCCTGTCTATTTTTGGTATTTCTGGAGCTTCTTTGATTCACGCCTCTGACAGAGGCGCTGTTTATTATTTGGACGCCTAACACCAAGTCGCCATTCATACAGTTTTCATGCCCCTCACAGAGGCGTTATTTTATTTATCCACGCCTGACTCCAGGGCGTCACTTACATTCATCATCATTGTTCCTGCTGTTTGACGGCTGGCCCACAGTCGTCGTTTCGTGATTCAGCGCCTTTGGTTAGGCCATCATTTATACTATTTGCTCAATGTTGCTGTGATTTCATGCCTCTTCCAGAAGGAAATCCATTCCCTAGATACACCTCGAGGATAATTATATGGAAACTATGTTTGACCACCTGACGTGCCCTTTCGTCTGCATTTATTACTGTGCATTTGTTGTGCTACTCTGTCGGCAGTTGTATGTGTATAACACATCTGCATTAATTGCTTAGTATCTATGAAGATGCTCATATATTGTGAAAGTGTGTTATATAATATATTTTACTACGTATTCAAAAGCATGTTGTCTCTTCTAACAAAAAGAATGAGTTTTGTATTACTTTTTGTCTCCTCAAATATCAAAATTTCCTACTTTATCTCATGTCACATTTAAAGGTCTGTATGGCAGAAATATTTCTAGTAACACTGTAGGCCAGATGGCCAGAGGAAGATAGAGACAGACAAGCATTCAAGAAGGAATGAAAAGTGACAGACGCAGCTTTGTAACGTAAGATTTATCCTATCTACTACCTGGACAAGATGTGAGCAACCATGCTGGACAAAGACTCAACGATCTACGCTAAAGTTCCAGGTCCAAAGGGTCCATACAAATCTCCATGAGTTGTACGCTGAGATACGACCATTGGACAAAGATGTATCTAGCGGTCACCAAGATTTTATCCCATAGATACAAGAAGGCTGCAACAACACAAAAAATGAGGAACGAACAAGCACAAACAAGAAGGACCAAACAAGCTTACGGGATCAAGTATTTATGCACTCTCTTGCAATCAAAGCGATCTTAGCGTCGTACTTCCTGCGCTCCAATGACCATAATAACTTCACCGCATTCAAAGTTCATCCTTGAAGTTATTCATCCGATGAAGCATTATAGAGCAGGATATTGTGTTGTAACGATATTCTTCTTTTCTCCTCCTCTTACATTTATTACAATCATTATATTCACTCTTTGCTGCTCTGTTAGAATGACATGTGTTAAGAGCGTTTGTTGCTCTGTGAAATTGGCACTGTGGGTGACTGGTTGGTCTGTTAATATCGTGAAAATCAACTGGATGACTACCTCCTGGAAAGCTAATTGGTGCAAAATCACCTGAAAAACTAAGTCACTAGGAGTGATTGTTAGTTGGTTAAGACCTGATCAAAATTAACTGGGTTGGTGGTTCATGAAAAATCACTAGAATCTGTTGAGTCCTACAAGATTAGCTGGGGAAGTGACCATAGTAAAACAACTATTGTAACCTTGATAAACGGTTAGTGAAATATCTCGGGTGAGTTACAAGAGGACTGGACGTTGGGAAGTCTGAGGGCTAACTGAACCAATATAAATCAATTGTCTATTGTGATTTGGTTGTATTATGATATTTT
>JANBPO010005555.1:0-18284 GCA_024336825.1 Amorphophallus titanum | reverse complement strand
AGCTGAAAAATTATCTGAAAACTCCCCCTATGCTTGGCGCACCGGTGAAAGGGCGACCGTTGATTCTATGTATAACGGCCACAAATTACTCTCTAGGGGCAATGTTGGCCCAAAATAATGAAGAAGGAAAAGATCAAGCCCTCCACTATCTCAGTCGAAGGCTGGTCAGGACTGAAGAGAAATACACCTTTATTGAGAAGGTCCATTTAGCCCTAGTCTTCGTAGTCAAGAAACTCCAGCACTATATGCTGTCACAAGAAATAAAACTAATTTCCAAGGCAGATCTGCTAAAATACATTCTCTCCGAACTTGCACTCAAAGGCCGCTTAGGCTAATAGGCGGTGCTACTTATGGAGTTTGATATCTCCTACGTGTTGCAAATAGTTGTCAAAGGCCAGGCTATCGCGGATTTCTTCACTACACACCCGGCGCCTGAAGATTGTCCGTTGGCGATAGAACTACCCGAAGATGAGACCCCGGAGGTAGACCAAGTGTAGCACACTTTATGGCAGTTGTACTTTGATGGTGCATCCAGAATTGATACCCCAGCTATCAGGCCTGTCAGAGTCAGAGCCGGTGCAGGCGTAGTCCTGAAGTCTCCTGAGGGAGAGGTCACATATACTTCCTACTCGATAAACAAGTCATGCACAAACAACGAGGTAGAATATGAGGCCTTGATTATCGGTCTGCAAATTACCTTATCCATGGAGATCTAGATGCTTGAAGTGTTCGAAGATTCCATGCTAGTCATAAAACAAATGGAAGAACAATTTGATGTGCAAAAGTAGGAGCTCCTTTCATACAGCCAGTTGGTGCTACGGTTGATGGCGAATTTCTACTTCGTTGAAGTAAAGCACATCAATCGAGGACAAAACGCTTAGGTAGATATCCTCGCAAAGTTGGCTACTTCCTTGGCGATCTCGCTAGACGCGGGCCTATCTATAACTGTCATCAATATACACTAGGTCCCCAGCATGATAGAGGTCCTAGCCAATGAAGAAGAGAATGAAATAATGACTGTGGAAGAAATTTGACAGCCTGATTGGCGAGAGCACCTCCTACGTTAGTTCCAGTACCAGCAGCTACCGAAGGAGAAGGAGCAAAGAATGAAATTGCTCAGAATCAAAGACTCCTATGAGATGAGGAACGAAACCTTGTTTCGAATAATGGCAGACGCCCAAAAGAAAATTCTATTACGTTGCCTATCTAGAAAAGAAGCGTGGCAGGTAATGAAAGAGGTTCATGCCACGTCAGTTAGGGCACACCAAGCCTATCCGAAGATGAAGATTGAAATAAAGAAATTGGGTTCAAGAATTTCAGACCACTGCTTCCTCCAATTCAACAAACAAACAAAAATTTACTCCCCTCACAAAGCCAACCAACAAGATACACCCTACAACAATGCACAAAAAATGTAAACTTGTTGAGAGGCGTCTCCCAAACTCAATTTTTTTTTATAAAATTTCTCAAAGAAGATGGAAAGACATAATCTTTACATCCCAGTTCATCAAAATTGAACAACAATCATAAGCAGAAGCAAAAACAACATCAACAACAACAACACGAGGAAGAACCCATACCTAAAGAATGACACCTCGAAGGAGAAGAAGCATGGGGAAGGAGGAGGATGAAAGAAGAAGATGACACCGGCATCTTCTATGGTTGGTGAGGGCGATGGTGGACAGAGGCGGAGACGGACACGGGAGGCAGAGCTTGCAGCGGTGTGACTCTCGCAAGATGATGCTATCCTCTACTGCGACTGGTGAGGGTGATGGCGGACAGGTGTAGCCCTCATGAGATGACACCGACATCCACTATTGCTGGTGAGGGTGATGGCAGACAGAGACTGAGGTTGACACAAGAGGCAGAGTGCACATGCAACGGTGTGGCCCTCGTGAGATGACACTGGCATTTGCTGTAACTATAGAGGGCAATGGTGGATAGAGGCGGAGACAAACATGTGAGGTAGAGCAGGCAGCGGTGTGCTCACAAGATGACGCTAACATCCGCTGCAGCTGGTGAGGGCAACAGCGTGGTGGCCGCAGCGGCTGGTGAGGGTGATGACGAGCTGGCCATGGCGCTTCCGGAGGAGTCAAATAGGGGGAAGAAAGAAGACGATTAGGAGGAATAATGTGAGGCGTGGTTTGCGGTTTGGGGATTTTTGAGGGGATTTGGGTCGCCAAGTAACTTGCAATAAAAAATTCCTAATTTTGTTTAGGCGGGAGTGGGCACTTAACCTGCCGCCAGAACCCCTAAAACCTATTCTTATGGGTTGACATGGAATGGTCAAGGCCATACCTTCAACAGGCGATATCATTGAGTCTTTTCCTAGAACCATAGCTATCTACTCTTAAGACACTACCAAACCGTATGTATGATACACCACTTACCTACGACATGGAGCGTAGTTAATATATAAACCTAAATAACCCTAGGTATAGTTGAGTCTATTCCTACGACTAAGAGAACTGTAGGTATGTGTCATAGGTATAGATCCCTTTTGGTGTAATGCTACCTAGCTCCCTGTGGACGCTAAAAAAATGATGATGATGATGAAGGGAGAGAATGATGATAACGATGATCATACGGCATGCACGTCTCGACACTCGAGAGAGATAGTTATAAAAAAATTATCTCTAGGTAAATCTTCCCGATTCTAAGGAAAATAACTAAACATCTATTTCCTCAGGTACCTCGATTTCTTAATGGCTCATCGTGTGAACTGGGATGAGATGCAACAAACTGTTGCAGGTCTTACTCAGGCCCTGCAAACTATGGCCCAAGCTGGCGCAAGGGCTAGCGCGGGTAGCTTACACGGTAATTTTTGGAGTTTAAATCCCCCTCGGTTCTCTAGATCTTCTAACCCAGACGAAGCGAAAAACTAGATTGATGAGATGAACCGTATATTTGACGTCATGCAATACACCGATCAGGAGAAAGTCTGTCTCGCCACATTCTAGCTAAATAAAGACTCCCGTACCTGGTGGAAGTCTATTCCGACACTGCCTGCAAATGCACCACATACTTGGAATGAATTTCTTACTCTCTTCCGAGCCAAATACTTCTCTGAGCACATCAAGGAGCGAAAGGCTATGAAATTTACTTCTCTAAGATAAGGCATGATGTTAGTGGCAGAATATGAACTTCAATTCTCTCAACTAGCCCCTTATGCCCTATATCTGGTGAGCACAGATATCTTAAAAGCTAACCGATTTATGGACGATTTAAGGCCCGACTTTATTTAACAACTTGGGTCTCAAAATATCCGTACGTATGCGGAGATGGTCCAATGGGCACATCTATGCGAAAGGACCTTGGAGAAGGTCGAGAAACTTAGAGACAGGAAAGAGGAGTCGAGTCGGAAGCGTGATAGGCAAGAAGAAAGAGAAATGAACAATGACGAGTCCCATCACAACAAGAGGTCCCGCAATGGGAACAGTAATGGTAAACAGAATGATAATGGTAACCAAAAAAAGAGACAAATGGCAATGGTAATGGAAACAGTGAAAGTGCCAAGGAGGAGGAAGAAAGGCAGGTCATGGCGACTTGATAATTTTGTGAAAAGTTTGGGCACTCGACTGAAGAATGTTAGAAGTGTCTCGACGCTTGTCTCAAATGTGGAAGTCGGGAACATCGCTTTCCCATGTGTCCTCTCATAAAGGAACAATCTTCAAGGGATAACAATGGACGCGAGCGACGAGGCTGACTTAATGCCATCTTGGACGGGGAAGGTAAGACGATTAAAGGTATCACCTTGACTTGTTTACATATTAACATTACCTTAATTATCAGTTCGATTACTTAAAACACACTCTCCATAAAATTCATGCGATGAATTTAGGGATCAAATTCTCTTAAGTGGGGGAGGGTGTAACACCTCAAAATTATATATAAATTATTTTAATGATTTTCTAGATTGGTTCCGGGCTCGTCTACCTTTGTCTTCTTCTTCAGCAGAGGCACATCCATGACTTTGTCTTTTGTTGAGATTAGGTAGCACCACTTGGACTCCCTCTGATCTTCTCAGACTTCTCCTACTCCGTAGGGATCGAGTAGGGAGCTTGAGCTTCTACTGAGGCGAGGAGAGAACTCCCTTCAAAACCCCCATGATATTGTGGCCAATGATGACGTTGTATCTAGACATTCCCTTTATAATCGTAAAGTCGGCTATAAAGGTGGTTTACCGCAGGGCAATCCCCAGGGTGGTCAGAAGAGAGATCTGAACTTTAGGATAGACAATGGATCCAGAAAAGCTAAACAAACGGATGTGTAGAGGGTTTAGGAGAGAATAATCCACACCCATCAGATGAAGACAGTCATAAGCAATCACATCTGGACCATTTCCATTATCAACTATCACATGACACACGGCACATTGATTTATGGTGGCAGATACAACTAGAGCGTCAGTGCGGGGGATGGTCACGCCCTCTAGGTCCTCTTTCGAGAACACAATGGGCTCTTTGAGACGGTCACTGGGAGGGATCCTTGTAGGGGAGTCGTGGCGACCGGAGTCATTATGCTCGACTTGATTCATGCATCTTGCATATGAGCAGAACCTGTCGTAGCTATTGCCTCCTGAAGCAGCGCCGTCAGAGATCATCATGATCCCTCTCTTGAGAGGTCTATTGTCAATGGGTGGAGGAGTCTCTCCCCTCCTCTGTTGCCTCCATTGCTTTAGCCACGAATTTGTCATGGAGGCCTCATCGGATGAGGTCCTTGAGTGCATCCTTGGGTTGGATGCAATCCTGGATGTTGTGGCCGTTGTTGTGGTGGAAGTGATAATATCTCTTTGGATTGCACTTCTTCGGGTCGGACTTCAGTTTTGTCGGCCACCACAAGAATGGTTCATCCCAAATCTCCATAAGGATATGATCTGGGGTGGCAGCTAGGGGTGTGCACTACCTATGGGTAGGACCCCTTGGGACGTTGCGGTCCCGACGCTCAATTTTTCCATGATCACACCCAGGGTGTTAAGTGGAATGCTTCCTATTGGAGTTATCACCCGTTGTCGCTCTACCAGGCATAGCAACATTCTGCTCACAATTGGCATGCTTCTAGCCTAGTGCGAGTAGTTCTTGGAGCGTCGTGGGGGATTGGATCCCTAGTGTTCTTCGGAGGATAGTATCCCTTGTACCCTGGGTCAAGGCAGTCATGGCAATGCTCACATCTAGACGAGGGATACAAAGTGCCTCCTTGTGACCGAGGGTGCCCGCTCGTGAAGGTAATATGAGATGTATTCATAGTAACGTCAATTTTAGCGTGTCTACAGCTGCCCCGCCTTGGCGTCTGCTTTGCAGGGGAGCGAAGTGAACTGAAAAGTTGATGTCAAGGTGTGATGAGACACGCGATCAACATCACTTGATGTGAAATAAATCCAAAACTCGAGATGAAGCAATCTCAGGGGGTTTTAACGAAAACGACAATGTTTGGATAAAAGGCAGAAAATGTGCACGTGGGCACGAAGGAGAGAATGTAATGATCAACTTCCAGCGCGGTGGAAGTACCCCGGGTGACAAACCCATAGGTTTCACCATTGGGGAGCGGTTACCAGCCATGTGGACATGCTGCAGCCAAGGCGGATCTAAGGAAAAAAAAGTGATAATAAGAGGATAGAAATCCAAACAAAGAACTCTCGAGAAAACAACCCTCAACAGCGACAAGATGAGCTACAAATTCCATTCAGCAATGAATATCTCACATCTTGAAAATTAAGATCATTTGACTCTCAAAATCAGGTTATCAGAATGATTTTTCAACATTGATTCAAAGTCCTACATGAATGCATGCTGGGTTTAAAGGGCAAAATTAAAACAAATTAAAATAGAAGTTAATCAAGGATAATATTGTTAAGCTGCCTAAACTAAGTCAAGAAACCGATTTTGTGAGCTGATACTAAGCCGAAGCCCGTTTATCCACGCATCAACTCACAAAAGGGAACCATCATCCCCAGTCTTAGACGGCTCAACGACCTATCCGTATGACTAAGACTCCTCTGGAATCATCATTGTTTTTGATGAAGGGGAACTCAAACTCCAGATTTATCAAAGTCACAAGGTCCTTGATATAATCTAATAGTGTAAATAGCATATAGTAAGAATGCATACAGAAAGATGGTGAAGCAATAAGCATGAGGGAACTGAGACTTGATGCAAACACTATGGTGCTTGGATGATGATGCCCAGTCGGTGGGACCAAGAGAGCTTCATCCTGTGCTCAAAGATTTCATTAGCCAAGATATCAAAAAAAGATAACAAGTAATGAATAAGGCATTTAAGCGTAGCAAGTATAGCATGAATCAAAATGAGCAATCTCAATATAGACATCAAAGCAATCAAAACTTGGTGTGGATAGCATTCAAACATGTATTAGCAAGGCAAAGTATGTGTAGCATGAGTAGCATGAGTTGAAACATAGCATTGCAAAGAATCATTGTTTGTTGTTTGTCATGAGGATGACAATCTTGGCATGTGAGATTGAGATTGGATGGTCAGGATCAAGTAATGGTAGAGTGATCAAGTGAAATCAGCGCATTTGCTTATTTTCTTTAATTAATTGAGGATTAAGCATAGGGAAATACTCCCTAAATAGAGCAAGATGGTACAACGCCAAAGGCGCTCTACCAGTCGAGTTGAGCTCAAAAATTAAGACACTTCGCTGGGTCAAACGGCACACCATAACAAGCGGGGATCGTTCCGGAGCAAAGGGCACTATACCAACCAGTTTCTCCGACAACCGAATCAGGTCCAAGGGTCGGGACAACCTGCCGTACAGGATGGCACTCTTTAAAGATTCAAGGATCATCCTCGAATACCCTGCCTATGGTATTACACCACCGACACCTCAAGAACCGGGTTAACTCAGGACTCAGAACAGCCTGCCGCATCATACGACTCTTCGCCAAGGAGCGAGGGCCCCCCCGACCACCAGAAAATCGACATTATCATGTCAACGCCCCAGTCACCGGGCCTAACCAAGGGTCCTATCTAGCTAGCCGTGACCCATGGCAACATTGACAAATGATCGGGCCCACCCCCGGTCACTCAACGTGCGAGTTTACCCACGTTCAACATAGCTACCTGAGCTGACCCGGGGGCGCCCTGACTACAAGTCACGCCATGTGGCACCTAGCCACGAGGCCGGGGTCTACCCCCGAGTCGCCTCCATCCGGCCCTCTAAAGTCAAAGGAAGACCCATTTGGGTCAACCACAAGCCTTAGGAGCTCATAGCACCCTTATATGGCCCACATAGGCGTGTCGAGAATTTCTCCGAGCACCTGGTGGGCACGTATGCTCCAGCCACTCAACAGCAACCTGGAGCTCAACTCGTGACTACCAGCAACCCATCACGTCATGCACTACCATCGTGTCCCCTCGCACGCGGATTGACCTGAGCGGTCAGGTCGCGAGGGTCAAGGGGGTAGCGCCCTTTGCGGGGGTTTCCGGGGGAGCCTCGGGAAGAAAATTTCTATTTATAACCAGAGCATTGCTGTCTTTTGGTACCCTGACTTAGGGTGGTCAAACCCACGGTAAACCCCAGTCAAACCCATGGTCAAACCTATGGTTAACCCCAGTCAAACCTACCAAACCGCCCTTGGGGGGTTTAGGCGAACCAGTCCCGCCCCTGGGGGGTTTAGGTGGGCCTGTGGAGCCCCCTGGGATTGTCCGCCTAAACCCATCAAAAATAAAAAAGAGTTTAAAAAAAAAAAAAAACCAGCCCCCAGCCGCTCTGCTTAAACCCCTTGGGGAGGGTTTAGGTGGACCATCCTAGACCCCCAAGCTAGTCCGCCTAAACCCATATCTTAGGTGGACCAGCCCAGCCCTCTGGACTGGTCTGGCCACATTTTAATGCTCTCCAGATGCGTTCATAAGCATTGAAACATACACACCTGGCTAAAGGTACCTTTCTTTGCTTTATTCTGGTCTGTAATGGCAGTTTTAAAGAATTGTGCATGAAAAGTGCTCAAGTACTGTCACATTACGGTCCCAAAACATCACGAGTCTATCAGAAAAAGATAGGAGTAAGATTCGATGACTCGCTGATCAGTATCAAATGGAGATCTTTTTGATCTAATACGGTACATCGGAGTCACATATGACTCGGCTCGGTGTAACTCGATCGGAGTTGTGTCCCCCATCCCTTTTCAAAACCCTAGATCTATGACTAATCATGTTACAATTTGTGACTTTGTTCCCACCAGATCGAGGTCTTGCGGCCCTTCCCTCATCAGACTGACCCTTCCGTCGCTAGATTGAGTTGCTCCGGCGACCCTCTTTTGTCGGATTGAGGCCTCACGGCCATCCCTTTGTCGGATTGAGTTGTTCTGGCTGTCCTCCTCTATCAGATCAAGGCCGTGCAGCCGTCCCCTCGCCAAATCTGTCATCCCTTGACCAGTCGAGTTGCTCTGACCACCCTCCTCCATCGATTCGAGGCTTTGAGACTATACCCCCGCCAGATTGGCCTCCCCCGGCGCATCGAACTTCTCCAGCGACTCTCCCCCCGCCAGTGGCAATGTTGCTACTCCGGCCACCCTCCCTCCGTCGGATCGTAGTGCTCTCCAGTAGTCCCGCTGCTGCCGCTCAGATGTGAAGGAGGAGGAGGCGACCCAGTCTAAACTCAACGAATCGAATCTCGTATTCTCCCAGATAGGATGCAGTCGGTGAACCATAGATCAGAGATAAAAATCAGACATGCAGTGCCCTACATTACCCCCCAAGAAAAGAAAAACAGCTTTTATGCTTGTGGAGTAAATTTAGTAGTCAATAACTTTGTGGTGTCCGGTTTTAGCGGTGGAGTAATGTTGGTTTGTCACGAAGAAGTATGTTCTTCTTGGCAATTTTTTCCGTTGCCCAAAACAACAGCTCCCCCTTGTTTCTGCATTGAGTTCACGATGGTCTCTGTTTCCTTCTTCGTGTCCGATAGGTGCTGCTGCAGCTGAACTCCGGTCACTGTTCCAACAGGAGTTCAAATCAATGTTTATGTGGTGGTGTTATCTTCGTTCAAGGACGTCAACCTTTAACAACCACAGCGAAGCATACGACGCAAGCTCAGTAATTCAGCTACAGATGACGATTAAGTCCCGACAGCTAACTCAAGATGGGTAATTCTTGGTGCAACGTTCGAGATGTTACACATGTAATACGAGGGAGTTGGGCCTCGTTCGGTCAGGCAGGACCTTATTCGGCCGCTCATATATGGGCTGTGGAAATACCCCTCTCTAGATACTAATGGACCAGCCTCAATTGGGCCAAGCCCACTACAAGAGGATAGGGGTGTAGTAGGGCATGTGAGCAAATGAAAAAAGAAGAGGGGGCAAAGGAAAGAAGAAGTATTAAAAAAATGTAAATAGAAAGAAAATCGTGACTTGTGTCTATGTCTCTCCATCCATGTGGGGGCACTATTCACCCCTCCCTCGTTGTGTCTCCCTCACTCGTCGACCCCTGCCATGTTCGCGTCGACTGCTCCCCTCCACCTCTGCGTGTCTTCCTCTCCTCCCTAGGGCATTTATTGCTCATCGAAGCCCTCTCCCTACTCCATCGTCCACCCACTCCATTGCGCGCCCATTCCACCACACCTCGCAATGGCAGCGATAGCCACAAGCAGCATCAGCAGAAGTAGCTGTGTCACCCAGCAAAGCCACCCTGGAGCGAAGCGACGTTAGCAGCAACGGCCGGCACCCACATCCACAGTAACAGCATCATCGTGCGGTTGACAGTGCAACAGGCAGCAAGGATAGCAGCAGTGATGGTAACAGAAAAAAAGGAACCAATGGAAGGAGAGAATGGGCAAGTCTCTCTCTAAAGCAGGGGCTCTAATCCCCTATAAAAAGGCCACCCCTGTGAAGCTTGAGTTCTTTTAGAAGTCGGAGAGAATAAGCTCTCCCGAGAGACTTCCATCCAGAGCGTTCAAAGCTGAAAAGGAAGAAGGTAGTGGAGAGAGACTAGGAGGGTTTGAGGGCCATTTGTAGGTGTGTGGGCATCTTTGTATCTCCTTCTCCATTCTTCTCTCTTTGTGAATTGTAAGGCTTTCTATTGGCGAAAATGTAAACACCCATATCCCACATCAATGAAGCGCGGGTCCTCTGGACCCCAATTTTTCATCTTTCTTCGTAGGCTCATCTACTTCCCAATAATACATATATATATATGATACACAGTCTGCCATGTTGCTCTCTTCCCCAATCCGTGTCTATACGTGTTCCACATCTTCTTTGTTCCATTCTATCTATTTTCCTATGGTAGATAGGATGAACCTTTTTTTTATTTTCTTCAGGCCACCCATGTGGCGATTTAGCTTTTGTCATGATGGCCACTGGCGCAGAGCTCACTCCAATCCATTAGTGTGGCCTCGGGTTGCCAACCATCGAAAGCCCAGGGACGTAGTCAACGCGAGCTGATGACTCGCGCTTACTAGGAATTCCTCGTTGAAGATCAATAATTGCAATGATCCTTACACAGAGCAAACTCGGCCCAAAAATTGAAAGATGAAGTCAGACAGCTAAATTATATCACACACTGGACCACCTTTACACAAAACAAGCTTGTGAAAATAGAAGCCAAGATAGATGCAAGGCTCACAGACATTCAAATATCAACAATGATATATGATCTTAAAGCTTTGAGGCTATCAGTTTTGCAAACCCATGAAGCACGCGTCAAGCTTTTAAAAGCTCTTGCTTCAGAAGACAAAGCATTGATGAAATCTATAATTCTACCGCATGATCTCACTCTAGAATTAAAAATGATGCGGTCCAGAATACCCCAGTCCGAGTACAATATGGGTCATAGGTACTCGGATCATGTTATTGTGTTAGGGATTGATATCCCGATCTTAAACATAGATACCGCTCCCGTCGATGATATAGAAGATATCATCTGCATTTGGACCCAAAAGGTATGCATGGCCCAGAAGGCAAGCAAAACGCCAAACCAGCAACTTTTTGAAGTCCTTTATCAAGCATTCACAGGTAAAGTAAAATTTTTCTGAGATTACACCTCCGAAGAAGCTAAATTGGCTATCATAGAACAAGGTGTACAAGAGTTAGGAAATCAGCTAATTCGAGAATTCTGTCCATCAAGACAGCATCAAACATCGATGGATATTTTTATGCTTGCCAAGAGAAAACTTACCGACCTAGACTATTTTGAATCTTATTGCGATAGCTATACAAAAGAAGTTTATAAGTTGAGACTACACTACTCAGCAGCTACCAAAGCTCAGTTCCTAGCATCACTACCCGAAGCTATCCGAGTACCTATGACCCATATTGTACTCAGACTTGGGTATTCTGGACCGCATCATTTTTAATTCTAGAGTGGGATCATGCGGTAGAATTATAGATTTCATCAATGCTTTGTCTTCTGAAGCAGGAGCTTTTAAAAGCTTGACGTGTGCTTCATGGGTTTGCAAAACCGATAGCTTCAAAGCTTTAAGATCATGTATCATTGTTGATATTTGATCTAGGTTTTGTTGAATGTCTGTGAGCCTTGCATCTATCTTGGCTTCCATTTTCACAAGCTTGTTTTGAGCAAAGGTGGTCCAGTGTGTGATATAATTTAGCTGTCTGACTTCATCTTTCTGTGTTTGGGCTGAATCTGCTCTATGTAAGAGGAGATAGCTCGTGTCTGCTCTCAGTTCTACCTTTTCTTTCTGGAGCTGTTCAGGCGTAGTAGTGACGTACGCCATTTTGGGAGGCCAGTCAAATTCTTCAGGAGTAATATATGTGACAGAAGCTGATGGTACTGAATTTATCATGTGTCCTAGCTATCTCAAGAAGATGACGATTTTTACGCTCGACAACAACATTCTGTTGTGGAGAATAAGCACAAGAGGACTCATGGATGATGCCCTCATCTTGAAGAAAGACATTAATATTGCAAGCAAAAGATTCTCGGGCATTGCCAGAACAAATGACTTTAACATGTTTGCCAAATTGAGTTCTGACCATGTTGCAAACAATTGAACAACACGGAGAACTTCATCCTGAGATTTCAATAGATCAATTGCAATGCGAATAATCGTCAATGAATGTAATAAAGTATTGATAGTCATCCAAGGATGAGATGGGAGGACCCACACATCACAATGTACAAATTCAAAAGTAGTGCTTTTATTCATGGAATAAGGAAAATGGGTTCTACAATGTTTTGCCAACTGACAAACTTGACACTGTAATGATTGGACATTGACTGACTGACACAAAGAAGGAAACAAGACCCTTAGAAAATGAAAAGAAAGGTCCCCTAAACAAGAGTGCCACAATTGGATCTCCTGCAGTGGGAGGAGCAGATGACTGAAGTGCACTCTTCTCATGTGATTTGAAGACATAGAGACCACCTACTTCATGGCCAATCCTAATTATTTAACTTGTCCATAAATCCTGAAAAACATAATGATAAAAAAAGGTTAATGAACAATGCAATTGTCTAGTAAGGCTAATGACAAAAGGTAAATTAATGGAAAGGGACGGAATGTGAAGGCCACCACATCAATGCTACACCCTGAAGCTGAAAAGTAGCGAGCATCACCTTCTCGTCCTCCGTGCATTCCATAGACCGAAATACATGCTCAGTCACCTCGATCCAAATCCTGGCAGCATCCGGGTCTGACTGACCTTCATAAGTCGGCGGGTGGAACAACAGTAATTCCTTTAGTGCTCTACCACGGCCACCGGGTAAGTCATCATGCGGAGCTGGCACAGCAGGAGCAGGGACAGGCACAATCGGAGGAGCAGGCACGACAGGAGGTAGAACGCTGCCACTCTCTTCCAGGGGAACAAGAGCTCTTCTTTTATGGGGCGACATCTAAAACATACGACAATGGAAGATACATTAATAATCACGGAAAACATCTTAAGCCAGCAACAGACGACACGACTGGACTTGCTCTAGACAGTCGCATGTAATTTTAATTCTTTACACATTTTCCCAACACCGCTCTGATACCAACTGTAACGACCCAGAGCTCAGGGTACCGATAACCCAATACAAGTATCGAATTACCGCTACCAAGAACTGGGGACGCCACCCAAGAGGCTGATGAGGCCCCTGAAGGGTTAGTGACAGCGGCGATGGAGGGGTGCAGTGGAGAGGGGAGTGGGTGTAGTAGGAAGAGAAGAGGGAGACGCGGCTAGCACGGGAGTGACATGGATTGAGAGTTAGAGAGAGAAAAGGGGGGTGGTCATGCAGGTATGGTAGGAGAGAGAGAGAGGGGGTTCACGCCGGATGCATGGGAGGTGCAAGGAGGGTTCAACGGCGAGGATATGGATGGAGCTGGGGCGTGTGAGGGTTAGAGGGAAAGGGAGCAAGGGTGAAAGTTGGCCGAAGGTTGACGTGGTGAGTGGAGGGCTGGCAACAGGGAGTGTAGGTGGGTGCGAGGAGAGCAGGGCGGTGGCTGTGTGGGGTGTAAAGCGGTGGACGGTTGTTAGCAGTGGCGGAGATGGAGGTCCATAGTGGGAGCGCTGTGAGGTGGTTATGGGGTGTGGCAGGTGGTGGCTGGGAGAAAGGAGGTCGGTCAGTGGGGCGAGAGGGGGTCTGCATGGGGCTCACCGCGGTGGTGGCGTCACAGGAGGGAGGGAGGTAGAAGAGGGCTGGTGGTGCTGGAAAGCCATTGCATGCAGAGGGAAATGGGAGGGGGGTGGAAGCGGTGCGCAGGCGGGCGTGAGCTGCGAGGGAAGGTGGCGTCCGACTGGGTTGTGGCATGGAGGTGTGGGGAGTGGAGAGAGGAGTGGTGGTGTCGACGAGGGAGGTCGGCGAGGAGAGCGGAGGTCACCGGCGGAGAGGAGGGTGCACCGGCGGGGAGTGACCGGGGGTGTTAGTGAGAAAGAGGCAGGCCGACGGTGTGGCAGTGGTAGGAGGGAGAAAGGTCTCGCGGCGAGATGGGGATCGGAGGTCGGCCGTAGTTGAGAAAGTAGTTGTGAGAAGTTGGGAGGTGCACCGGTGGGGGTGCCGTGGGTTGGTGGTGAGAGAGGATGAGGGACGCGGCGATGGTGGTGCTGCAGTGGGTGAGAGAGGGAGAAAGAAAGAGAGAGGGGGAGAGAGTTTCGCGTGAGTGAGATAGAGGCGTGAGTTCGACGTGGGCGCGGTTGGTCTGCCGGTGAGGAGGTGTCGACGGTGGGCGGTGGTTGCGATGGTGAGGTTGCATGCAGAGAAGGTGAGAGGGAGATGGGGCGTGGGCATAAGGTGGCAACGGCGGTATGGGGAGGTGAGGCGGTGAGTTGGATGGCTCACCGGTGGAAATAGGAGTGGTGGTCAGAGGGCGGTGGCTGTGCGAGGTGGGAAGGGAGGTCAATGGCAGGGGGCTTGGCATTGCAGGGGGTTAGCACGGCGGAGGGCTGGGGTCGTCAATGGGATGGTCGGGGGCGAGATTTCGTTATATGCTTGCTGATCTAGGTCCAAGGGTTGTCATTGCATCTCATACAATCATAGGGCTGTGCCACATCACACCTGACTCGGACCTTCTGTTTGAAGCCAAGAATAGAGAATAAACCCTTTCCTTGCGTAGACACTAATCCCATGTCGACGAATCCACAAAGAGGCAAAGAAATCGGGTCGACTTTCGACACTCCATCGGCCCTGAATAAACATCTCCTAGTTCGGACCTCCCGTTTGGATTATTTTTGATAAATAAACTCTTCTCACCGTCCCTTTCGAGGAGGAGAATAAACCTCTCCTGGTTCGGACCTCTCGTCTAAATTATGTTTGATGAACAAACTCTTCTCATCGTCCCTTTCGAGGAGGAGAATAAACCTCTCCTCTTCTCACCGTCCCTTTTGAGGAGGAGAATAAACCTCTCCTGGTTCAGACCTCCCATCTAAATTATGTTTGGTGAACAAACTCTTCTCATCGTCCCTTTCGAGGAGGACAATAAACCTCTCCTAGTTCGGACTTCCCATTTGGATCATTTTTTATGAACAAGCTCTTCTCGCCCGTCCCTTTCGAGGAGGAGAATAAAACTCTCCTGGTTCGGACCACCTGTCCGGATCATTTTTTGATCAACAAACTCTTCTCTCCGTCCCTTTGGGGTGGGGAATAAGCCTCTTGTGGTCTGGACCTCCCGTCCGGATCATTTATGATAAACAAACTCTTCCCTCCATCCTGGCGGGGTTGAGCTATGTCCTCCGACTTGGATCTCCCGTTGAGGCATGGTGGAGTGGTCCCCTCATCCTTTCTTTGAAATGGCGAGCACTCTCCGGTGTGCCTACGTGGGTCCACAATAGGCTCATCCCGTAGACTGTTGGTGGATACTTACCCTCCTCTGGCGACATTCCAGGGCAATTTGGGAAGGAGGAAAGGAGCAGAAGGAAGAGAAGGCAGTCAAGAGCTGTTATGCAGTCAAAGAAGTACGCGTAGGGAAAAGGCAATTCCATTCCTTTCAAAGCATGGCTGACAGGTGTTTGGGGGTACACCCCCCCCCACTTTACAAAATGGGAAAAGCAAAATAGAAGGAGGGAGAATGGCATTCAATCCAGCCCCCAAAAGATTTCCTCAAAAGGGAGAATCCTGACGTAAGGGAAGTTTGCCATTTCATTCAGTCGGTCCTCCTGCTCCGAAAGATAATCTAGCTCTGCCTAAACTGAGGCTGCCTTGACCTCGGATGACGGGATCGTCGGTTCCAAATTCAAGGTTCGGGAAAGAGTCTACTCCGAGCCGAGGAGTATGACGGGACCATCGACTGTCCTTGCATATCTTGATTACCGTCCGAGGCTTAAACAAAAGGTCTTAAGGATGGTCAGATGGATACCACCTATTACTGACTACTGTCTTAATGTCGATGGAGCTTGCAAAGAAAATCCTGGCCAATGTGGCGGTGGAGGATGCATCAGAAACTCCGCTGGGGACGTGGTAACAGCATTGGCTCACTATTATGGCGCTGGTAACAGTCTCCTTGCTGAGGTCCGGGCACTGTGCGATGGGTTGTGGTTGGCATCTAAATATGGCCTCCTTCTTTCCATTGTCCAGTCAGATTCTATTGTTCTCGTCCATTCCATCAATAGCAATGTGTGCCCCACCTGGGACTCCTTGAGATGGTGGCGGGATGCTAAGCGCTATCTCAACTCCAACAATGTTAGCGTTTCCCATGTTTACAGGGAAGCTAATCGGGTTACGAATTCCTTGGCTTCGCATGCATGCAACACGATGGCCAACGAACTGTATCTCTCAACCTCCAGCCTCCCTCATGCGTGTAAAGGCAATGCCATTTTGGATAAGTCCTCCTGTAGTAGTATTAGATGGGTCTAGCCCTTGCTCTCCTTGTATATCTGGGGTATGCCTCGCTGCATCCTGTAATTTTGTTAATTTTGCCAATAAAATTTTTCTACTGGTTGATCACCTAGGGGAGTGACCGAATTCCCTAAGGGGAGTGCACTCGACCAGTCGACCACCCTGTAGTCTTCGAGTTAAAAAAAAGGATATGCCATAAAAACACTCTGGATAGATCGAGGAGGAGAGTTCTTATCAAATGACTTTAGTTCATTTTGTAAACAACATGGTATTCGCAGGCAACTCACAATTCGACGCACTCCTGAGTAGAGCGGTGTGGCAGAGAGAAAAAATAGAACAATTGTGGAAATGGCTCAAAGTATGATACATGGAAAAGGGCTAACTGTAACGCCCCAACTTGAGACCCGGTCCAGTCGTAAAGACTCACGTCAGATTTCGAATCGAAACGTCACAGTGAGACAACCTAAACGGTACAATCACGGTAGAGAATTTTTACATAAATACTGAGATATCATTATAACGGAAATGAAAATACTCAATTCATCAGCTTACATTCAAATGAATTCATCTACATATATCGAAATATAGATTAACAATTTAACAAGTCATTTACTACATAACCAAATTCCACACATATTTTTTTTACTGACATAACTACCTAAGATAATAACTCGTAGTGTAGCGACCCGGGATCCGAGTACCGGAAAGGAACCGGCGCGACTCGAACCTCGGCCCGCCTCCCACGAGCCCGGAGACTCATAGGAAAGACCGCACCTTTAGATATAACTATTAATGTTCATCAGGGCCGATCCCGATGCTTCTTCCTTGTGTCTTAGTTCTGTTTGTTGCTAGGAATGCCATGTAATTTGCATATATGTTGGGCTATTGTCGTGATGTCGAATAAAGAGAGCATTCATTATTTTTCTACTCTCATAGCACAAACCATATGAAAATCATTCCGTCATATGTTGTCTAAAGATCTTTGCAAGATACCTTGTTGAGATGTCATATTCAGGTGATGAAGTGGATCCCTCTGGGGTCCTCCAAACACTAACTTTTCCTTTCTTAAAACATAACAGAAGTTCCTAGCGTTGCCAGTTGAGGTTAGGGAACCTTAGCATACAAACTTATTGCTAATCCCAGTGTACAGGGTCAATCACTCTCTCTTCAAGGTCAGGGCTTGAAAAAATGTCATCAATTAGGTGATCTAGCATGTTATCGCAGTTTTCTCACATTGAATCTAAGCCTAACGAAAAGCAATCTGAACCAGTGGAGGGAACTAACTTTCAAAAACATTTGAGAAGCCTGGGATATGCATGTATCATGATGAGTTGTGAACTCAAACCTCACTTGCATCTAGTTGTAGTTATTACTTTATGAACACTCTTGTTTGATTGTGAATAAAAAAAAAGGTGAGAGGATTGATTGGACAGACATCCTTTACGTGAAGGCAGAAATATACATAAAGATGATGAATACTGATCTTAAATGGATCTTTATAAACTAATACTTGTTCTGGTGCATTATGCATCAGGGGCTATTTTTCTGATGGGCCGTCTGGAAGTGACGCTTTATCAAACATTGTCCTGAATCTGTACCGTTGTTCGAAATGTTCTCTTTGCAAGCACTTACATATTGTTAAAATGTCAACACTGCCTGTAGAAGTTTGTTGTCACCAGTTGAGTGGACACTCATTGAATTTGATGCCTGCAACAGCTGCAGGTCCATGATGACATGAAATCTTTCCCAGCATTCATTTGAGTCAGACCATATACCAGTATCCCCTTGGCTTCTTTGGCCTTATTGTGTATAGCATACTTCCTTCCTCTACATTCATTTTCTACATCTTGAGTGAAAAGCATCCAGATGTTGTTTCTGAACGTTTGCTGTGTGATTTGATGGATATGTATGGGTGTTGCATGTTGAGTTCCGCAGAGGTACACAATATCCTTCTGTTGCGGAAGAAATTAGAGGTGTTGCAAGTGCAGATCCTGTTCATCGCAAGCTTTTTGTTCGTGGTTTGTCTTGGGAGACTACCTCAGAAACCCTGTGTGCTGTGAGTGC
>JANBPO010005549.1:0-21886 GCA_024336825.1 Amorphophallus titanum | reverse complement strand
GTTAACATAAATATAAAAACTCAGAAAAACCTAACGATTTTCTATGAACAGTTTACGGGCGTTTAGCGATCTATCGCAGGGCCATTAGAGAATCTTGGCAGTCTGACGATGACTGTTTCTTTCCCTGTAGCAGAAAGAGTAAAAATCGAAGGGCAAGTCTAATCTAAGGCAAACAGATGCATAGAAAAGATGCTAATGGATAAGTAAGGCCGGATTCAACTATATAAAAATGTAGTGATGCATGGGGGTGCATAATTTAAGCAAGATCTTCACCTTTGTAATTAGGGATAAGGTTAAGCATGTAGAATTTAACCTAAGTGTGCGATGATAGTAAAACATGAAATTCTCTTCATACAATGCATGAAACTAGGAGAAAATAGAGGACTTTTACTCCTAACACATTAATTTCACCTTTTCATGAGATAATCTACCTTTGATTCAATCCCTAGACTTCAGATTTCTGACTGGAAGTAAACTCTAGTTCCTACACTTCCTGTGCCAAACCAGTAACTTCCTGTCCCTCTATCTCTTGATGCTCTTGACCTAAACACATGAAATTTGAAGGGTATGGAGAAGATATAAAAATGAACAAATTATTCTAAAGGATGAACTCCTAAATATCTCGATTTGGGCTTCTAATCCCTAGATCTTCTCTGGACCGGCACGCAAGTTCCTGAGCATCTTGTAGCGAAACATTAACTTTAGGGGCTCCTAACTCTCTGGATGCTTGACCTCCTAAGATGAAATTTGGAGAAATGTTAGTTAACACTAAAGTAAACAAAAAGTTCTAAAGAACCAACCTGAAATATCAACTCCTTGCTGCCGAACAATGCGAGCCAAAAATAAGGGTTCACGCAGGTCGAAATTAGGGTCTTTTTATAAGGTTTAGAGTTAGTGCTCAGGATTTAATCGAATTGAGAGTCCTATTTAGGTGTAGGATCAATCCCCAAGAGTCCGAAATATGCTTATAGGTCTACACACTTCGATCCATGAGGATTTAGATGCCAAAAATCTAAGTTTTCTACATTTTTTCATCTCACAAAATCTGGAGATCTTAGTGGTCATGGAAAGACCATTTTAAGAGCTTAGCGGTCTCACGATAGAACGCAAGGCTACAGTAAATCCGAAGAATCTAGATTTTCCTTCTTATCCATTATTATCTCCTAATTGGTGCATATATCTCAATTCGTAAATTACCTAATTTATGTTTCTAATAATAGGCTTAGGTCTAAAAGTCTTAAATATTAATCTATGAGCCTATTTGAGTTGGACTTAACCCTTTAATGAACATAGGGCCTTTAAATAACATTACCTCGACAAAACCCTCCAACCCTTACGGGGCCTCATCAGCCTCTTGGGTGGCTTCCCCGAGTTCTTGGTATCTGTTTATCGATATCTGGATCTCTGGGTCGTTACAGTTGGTATCAGAGCGAAGTTGAGGTTATGTATAAGGAATCAAAATTTCACTAGTCCAGAACAAGTCCATGTGTGTGTCTACTACTGCTGGCCTAGGTTGTTTTCCGTGCTTACTTACAGTTTTTCTGTTGCTATGTGTCTTTTAGATTAAAAATGCCACCTAGAAGAAGAGGTCGTGTCCCAAGGGAGGAAAGTGGTACCTCTCCTCCTCCAGTCAATGCTCCAGGTCGAGTCCAAGTTGATCCTGCTCCTAGTGATGATGTGTCTCAAGGTGGTCATGGTAGAGCTTTGAAAGAATTTCTGCTATTCCATCCACCAACATATGAAGGGCAAGCAGATCCAGATGCAGCCAAAGTGTAGCTAGATGCAACTAAACATGTGTTCCGTTCAATGGAATGCACTGAAGATGAAAAAGTGATGCTGGATACATTTTAACTGCAGGGAGCAACACTCGCGTGGTTGACCACAGAGCGAGAAGTTACTTTTAGATCACGTCCGCTTCGTCAAATAACTTGGAGGGAATTTGTCACATTGTTCGAGCATACATATACTCCTGCTTATCTCAGAGTGGACAAGATGTATCAGTTTATGGAATTGGCTCAGGGCGACATGACTATTCTATAATATTGCAACAAGTTCATGGAATTGGGTTGATATGCACCTCATATTCTTGCTGATGAAGGTTTGAAAATCGAGCAATTTCTATGTGGGTTAAAGGCAAAATTAAGGCAACCTCTGATTGCAACCTGAGTGGCACAGATGGATGTAGCATATCAGGCAGTTGTGGCATTAGAACTTGATATGGCAAGATCCCGAGGGCGTACCCAAGTTGACTCAGTTCAGCCGAGTATGTAGCATCAGCAGGTCAGCCAGCTGACTATAACATGAGTTTCATCTTCTGTTCCTTCTGTTAGTGGCACTTCCTTTTCCAAATCCAAGTTCAAGCAGATGTTCAGGAAGTCAAAGAAGCGGTATGACCAGCAAGCTTCTTCTGGTACTGTGCAGCAACAAACAACACCCTCTTCCTTTCAGCGTCAGGGATCAATAGTAAGCTAGTCAAGAGCGTGTCCGAGATGTGGTGGCAGCCATCAAGGCAGACCTTGTTCACTGCCGGTGGTTTATTTTTGTTGTGATCAACCTGGACATGTGGTTCGAGATTATCCTCAGAGGCTGAAACCTATGCAGATCTCTCAATTGAATTTGAGACGGAGAAAAAATACGTCAGAAATTAGCAACCTAATATTTTCGGCGTCCATATTCAGTCGATATTTCGTCGGAATGTCGTCGAAACATAACTTTGGGATGTTTTTTCGACGGATTTGCGATGGAATGTGGACGTTGGAAAAACTGACTTTCCTTGTAGTGTCGAGGTAGTTCCCATACAAATGGGGTCAATGCCCAGGCCGGCCGTCACCGAGGGAACTGGGGGCAAGTCTCCGAGCACCGAGGGTCCTCCACCTGTCGAGCTTTGAGAGGGGCAACGAACTTCCCAAAGTTCTCCCATTTCCATAAACTAGGAAACTTTGTACTTTTCTTGTTAGTTCCTATCCTCTTTTTTGTAATTTCTACTTGGATTTGGCTGTGTAATAATTTTCTTTCTATATAATGATAATAGTATTCAGAATGTAATTAACTGTTTGTTGCCGCCTTTGACTGTGTAGGATTTACCGTATCCACAGTTGCTAGTGAATCGGAGATCTCATACGATTAGGCTTGTGTGTCGATCGGGTGTTGAACTGGTGCCCTTTCATCCTTCTACACTTTAAATGACTTGTCGTTTCGCGTATTCCCATAGGGGTCTGTGAGGGAGGTGGCGTAACTGCTTTTGTAAAAAGACCTCTACCTCTTGCGTCTTTTCGAAGGGGGGTTCAATTAAGGTAAAAGTCTTCCCCTTTGGCCTGTAAAGGTCCCGAAGGGCGTCTCCTCCTCTTCACGCCGCTTAAGGCTTCCCTTGCAATCTCTACTTTCTCCACCCTTTCTTGCGAAGCGGCTGTCCTCTTTTTGGCGATCGTCTTCAGGCGAAGTATGGAGGATGACTCTAAAGATGAAGACTTTGGCGGTTGCTGGGGCATTTATGCTGCTTTGGCATGGAAGAATGGATGGCGATGGTGGGTCGCGGCTCCATTATTTTTGGACCGTCGCCATACTCGAAGGATGGCTAGCCCCTGCTGCACAGAGACACGGTGTGGAAGGTATTGTTTGACAGAATCCAAACTCACCAGTTCAGATGGCACCGGGCATTGGGAAGTCGACAGCAGCACTTCGTCCTCCTCTGAGTATCTTCCCACTCCCATCCGCAAGGGAGTGTTCCACTCTTTCTCTCACTTCTGTTCTTCTACCACCCTCTTTTTCTTTAGATGGTGCCTATTTTCTGCTTCTTCTTGCTCGTGCCATCAATTCTTGATGGCTTCGTTATGCTCCAACTTTCAAAGAGTTGGCAGAGGGGGCCTTCTTTTATTTTTTACAAAGCTAGCACTCGGGCATTCTCTCCCCTTCTCTTTTAGAGCAACAATCAGTCAAACAAATCAAGGATCAACAAGTTTGAAGGGTAGACTCGTACCTGTAGGAAAGGTGTGAAGCCACCCAGGTTCCCCAAACCTGGGCGCATAGGATCCATGTGGGCGAAAAGGTGCGCCAGCATTGCCCTACCCCACGCAAGTTGGGGTCTCCACTCGAGATCCCGTATCAGTAACGAGTATTTCAGATTCACCCTGTTCGAAGCAGTCGCAAACAGTAGCTTCCAGAAGAAGTAGAGGAGAAAGAGTCGCACCTCCTGCGCATCGCTCCTCTCTCATACTTGAAGCTTCTGATTTACCTGTTCTTGATACGCATCTAGATCCTCTAGTGGTCCTCGGACCACTCTGGCTAACCCCGTCACGGCACTAAGCCTCCCAAGGGGGAGGGTGGTCACTGGCCTCTTGGTTCGGGTCAGTTGCAGCCCAAGCAAGCCCTCAACCTCCTGCTGATAATTTTTGAGCTCCTGACCTAACACTGGAACACCGGCTACTGGCAATCCGGTCAAATAAGCCACATCTTCGAGCATGGGGATCATGTGTCCCCACGGCATCACGAATGCCCTGCATCCATCTACCCACTACTCACGTAGTGCTGCCAAGAAGGTCGCATCAACAGGAAAAGGTCAGATCGTGAAGAGCAGACCAAATCCCATTCGGTCCACCCTCTACCGGTGATCATGAGGCAAAGCGTGGTACCAAGCCCACACTAAATCCCATGACACCCGAGCTCTGATTCTCTGTCAGCCCTGCACACCATAAAAGAAAGCAATAGCTGATCAATTTTCTAGTTTCCAAACCATCCCAACCCATAATTAATCTCCAACGCACACTGAAAATTCATTGCCTTGAGACGAGGGCGGCCAAGGGCTTGGTCGCCTAACTCCCTGGGAGGCCAGGTCTCCGACTGCCTCGTCCCCCTACGAACGACCATGACTCTGGCCGGCCAGGGCCGTGGACGGCCAAAACCTTGGCCGCCAACAGGCCAATCCTACACATGCCGTCTTCCATACAGTAGAACACCCCACCCAAGCATCCCACATCTCATACACACCTAGATCAGCTAGAGAACCATGCAAGGGTCATGGTAATTACCTATTTTCGTGGTGCTTCCCCTTGCTCATTGGCTTCAACCCCATTAAAGGTAGAATCTTCTTCCTCTTCTGCACTCCCCTCACCCTCATTTTGATCGGCTGGACCCTCCTCTGGAGTACCCGCGCCCTCATCTCCTCCCTCTTCCTCTCCTTCTTCACCACCATGAGAGGAGGAAGCCAAGGTAGATGGACTTGCATAAGTCACTGGTCGTAGCCCTTGGAGTGGTTCAGTATGACCATAGTACGCTAGGCAATTCCTCGAGCCACTTATCCTTGGCCTTCCCGAGCCTGGTCTTGATGCCTTTAAGGATAATTTTGTTGACATTTTCGACCAGGCTGTTAGCCTGGGGGTGGGCTACCAAAGTGAAGTGGTTGCGAATGTGTAGGCCGACACACTTATTCTTAAAGTAAGTGGAGTCAAATTGCCGACCATTATCGCTCACGATCACCCGGGGGATGCCAAAATGACAAATGATCGACCTCCAAACGAAACTCCAGATTACTGCTTCTGTAATTTTGGCAGTGGCTTAAGCCTCGATCCATTTGGAAAAGTAGTCGATGGCGACAATGACAAACTTCTTTTGAGCCTGTGCCATGGGAAATGGCCTAGGATGTTGATTCCCCACTGAGAGAAGGGATAAGGCTCGGTTAGGGTTATGAGTTCCAAGACTGGTTGGTGGACTAGGTGGTCGAACCGCTTGCATTGATGGCATTTCCGAACATAAGTTGAGCAGTCGGACTAGAGAGTGGGCCACCAGTAGCCTTGTCGTAGTAGGATCCTTACAATCGGCCGTCTCCGTTGGTGCGCATCGCAGATGCCTTCATGGACTTTTTCAATCGCTCGATGAGCTTTTGGAGCATTGAGACATTTGAGGAGGGGACCGGCAAAGGACCTTCGGTATAAGGTCTCATCTAAGAGGATGAAATGTCGAGCTTGATACTTCAATCTTCGAGCTTCCTGAGGATCGGTAGGCTCTTGGGAGTCCCGGAGCCAAGATATATACAGGGTCTGCTAGTCGCTAGGTGATACTTGCACAATAGTCACGAGCTCAGTTTCTATGCTCGGTCGCTCTAATTCCTCAAGGAGGATCGACTGGGTTCCTTCTGGGCTGATGGAGGAGGCCAAGCGAGAGAGGGCATCCACTCAGGAATTTTCTTCCTGAGCTATCTGGATCACCTGAAAGCTCTCGAACAATTGGACTATTTTCTTCACCAGTTAGAGGTGCTTGATTATTTGCATCTCTCAAGCTTCGTAGTTGTAAGATGTAAATGTAATCTACCCCACCCTCTAACATGCTATGCATGTATATGGCAGTGTGATCATGAAAGTAACATGATAGCATGAACAAGGAAATGGCAATGAAAAAAAACTGAGTGAACCGTGATCGCCACCCAAGGATTAGCAGTAGGAAATATATGCTATAAGGGATAAAAGACTACTACGTACCTTGGGAAAAATAGGAAGAAGACCGCGGCCAAAGGTGACTGCTACAACGTGATCGCGCCTGATTTAATGTCTCTATAAACACCAATTTTTGATACAGCACCTATCAGTAGTGACGCGATTTTCCTACCTCACAATTTTTATCAGGTTTTGAACCATATCGCAGGTCTTTTTGGCACTCTTATCTCACATCCATAGATAGAGTATCTGTTTCACGATTGTTTCACACTTACACCTCAATTCTTGGAGATTGAAAGACCCTTCATCGGATATTCCTTCTGTCAGACTAGAATTTCTTTCTCTAAGGCCTCCGTACGTCTACACTAGTCTTGGATTCCCTCAAGACAGCTGAGCAGGTTGTACCCTAAAAACCATGGAACCTTTCTAGTCATGCCACTCTGAAGAAACATGATGTCCTAGCCACCATAGAGTGCTGATTATAGTGTTATGTGAGAGTTGGTCTCTGTCTAGATTTGGCGACTAGGACAATGGACGCTAATTGAATAAGCGAACATTTGAATGGACGCTATTTCTTCGTGCCTGTTACTGTTCACAGAATGGCGACCGACATATTGGACACTATTTCTATAGTTGGTGGTGACCGAAGTAGACGCCAATTACATAGTTTCACGCATGTCTTGGTTTTCATGAAAGATTTATCGCCATGTCATCCTTACTCACAGTTTTGTCCTTGAAATCTCTAATATGTGAATCTACCTTATTATCCTACAATGACTTATTCCTTTGAAATTCTAGTAGCTATAAGCTAAAGTGGATGTCAAACTATTTACATGACTCAATGTCTGACAATTATGCGGCCCAGTCTTGTCTTGGGAGGAGCACCCGAAAGTACTTGTGCCCATGAGAGCTATATTGACCACGGTGTGCCATTGCACCGAAGTGCATAACTTGCTTGATTTATGACATTCCACGATCTCTATAGTGCTTGACATGATACTTGACATGACGTGACGTGACTTAAGTGACCCAGAATGAATATTTACTTGCTTGAATTAAATAGCCAATATCTCATGACTCGACTTGATATTACATGACTTGATGCTTGGTGATTATACTTGAAATCTCATAAATACTAGCTTATCTTGTTAAGTTCTTGACATGCCACTCTCTCGATATTTTATTGTGTTCTTGCATACATGAGCATGACATCTTATCGAACTGGTTACTTACTTAAAGCAATGTCTGGTTAGAGATATAATTCCTACTGAGCAATCGCTCATCTAGTGCTTTCCCCATATTTTTCAGGTAATTCTGATAATGAGACTCAATCAGACATGGATGACCAAGAGTGATGAGCGTAGAAGCCGTCCAAGATATCTACATCGAGTCTTTTCTATTTTTCTTGAGTATTGAATTATGTTTTAAGGACAACAAAAGAAACGTAAATTTTGGGAGTACCCCACAACACCTCATTACATCATCATTTTAAGTGATGCACACGTCTCAATTAAATACCTTGAGACGGTTAAGGCGGTGAGACGTACCACCTCAATCAAAAAAAGGCGTAAGCCTCATGTAAAAAACATGAGGCGCATGCCTCAAGGCGTTTTTCTAGTGCCTCACATTGAGGCTTAAGCCTTAGTGCCTTGAGGCACCGCCTTTTTAAACAATGCTATGACCTAGTACGGTATTTTGACCTGTGGGGATATTATCTCTTCCGACGTGCGAATCCGTCCAGGGAAAGACGACGAGTGCTTTTTCTGGATAGACTGATGGTGTAGCGACTTCATGTTGGAGACTTCTTTCCCAAGCCTTTTTGCTATCTCAGCTGACCCTATGGGGGTTAGTCGCCCGGGCTTTTGACTCAGCTTTCAGGAGACACCTGGGCACTAGCTTTGAGGAGGGCACAGCTTTCAGGATCAACGAGATAAGCAGCTCCAGGATCTTTTACTCTTTCTCGTTGCCTACGCCCCACACTCCGACAAGGAGGATGCGCTTACTTGGAGGTGGAGTAGGGAGGGGACCCTCTTAGTGCAATTTGCTTATGCCATTATATTTGACAGTGGGGTGCGCCACAGCCTCGGCCTTCAGGTTTGGAGACTGCAGAGTCTGTTGAAGGTGAAGCTTCTCATTTGGAGGATTTTCCACGGGAGGTTGCTCACTTGTGACAGGCTACTCTAGTTTCTCCCGGATATCTAGCCGACCCGCTGCTTATGTGGTCAGGAGGACGAGACCATGTAGGGTGTACCTACTCACAAGAGGTGTAGGAGGAGCTTGCTAGGAGAGCCCATTATGTCATCGGCCACTAGAGAGAGGTGCATCACTTCATTGAGTCATGGGACAGAAGGTGGCCCCTTAGAGGAGATAGAGTTGTGTGGTAGTTGATCCTGCATGTCATGCTTTGCTCTTTGTGAGGCGAACTGGGCAATAGGACTTTTAGAAAGGAGGTTAGAGCTGAGGATTCTCTTGTATCTTTCATTTGTGCTAGAGTGAGGGAATGGACGGAGTTGCTTGGTAATGTGAATTCTCTCAACTCCCATATTTTTGTTTTATTGGGGGGCGATAGTGTCTCTCACACTATCTTGGTGTGACCTTTTGTACACGATTTTTTGGGAGCTCATTGACTATACTTGTACATCCTTTTTTTTCATTTAATACAATTAGCAGTATTACCCTACTTTCAACAAAAAGATAGTCATACTAATCCTATCCCTGGCCCCTCATCCCCTAGACCTTTTGTGAAGGGACTAAACAAAATAATACCCTCGCAAGTCAGACTTGGATCTCGGGGACCACCCCACCAAGGCCATGGCCTAACTTTGCCTTGAGCCAACAATCTCTTAAACTAGACTTATCCCCACCGAGATTCGTCCCACTCTTTTTATCATTTAACATCAAACTTGTCACATTCCCGGCAAACATCTACCCAAAGATTATTTGTGTTTTCATCATGCCTTCACTTGGAATATTTTTGAACTTGAAACCGACAATGAATAAATGAAGTGGCTCAAATGCCCTTGCCATGGCATGAGATATTTCACTGCATTTTGGGTTCTCTCTCTCCTTTTTTTTCACTAATGTAGATTTCAGGCCATAAGGCCCCTCTTCCTGGTGATTAAACAAGGGTTATCTCCCCTTTGGGGAGATGTAATTAACGTCGTGACCTTAACGGCACGGCAGGTTCCAGTCTCGACATGATATCCACTATTGTCTGATTAGTCAGACGATGCACATTAGCAGCTACAGGTCACCTTGGCCTTTGAAGTCTGAATAAATCGTCACATTGTGACTGGCACACCTGCGCACTAACAAATGAAATAAATAAAAAAAGAAAGAGAAGAGAAGTGCGTCCACAAGTCTGACATGCCTGGTGGGACAAGAACTTCCCTTCATCTCTTCTCCGGGATCAGCGGCCCTATGGCCTCTTCCTAAAATACTAACTTTTTGAAGTTTGAATCTGTAGGTCAAATTCCAATGGTTGTCATGTTTGGTCCTCTCGTTGTCGCTATCCATGCTAAGCATGGTTACCAAGCAGTGTCGACCAAGTTCACCGATTTTCCTCCCACTGTGGGCTTCCCTAACTTCCTGGGCGTTGCATTCGTGGAGCTCATGAGCACTCAAGGGATGGAGTCTGCAACTTCCAATTTTGCAGAGGCATCAAAGAAAGCTGAGGTAACGGGTTGCTACATCCTCAATGTCGATTCCCTCGCTTCCACTAGCAAGGGGTGCACGACGGTTGCAAGAAGAGTAGCCAAGAAGAACATCGGTACACTACAAGGTCAGCTATCCATCTCGGGCAAGTCCGTACTGATTAGAGGCATCCGAGAATTTATGAATGGGCGACAGGCCGAAATAATACCCAATGGGGTAATTCCCTTGGTGCTAGTGCATAACTCTTTCCCAATGTTGGCCCAGAACAAGACAGACCAGACTGAGTCCAATCTGCAAGGTGAGTTGGCCCCAAAGCCAACCAGATTTAAACAAATTTGGGTGCCCAAGCAGGTTCGGGCCCCGACTGATTACATGCATAAGAAGAATTTAAGGCCAAATGGTTCATGTGATTATTGTGGACGGCATGGACATTCCATGAATAATTGCTTAGTGATGAAATTTGATGATATATCTGCCAGGAAGTTGTGGAAGGAATCCTTCATTGGTGCTACTAACACTGCAGGACCCAATAACTCTTGGGTGCCTAAACCTGCGAAATGAGTACGTCCTTTGCAGGAGTGCCTTGGGACAGAGGAATAAAAAGAGGGTAGAATAAGCCAAGGCATTCATCAGTGGTAAAAACCCCATTCCTAGTTTGCCATTTACTATTGCTATTTGTAAATAATCTCCTGTCTGAAAACTTGCATATCTTATCCATTCAATAGGAGTCTTTTCATACAATGTTCAGACATTATCATACGATAACTCTCTGCTTGCGAATTTGCACAATCATGCAAACTTTGTCTGCTGAAAACTCATGCACACAAGTTTACATTTCCATCTGTCATTTGCACTTAAGTCTGTCAATGGATATTGTGAATAAACTGTGTACATATTGGTTTGAGGATGGATTGCATGTGTCTGATGCTTACATGTGTTATGAAGCATATCTTTCACAGTTACCACATCAACACATCAACTAATTCTGAGCACGCAATCACTGAAAAACTGTTGCATATAAGGTTCATCTTCACTCATGCATACTGAGTCAATTGCCATTCATTTGAGATGCATATAGGACTACATCTGCATTAGATTGTCATGCATGGCCCAATGGTATATAAAATGGTACACTGGGAGAAGGATAGATTATGTCTGTCTGGAAACTCACATCATGCGTAGAGGCTAGACCTTCGCCAGGTATCCTGGGTCAAAGCTGCACAATTAGAGCAGTCTAGTTGTTCATGAGCATATTTCACTAAACTCCCTGCATGTTTTTCATTGCATATGTTGCATTCAGATTTCAGTCATATAGTGCATAAAGTCAAGGGGAGTTAGTCAAGATAGTTCTTGTGCTTCATGCATACATGCTCAGATTGTGTCCGTTGCTTGTGTCAATTGCTATGCAGTGATATTCTTTAACCTCTATCATATTGTCTCCAGCTGTCAACTTCTCACTTGATTTCCATTTGTATCAATTGGTATCAGCTATTCTCATGTTCTTGGAATCTTCTGTGTGGTGTTTCTGCATTATCTGAGGGGAGCTGGATGTCTTAGATTCAATCTGTTTAACGTTCTCTTGGTTCTTCTGCAATTCTCTGAGCTTATCACTCTTTGCTTACTGTTGGTTATTAACTTGAATTCAGCTGCTACATAAGTTTTTCACACCTTTGCTAAGGGAACAGGAGCCTCCTCATGGGGGACACAGTCCAAGGCCATAAGGAGAAAAATTCAAAGGCAGCGCAAGAACAAGGCTAACAGGGACAAGCCCATTGTCTTCTACAAAGGAGACATGATCCCTCAAGCCCCGCCGGAGGAGGACTTTGGCTGGTCCAGGCGAGCCAGCAACACCCCTGAAGTCGTCCAAGTTTTGGACAACCTACCGCCGCATATTCAAGAGATGTGCCTCAAGTAGCATATCCCCCAATGGCAATATTTCGCACAGCGGAGATACTTCCACAATTTGTGGGCCCCTTCACAAGCCCAGGGGCGACCCCCGTTCTCTTACAAAAATACCAGGGGGCTCGGCTATGACCAAGACCCGGACTTCCGTGTCTACTACGCGGTCAATGTCGTGGGTCCAATGTAGCCAGTAGGTGACCCAGCTGCACTCGACACTAAGTTTGACAGCTCTGGGGACGAAGAAGACGATATCTTAATCTCACTCCCTGCCAAAACCAGTACTCCAGCTCAAACACCCGGTGAGTTCTCACCATCTGGTAGCAAAGATATAGGGACGAAGGGGGTCCCTAGCACCTCCCAGCCAGTCGAAGAGCCCAATCTGATAGACCTTCCTGATGAGGAGGCAAAGGCCACGAAGCATTGCCAGCTTTAGCAGGCAACTCCCACCGAGCTTCAACGGCACCAGTCGGCAACTGTCAGTTGGGCACTGGTGATCCAGAGCGGTCCCAGTCTGAGCTTGACAACGACAATTCCCTGAATCCACCAGCTTCAACCGTTGGCTTTGAAGACCAAGAAGCGTACGAAGTCAACACGGATGATGAAGACTTCATCGGCCTCCAACCCGCTCCTCCCGAGCTGGAGGACGGCGGCCAGGCAACCATTGACGAACTTGTCAAAATCAATCTGGGCAAAGATGAAGCCCCCCAGTCAACATTTGTCAGCGCTCTCCTTAACAAGGCAGAGAGGCAGGATTATAGGCAACTCTTGCTCAAATATAAAGACTGCTTCGCCTAGACATACAAGGAGATGTCAGGGCTAGACCCCTCCATAGCGGAGCATGAGCTAGCCATCTCTCCCTCAACAACTCCCGTCAAACAGCCCCAGCGGCGCATGCGCCATGAGCTGGAACTTCAGGTCTCGGCTGAAGTCAATAAGATGGCGGAGGTCGACTTCATCGAGCCATGCATCTATCCGGTCTGGCTCGCCAACATAGTCCCAGTTAAAAAGAAAAGTGGTCAAGTCCGCATCTGCGTCGATTTCTGAGACCTCAATAAAGCTTACCCGAAGGATGACTTTCCAATCCCGATCACGGAGACATTGGTCGACATGACCACCAGATATGAAGCCTTATCTTTCATGGATGGGTCGTCCGGTTATAACCAGATCCGTATGTCCCTCAAAGATAAGAATCACACTGCCTTTAGGTCCCCCAAAGGGATCTTCAACTACAAGCACATGCCCTTCAGTTTGAAGAATGCCAGTGCTACATACCGGAGGGCCATGACCAAAATCTTCGACGAGATGCTGCACAACATCGTCAAATGCTATGTTGATGATCTCGTCATCAAGACTAAAAGGCGGGAGGACCACCTACGTGATTTACGCCAGGTCTTCGAGCGTCTCCGGTAATATGGGCTCAAAATGAACCCCATGAAATGTGCCTTTGGTGTATCCAGTGACAAATTTCTCGATTTCATCCTCCGATACCGGGGAATCGAAGTGGACCCCAGTAAGATTAAAGTAATCCAGAAGCTTCCACCACCCAGCAACCTCACTGAGCTCAGATCCTTCCAGGGTAGGCTCACTTACATTCGAAGGTTCATCTCCAACCTCTCCGGTCGATGTGCATCTTTCAGTAAGCTGATGAAGAAAGACGCCCCATTCATATGGGATTCGGAATGTCAGGCGACTTTCAAGCAAATCAAGGAGTACCTCCTCACTTCTCTAGTCCTGGGGGCACCAGTCAAGGGTAAACCCCTCATACTCTATATCACTGCCATGGATGCCTCGTTAGGGGCTCTATTGGCGTAGATCAATGAGAAAGGCAAGGAGCAGCCACTCTACTACCTCAGCTACAAGCTGATCGGCGTCGAGTACCACTACTCTCCCATGGAGAAAGTCTGCTTGGCATTGGTATTCACCGTCAAGAAGTTGCGGCACTATCTCCTGTCCCATCGGGTTGAGCTCATATCTAAGCACGACCCCCTCAAGTTTCTCCTCAGACAGCCCGTTCTCTTAGGTCGACTAGGGAAATGGACTCTCCTACTAATGGAGTACGATATCACCTATGTCCCCAGAAAATCAATCAAGGGGCAGGGCATGGCTAAATTCTTGGCAGCCCATCCAGTACCGGATGACTCACCTCTCAACATAGAGCTCCCGAACGAGGAGTCCCTTGCTCTCCAACCACAACAACCGGTTGAACAAAGCGGAGATGTCTTGCGTTACTGGCAATAAGATGCCCTCACAACCAATATACCTTGCTAGGAGTTTTACTTCGACGGCGCTTCCCGAGGGACTACCCGAAGCAATGAAAGCTCAGACGTCATGGCAGGTGCCGGTGTCGTCTTCCTGACAGCTCAGGGCAGAGTCTTATACAACTCTTGCGCCCTCATGAAAGCTTTAACCAACAATGAAGCTGAGCATGAAGCTCTAGTCATTGGACTCCAGGTGGCTCTCGACATGGGCGTCAAGTGCCTCAAAGCCTACGGAGACTCTCAGTTAATAGTCTGACAGGTCCTCGGCATCTACGATGTGTGAAAGCCAGAGTTGGCTCCATACCACGCCACTGTCACCAGACTAACCCAAAAGTTTTGTTTCTTCGAAATAGACCATGTTCCCAGGAGTAGTAATGCCCAGGCAGATGCCCTGGACAAATTGGCTATAGCCATTAAACTCCCGCCTAAGGGTGAGGTCAACATCACAGTCAAATGTAGAAGATTGATACCAGGCTCATTGGAAGGCAACTCCGGTCTCACTGTCTATGAGGTCCAAGACCCCGACCAGAACACTCCTCCAGAAGAAGAAGATTGGTGTGAGCCCACCATCAAATTCAAGAAAGGGCGGTTCCCTCCTGACCGAGCTCAAAGGGTCCGGCTACTCCGTCGAGCAGCATCATATGAGTTGATCGGTGACTCTCTGTACCAACTCATCCATGAGAAGGACAAGTTGATTCTCCTGAGGTGCATCTCCCCAGCCGAGGCTCGAGTTATCATGCACGAGGTCCATTCCGGACTGTGCGGCGGGCACTAGGCCAGAGATAGGATGAAGTACAACATCAAGCTCAAAGGCTTCTACTGGCCAACCATGTACGCAGACTGCAACCAGTATGCCCGTACGTGTCAACAATGCCAAGCCTTTGGCCCAGTACCCAGAATACCTCCTAACCCACTGCGTCCTATGACCCCCACCTGGCCATTCGCCGAGTGGGGCATGGACATCGCGGGGCCTTTCCCGCTATCTTCCAAGGGCCATAAGTACATCTTGACCGCCACCGACTACTTCTCTCATTGGGCGGAGGCCCTTCCCCTATGCGAGGTCACCTATGAGGTGGTAGCCAGGTTTGTCCAGCACAACATCATCTACCGGTTTGGTATAACATGATGGTTAAAATTATGTTAGTATAATCATAGCAGTATTCCATCTGTCTAAATTAATGATAGTTTATTAATTAGTTCCGAAATGTCAAGTGAATTCATACAACCATCCTTCCAAGACAGTAAGTGTCATTTTGTTAGCTCCGAAGATGTCCAAGTGCAGGTTCTATATTTGAAATGCTGTACGAAATGAGGGTATCTGGTCTGGGGCCACCGAGGCATCGACTCCCCAAGCTCTGGTTTCCTTCCTGCACTTAGCCTCGAGTCCGGTGGCCCTATACCCTTGACTGCTTGCCCGTCTGACTTACACGTTGTATCGTCTAACTTCGACTCGGCCTCTCTCGGGCGTTCTATTTTCTCATCCTTCGAAGAGATTGCTCGGCGACGGACTCTGATGACGTCAGTCTTGAAACTCAGCTCACCAACGGAGACTCATCCTCTACTTAATTTCTCAGGCTCTGTATCCTGACTTCACTCCTCTTTCTCATGCTCTGTATTCCTACCTCCTCGGATTATGTAACTTGGTTCCTACCATAATAAATTTAAGTGTTGTAACACAATTGTAACACGCGCAACATATTTCTCTCTCTTTTTTTTTGGTAACGGAGAATCTAATAGAGTGGTACGGAGAGCAGAGTGATTATTGGGCCACTCGAGTTCGAATCTTATCCTACGCATCATGCCACCTTTTTTTTGTACTGCCGCCATAAAACTCCGGACTCACATCCTCCGTCAATGTCGTCTGCCTCCCCTTCCTCTGCTCAGGGAAACACTTGATGCATACTGAAACATGCAGCTTGTCTTTTCACATGTTTCTCGGGCCATGCCAACAAAATTAAGTTTGGTGTATGTATAACAGGTATTCAATATATGTGTAGCAAGTATCCATCTTCTGCCTATTTCTAGATCTTCTCCCCACAACCATGCGTGCACTCGGTATCCTTGAAAAGAATTTCCCCGATTCATCATGCTAAAACATTGGCTTGGATCGATCCGAACCCTAATTAGGGCCCCTTTGATAACTTAACGGGGTAGCGACGAAAATTACATCCCACTTTAACTCGGGCAAATGACTTGTTCGGCGCCCCTAATTCATTCACCCGAAACATGGCAAAAGCCCACTTTCAAGGCACTACGTGCCCTAGTTAAAGCGAAAGTCACCAAACTCTTTTGACATCGTAACCGGAGAATAAGACGTGAAACCGACTAAAACTGACGAAAATCTCGTCCCGCCACTACCCTACCCTAGTCAGTCACCAAAGGGACCCTAAGAAAATGTGGAAAAAAAAATAGGTCTTATATGTATTAAAAAAATTTTGAGTTGCTATACGACGCTCCTCCGTGCAGAGCTGGAGCAACTCCGGGTTGGGGTCACAGAGATGGAGCGTATCCGAGCCGAGTGGGACCAGTCCTAACTCCAGGTGGCAAGGTTGGAGGGGATCGTAGAGGGGATGAGCAGGAGATCTGAGCACAGCGGAGCTCCGAGTGGCACACACGGCTCCTACCAGGGATACTTCATGAGCTCCTCCGGCCGTCGGAGGAACGAGGAGAAGGAGCGGTGCCGACGGCACCGGGAGGAGTCGAGCTCTACGATGGCCCCACCATCGAAGAGGCACGAGGGGACGGGCGACAACAGAGGCCCAGAGGGACATGCCTGATGTACCTCATGACTCATGTACGCATGGATGCTATGATATGATAGTGATATGACATATTTTTGGTTTTCTGTTATGTGTGAATGAATGTGTGTATGCTTGACACTAACTGACTGACGATGAAGCCTAAGCTGACACGGGAGAGTGAGAGAGAGAGAGACGAAAAAAAAAAACCTTGAGTGGAACGATGCAAAAAGGACAAAATTAAGGCAGTAGGGATGAAAACAGTCATCTAAATAGCCACTCCAGACTATACACGGTCTCAAGGTGGACCGCGGAAGCTTGTTCGGCCAAGGCCCAAAAGGCGTGGTAAACGGTCTCCATTGGACCACAGAGATAAGAGACATGGTCCTTCACAGACTGTTGGAATTTAAAAATGGTCTCCACAGGGCCGTTTAGGCTCTCAGAAGGTGAAGTGTGTAGACGGTCCATAAACAGTCCATTGCAGACCATTTTAAGGCTCCCGCGGTCGCTTGATAGACCGTGTATGAGGATTCTCTAGTAGCTCTGATCGGGACTCTCTTGGAGACTCCCAACCCGAGAGTAGAGAGTCCTAAATTGTGCCCATCCCTATCCTAACCCATTTTAAAGTTATCTTACCTCAATCCTAATGGGATTAGGCCACAAATTGGGTTCTATAAGTAGGAGGGCACTCTAATCTCGTTTCCCTCACAACACTCCTCTTCTAGGCATTGAAAATCTTGCCAAACCTCCCCAAATCACCATGAAGAGGGCCCTTGAAGGAAGCTCTATGGATGGGGTTGCTTATGATGGGCCAAAGTCGACTAGAAAGGAGTATGAAATGCTACAAAGGCTGACTACCATCCCAAGGCAGTTGAGCTCCAGCCCTTTGAGAGAGGTAAAGTTAATGCAATTTCATTCAATTTCATTTAATTTCCTTCAAAATTGCTTATATGTCCTTCCTCTCTTCTTCTTCTTTTCCCTTTTATCACCTTCTGTCTTGCAGCCCCGTCTCTCCCCGTGATCTGGTGTTGAAGGGATAATAACGCTGCCCCTGTAAGCCGGGCCTAAGTCTCGGGAATTAGCCCAAAATGGCCACGACCCGGCCTTACCTCGACCCGACATTCTAATTAAATCAGACTCATTTGCCGAACCAGATTCTTTCCAGATCATCATTAAAATTACCGTGTACTCAGCAAACATCTGAATGGATTTATCTCAGTTTTCACCACATTCTTGTCACGAACTCCCATCCAAATATGAAAGGGTCTATGAATGACCGACATACCCGATTGCCCGTGTCTCGGCATAGGCTCTTGTGTGATTTATTCCTGCCCTTCCCTCGCGCAATTAGCATTAATTCTTTTGGCCGTAGGGCCCCTAATTTCAGTAATTAATCAAGGGTGTTCCCTCGTATGGGGGATGTAAATGACGTCGTGACCTTTATGGCGCGGTGGGATTTGGTCCCGACCCGAACTACACAATCACCTGACGAAGTTAGATCGAGCGCACTATGGACTTCCACGAAGCTCGAATAAATCATCACCTTGGTGATTGGCACGCCCACGCACTTAACAAACCAAACAGAATAAAAACCAGCAAGATGAACATCTTGTTCTTCGAAAATAAGTGCATCCACAGTAGGTCTCCCCCAGAGTCTCGTTGCCAACCTTCAAGTCCTACGACGGCCAGGGAGACCCGGCCAACCACTACGATAGCTTTGACTCCCTGATGACCCTGCACGGGGCTTCCGACGCTATCAAGTGCCAAGCGTTCATGACCACTTTGGTCCAGGGCGCTCAAGCCTGGTTCCGAGCACTCACCCCCGGCAGTATCCGCAACTTTTGACAGTTCAGGCGGATTTTTAAGAAGAGCTTCACTGGCAGCAGCGCTCCAAGGTCAGTTGCGGGATTGTTGGCACTAAAACAGGCACAGGGGGAAAAGCTATGGGCTTATATCAATCGATTTAAATTGGAAGCCCTACGCATCCCTTGCCTGGATGTTGCCTCAGCCATCACCGCATTGATCGGAGGCACCCGTGATGAGAACCTCCGGTGAGAGCTAGTCCTCCATCCCCCCACCTCTCTAGCTGATCCGGTGACCCTAGCCCTGCGTCACGTAGAGTGCGAAGAAGTCCTTAGTGCATGCCGTAGCACAATGGGCTCAGGTCGAGAGGGGGATAGGAAGCGACCATCTGAGCAGGGCTCAGGCCAGCGGAAAAGGCGGAATCAAGATGAACACCGTAGGGAGCCCCCGCAGAAATTCTATCCACCCCCGTCTATGAGATATATGAGGACATTTTCTCCTGGCAACTAATAAAGGGTTTTCCCCTCTCCGAGGGGATGTAATTAACGTCGTAACCTTTATGGTACGACGAATTTTCTATCCCAATACGACATACACAATCGTCTAATTAGTCAGATCGAGTGCACCATGGGCTTCTTCGAAGCTCGAATAAATCGTCACCTCGGTGACTGGCACGCCCTCGCACTCAATAAACCGAACAAACGAATAAAAAGACGAACGAACGAATAAAAAGGAAGTGCCCCCGAAAGTGCGTCCACAGTACTTCAGTGCAACACTTTTCAGAAATGAACCACATCACATCTCAGGTGACGTGTATCCAATTTACTCAGTGCGACTGAGCATTGCTCTGCCATTCATTTTCTTTTCAGATTCTTTCTACGAAAATAGGCAAGCAGCTTTTTCCTCAACTGTCTCTTCAAGATACATGCAGCAAGTTCAATTTCTCTAGAGTGTTGAAAGGAAATTCCTACATCCTTATGTCTAACACTCATTTTCACATTTTGTGCATGAAGTGTATGGATTTGATTCAGCATGTATACCAAAAATTTTATGAACACATAACAATGCAGCTCCCCCTAGATAGATGACACTTATCAAATATTTACTCTCCCTGAGTGTGTGACATGAAACACACCAGTGATGACTCATATGTAACATTATTTAGCAATGAGTATGAAGTCATAGAAGTTCCAAGGACGGGGGTGAATAGCATATAATAACCATGTAAACACACAATGGGAATATGTGCAAAATGTAATGTACAATGCAACATGGGTGCAAAATTTTAGATATCACGTGTATGACCTGAATGCATTGCAAAGTACAAGACAACATGAGTGCAAGATGTAAGTTTTCAGTTTTTCATTTGAATGATCTAAATGCATCTAATGCATGAATTCTAATGCAATGCAACCTATAATAATATGAGAATGCAATGCAAAATATAAAGGCAAGATGCAAGAACTTGATTTTTAGAACATCATGACATATTGCACAAGAAAACATTCACATTCAAATGATGAACAACAAATATTTTACATGATATGGCCTTTATGGACAAGGGTGCATAAATGATCAAAATTAAGCAATGCAACCCAGCTTTTAGAAATTGTTCAAAAATAGATTTTCAAAAGTATTTCACAAGTTTAGAAATCATCCATAAGTCAAACAGATTTTTCACATTCTGGTACGAGGCGGAGGTGAAGGTCCAAAGACCCTACTTACGCATAGGGAGTGCTTCCGAGTGAATATAATCCACTCTTCCACAAACGCCATTTGATATACCATGTAGTCGTGCAAGGGAGAGACACAGAGACAGGACAAAGAGGCAGCAACACAAAGGTGGGTGATAGCTCAAGAGGTTCCAAGAGGCAAAGATTCAAAGGAAAAGATAGAGTGGACAATTGTTTAGGAAGTTGTTGTTTAGAATTGTTTAGGAAGTTGTTGTTTAGGCTTGTTTAAGAAGTCATTTAGGTTGTTAGTGAAATCCCTTTTGTTTTTTTCATCTTGCATTACATAGCATGCATGCATGGCATACAATGTACAGAAAACTTCTAAACTTTTGAATGAAAACTTCCTTGGAATTATATGAATCCTCAATGTCATTTTCTTTCTTAAGTTTGCAAATTGACTGTCAGGTGAATGAATGTTGTAATAATGTGCAATAATGACTCATGGTTGTAATCACCAAAAAGGGGGAGATTGTTGTGTCCCTAGGTTTTGATGATAACACACCATGATTCATTATTGATTTGTGGTTATCTAATTGCATCTTTGAAGTGCTTCTTAGGCAGGTCGACTTTGCCCAACATAGTGTAGACACCACAGAGCAAGCCAAGGGTGAACACATTTCTGTTTGAGCTCTGGAAGTTTCAGGGTGTCGACATTACCTGCATCTAGTGTTGACACCATAGAAGAAAACTCTAAACAATCACGTTTCTGTTTGGAGTTTGAAAAACACAGGGTGTCGACACCAGACACTAGCAGACTCGACACCATAGCTCCTCTTCTAATCAAGATGATGGAATCTCTACAAGAAGTGTCGACACTCCAACCAATGAGTGTCGACACTACAAGCATTGCATCCATCAGATGTTAGTTTCGAACTCAATTAGGTCTTGGATCCAAAATCCAATCATTGGATCCGAGGCTGGTGGGAGAAAAAGTCTTCTAGTGATGTGACACGACCTTGGACCTACTAGCAAGCACGTTCCGCAATGTAAACGGGCCGTAATTGGTGGCCGGCTCACCCGACACTCACCCCGAACCCAAGGGTGACTCGGCGATACCGAGTGGAGGATGTGGGGGATGGTCCCTTGCTGGTAGAGAGCCAGAAAGGCCAGAGGGTCTCCCAAAGGGATTAGGCTAGTCCAAATCTAGGGCCGACCCGTTGCCGAGGGCACGGGTGCACACTTCTCCCACGGTGGCCTCTCGGAATCAATCGGGATTGTGGGGCCGAGATCTCTCTCACCGTCCAGTGAGCAATGAGCTAAAATTGAATGACAAGCACCAAAGTGAGAGCAAGGGATGAGTGCTTACTCGACCGGTTTGAAGAAACCGGTCCCGCTCGGAGACGGGGGCGCGCGGGGAAGCGTGGGGCTCACCC
>JANBPO010005531.1:0-20264 GCA_024336825.1 Amorphophallus titanum | reverse complement strand
AAAATAACAAAAAGAGTTTTATTCCATTCCACTAACGTAAGTAATGTGCAAGTGTGCATCAAAAAAAAAGAAAAGGAAGAGTACAAAATCACTCGACCGATCTGTCCCTCGGGCCGTCGCTGTCACCGACACCCTCATGCCTCTTCTCCGATGGGCCCATGGCTAAACTGCCCTCCTCCCGACGCCGTCTCATGTCTGCCTCCTCATTCCTCTATTGGCCGGAAGAACTAGTAAGGAAGTCTGCCACCGAACCACTCCGTGCACCACTCTATGCACCCGTCCGTGTGCCACTCTGGGAGACACTCCTCTCGGGTCCCCAGCCTATCATCCTCATGGCCTTCTCCATCGTCCGTAGCTCGATCTTCAATTCGAAGATCTGACGCCGCGCCTCCCTCGCCTCTATCCAGTAGTGCTCTAGGTCCGCTGTCCCAATGTGAAGCCGCTCTGACTCTGCTCAGGATCGATCTAGCTCTACCCAAAGTCACTCCGCCTCAGCACGGAAGCACTCCGACTCTGCTCGGGATCGCTCTAACTCCGCTCGAGCACGCTCCGCCTCAGTCAATGCTGTAGTCAGCTCTCTCACCTGCATAAGCACTCAGCATAATCAGTCAAGGCATAAGCATGATCATAAAGCATCTAAAGTCTAAGGAACTCAGGTTTGGGTTCGCTTACCCTCTCCGCGAGAGTAGCCTCAGCCTCCGACAGGCTGTGAAGAAGAAGATGGTGCATCCAGTCCCACCCATTGCACCCCCTCAACACGCTGCATAATAGAAGTCAAGGTCAGTCGATAAGCATAAGCAAAATCATAAGCATAAGTCCAAGGTTCAGTTTAGCTTACCAGAAGCTCCAACGCTGCCCGGTACTCATCCCTCTGCTAAATCGTAGCGTGGAGGAGTCCTTGTAGCTCCGCTATCCTACCCTGTGGGTCTAGCTGCATATAGCCAGTCACAGTGTCAGTGCATATAGGAATCATTTCAGATAATACGAAGAGCATGAGTTTAGAAGTTCTTACCGGTCATCGGGCACAGTGAAAAACCTGGTCACCGTATCTGTAGGCATAGGCCTTCAAGTAGGCCTCATCGCTGGTCGCTCGGGTCTTCACTACCTGACCCCTCCGTGTCCAGTCCCGAACCTGGTCGGCTACTCGAACACTCCAATCGGCGTCGCCGCTAAGTCCCTTCGAGGACCTCCCATAGCGCTTGTCGTCTCTAGTAGGGAACTCCACCTCGGGCTGATGAACTCCCCTCGTCCTCATAATCAGTCGATGGTGTAGCGGCTCAATGATGTTGAGGCAGTGCAGCCAGATAAAGAATGCATGGGAGTTGTTTTTCCTTTAAACCCTTATGAATTGATTATCATGGGCATTGTTCTTTATGTTTTGGGTTTAAAACATGTGGAAATGCAATATGACAGGTTAAAATAGGTGAAACTCATGTAATCCCCTCGTTTTGAACGAGTTGGGAGGGGTTTAAAATTAATAGGACATTTTTTGCACCGTCTGGAATAGTAGCGGTCACCATCGGACCGCTACTATGGTTTAGCAGTTCCCACCGGACCGCTAACGTGATTTAGCGGTCTCCATGAGACCATTTTTCGTGAAGTTAAGGTGGTGGAAGGGTAGCGATCGTGCTAATGACCGCAATTGCCTCTTTGGCGGTGCAATGAGGACTGCTACTATTTTTTAGTGGCCCAGTGATGACTGCTACTGTACCCCAACAGGTTTTTCCGTCGTGGTTGTTTAGCCGTGTGTTTGGGGTCGTACCTTTAGTATCTTTACATGCTATGAAGGTTCGAAATGCACATTTATGATCCATTTTGAGTTGGCTTCTCTTTCCTTTGTGACTGATCCACAAGACATAGCCCGACAACCCTTAGAGTCAGCCCACCGAGGAGAGGTGGCGGGGTAGTCCCGGTGTACGATTTTTAGGCTAATTTTCATGGGGCCCCTTGCTTTGCAGTAGTGTCTGACTGGAGGGAAAAATTAGCTAGAGGCCTGACTCAAGGCATTGAGCTTGTGTGTGCACACTTGGTCAGGGGCGTGGGCTTGCACTGACGAGCGTGACCCTAACTAGTCCTTATCTTTGGTTACTGTTACAGTGTCTCAGTTACCGTGTTCGAGGCGAGTGGGAGACACCTAAGATGTAGTGTAAGTCATCAGTGGACACACCTGGTCTTTCTTCTAGTTATTTTTCTTTCTCTTGTCACTTGGTCCGTGGAAAATTAACTCTAATGGTGAACAATTGGTTCTTGTGTTTAATTACACATTTTAATTAGCATGAGTTTATTTGGCATTCATAATTAGCTGTCTTCTTTAAGTTTCTATTTCAGTACAACTTTCTTTCATTGCTATAGATGCATGCCAGTTAGTTATTCCTTGTGATTAACTATTTCTCATGCGTTTTAGCTGCGAGGTAGGGATCTGTGGAACCCTTGCTAAGTCTATGAAATGTGACTCACCCTTTGTTTTTCAGGTGAGCCACAACAGTCTTCAGGTTTCCCGCATGGTTTTGGCGGCCAGTCGTAGTGCCAGCGTGGTCCACTCTAGGGTATGCCCCGTGTAGTTGTACTTTTTGGTTATTATATAATTTTGGGCTTGTACTCTATACTTCTGGACTAATGTATAATTATAACACTTTGGTAATGTAAATTTTGCTTCTGTCTAATGTAATTATTTCTTTAAAAAGCGCGTGTGATTGTAGATCTTTATGCACCCACAGCCTCTTTTCCAACCCTTTTGGAGCCTCATCAGCTCTTGGGTGGCGTCCTTGGGTCTTAGGGTATTGGGTTTCTGGTATCCAGGAAACTGGGTCGTTACAGGTTGCCCCTAGACACCCGGTGCTAACAATAGGTGGACATTCTTGAACAAGTAACTCCTCAAATTGCTGAATATCATGGAACCACGGAGTGTTGTCATTCGGCACAAGCAGCATGAGATTTGGCAACTCCACTCGGCAATCAGGCTTGAAGCATAACTCCCTTGAAAGAAGAGAAGGACGAAGCTGAGGGAGAGTAATACGCAACGTTGACGTGGCCGGCTTACTAATAAACTGAGATAGATTACATAAAATGTATAGAATGTCATTGGAGAATGCTAAGAATACAGCCAATTGCCCCTTAAACATGGAACTCATAATCTGCTTAGCAGCCGTATGAGTTAGCACAATACAAGTGGAGAGCCCCTCTTGGCTAGTTATATGAACTGCGATAGAGTGGGAGGAAATAAGAACATCAATTGTAAGACCTCCAGCGAGCAAAGAGATTACCACCGGCCTCACTCGAGAAGAAACTGGCATCACTGTAAGGGAGCTCTTCTTAGCAATCACCATAGGCAGTGGAAGCTCATCATTCCCAAATAACCAGAGACCAGGACGCGTATTGGCATGTGGCAAATGAAATCTTGAATCTTGAATTGAACAACCGGCACTGAATCACCCTGACCCAGCTCATTATCTCCCTGGGGACAAGACCCAAGGGGCACCAAAGGCAATGGACACCCACTCAGTGGGGTGCAAGTAGGTGGAGAAGAAATGGATGGTGGAGATGTGGAAGACTTGAAAGCCATGGTAGGCATAGGCGATGGGTTAACGGTAATGACAGGTTCAGGCATAGGTGGAGGCAACGGTGAAGGTGTGACTTGCTCAAGCTCGGGCTACGATGGCGAAGGAGATGGCAAAGGAGGTGGCGAGGGTAACGATGATGGAGATGGAGATGTAGGCAAAGAGGGAGGTTGTGGTGCCCACCATCGATGTATCGACACAACACGTCGAGCGGCGTTGGGGGTAGAAGTAGTGGAGGTGGCGGTGGAAATGGAGGTGGCACTAGCCTGCGCAGAGACTTGGGTCGGTGGAGATGATGGAGGTAGGGTAGGAGATGGTGAAGGTGATGGAATAGGTATTGGAGTAGGTGATGGAGTGGGCACCGCGATAGATGCAGAATCATAGGGGTGCCCCTAGTCTTGTAGTAACGGAGATGGCTGCCTGGGCGGCGCTTCTTGCTATTGCTGTTGCTGGCTACGAAGATGTAAAATGACCTTATGAATAGAGGCCCAATCAATCCTCTTCTAATATTCTAAGTCATAAATAAACTCTCGAAACTCGGGACAATCCTCGACCAAATGCCATTGCTTGTGATGATATTCACAGAATTGAACCAAATTCTCGACCGCAGGTCGACAAGGCACAGTAGGAGGGAGTGGCAACGTGCGAGTGGCCATCAAAGTCCTGAAAATGTTAGTGAAAGACTCCGGCAATGGAGGACGAGGAGTCCGATTTAGGCAAGGCGGATGTCGAGGGGTATGGAATGAAGTGGAAGATGGTGGAGATTGCAGAGACGGAAGTGAGGGTTGTGTAGGTAATGGTGCATGGTGACTGGTAGAGAGAATAGGTAGAGACAAATGTGGAGCAGGACAGGGAGGTATGTAGTGGATGGCATCCACTTGCTCAGGATGTGCTGTTCCCTTGACTGGGGGAGATGGAGATAGGCGTGGGTATATGGAAGCGAAAAGCTGACTTATGGATGGTTGGCTTGTGGGAGCGTACGGGTGCGTAGGAGCGGAGGGTTGACTCATGGAGGGATGGTATGTGGGAGCGGATGGGTGCGTAGGAGCAGAGGGTTGACTCGTACAAGGCGAGGCATATGTGGAGGGTTATTGTGTGGGAGTGGTGGATGCGGATGGCAAAGTGTATGCAGACGTGGAAGATGGGGAAGACTCAATGTCAAGGGAATCTTGAAGTTGTTGATGAACGAAGTGGGCTCGGCTATAAAGTTGTTTCCAAGAGGTAATGTTGTTGAGGGATAAGATAAACTAATATTTCGGCGTTGCATTAGATATTAGCATCTTGATTTGCTCTAGCTCAGGAATGTGCCCCGGGACTTGCGCGGCCAGGTGATGCTAGCGGTCAGCAAAGGTTTCCAGAAGGACCTTGGAACACAAAAATAATCTGTATTATTTATTTAACTAGGAAACTTATCATCACCCATTGATTTTGCCCTCTAGTATCTTGTATCCTCTAGTTGTCTCCCCTCTGCCTGTTTAGCCGCCACTTCACCCTCCTTTGTCAAGGACATCTGACATATCCTTTAAAGCTAATCTATTGTGATGAACTGCTTTTAATTAAATGATGAATGAAAATATCTTTGCTCATTGAAGGTTATGAGGGTTCACCAATGAGATAATGGAAGAGAAGAATGGTTGAACTGGAAGGGAGAAAGAAGGGGGGGGGGCGGTATCTCAAGCGAGGTGGTGTGGCTGTCAGATTTGTGTCTATGCTACTACGGGAGTGGCCACTGGGCTGGCAGTGCAAGAGGCTGGTGGTCTGTAGGTTATGGCGAAAGTCCATATGTGCTGGGGCTGCTCTGGGAAGTTCAGGGCAGTGACTTTAAGCTCAACACCTGGTTTTATATTCTCTTCATGACTAAGTAGGGGGGTGAGGCTCTAGCCTCAACTTTGTCGATTGCATTACCAGAGGGAGAAGAGGATTGTGAGAGATTGTCAGTTCTATGCTGACATGTCATGCTCAGGTGCGAGGGAGGTGATGTATCTTGAAGATTTTGCAGGGACTAGGGGTGAGATGGGGAGTCACAGGTGCATGGACTGTATGGCGGCACTATGGCGGCCAAGATCAGGATCTTTCTAGTCAATTTTCCTGGTGGAGAAGTTGAGAAGAATGCTCTCAAAGGAGGTTCTTTCTACAATGACATCGAGGATCTCATGGTACTGTCAGAACCATGAAAGGCTGACAGATGGGCTATTATGGTGAAGTGACCAATAAAAATATGGATCTTTCTTGGAGTCCCATTGCATTTGTGGAGAAATCTGCTTTTGTTTGGCAGGGAAGGTCGGAAGAGTGATGCAGAACAAAAGGAAGGTCCTCTAAGACATGAGAAAGGTTCAAGCTTTAGCCCTTGTCGTGGTGGAAAGAGTTCCTTTCTTGAAGAAAAGAAGAAGAAGAAGATACTGAAAATACTTCTTCGCCGCCGTTGTCACCGCCGCCGGTCCTGCATCCTCTTTCTCCGCCTTGTCCTCCGCATCCTCCTCGTCGTCATCGGCCTCCCTCGGAAGAAGAAGAGGACGAGGACATGACGCCGCCACCATCGCCACGCACAGCCGCCGTCGACCACCGCCTCCTCCCCCGTCACCTCCGCCTTTGTTATCCTGCAAAGGTAAAAGTGAAAAAGTAAACACGGAGAGAATAGGTTAAAGAGGGAAGTAAAACAAGGAAAGGGTTTTACGAGCCCACGTTGGGCAGGAAGTCTGAAACAACAATGGTGGGAGAGCCCTGTTGGACAAATATGATATTTATTAGCGTATTTGAGTGATTTCTGGTTGAATGCCAAAGGGCAATGAGAATGTATTGGTCGGGCCCCAGGACGTATACCAATGGTAGAGGATCAATCCCGGTGGGACAGATGGGGAATATTCTCATAGGATGGGAATACGGCGTGGCACCATACACCCTAGTGGGTCATTTTTTTTTTGAGCTGCCAACTTGAGTGGCCCCAGGAATGAAATGTCATACAGACATATCCCCCTTCGTTGATTTTTTTTTCTTTTTTTTTTGAACTGACCAAGGCGGGGATGTAGGAGAGCGCTTACCTCCTCAGGGAGGGGATGAGTAGTTCACTCCACCACATAAATCCCAAGATGCTAGTCTTATCTGGTACAAACTAGGATACAAAGGGAATGTCGGTTCCCTCAACGGATATGGCCATCAGGATCTTTTCATCTCTTTTTCTTTAGTTTCTGCCCCCAGAATAGGCTCCATCTTTCTTCCTTTTTTTTTAGTGCCTACCCCCAGGAGAGACTCTCTCTTTCTTTGGCAACTATCTATACTCAAGCTGTGAGATGATGATCAGATGTTGGCTTTTAGGTAAGTTTGTGGAGGATAGCAGGGGCAGTGATGCCGCATGAGGCTGCTTGCCTAAAGGCGGGCATTTGGTGTGGGCATGGCAAATCCACCTTGTGTTCGCCCATTTACAGTTCACCTTTCTTGATTAGGCTTTCGATGATATCTTTGAACACATAGCAATCCTCGATAGGATGTCCCGCTACTTGGTGGTAAGGACAGAAGTGTGGATTATCTTTCCTCGTAGAGTTGCCTGGTCTCTTTGGCTCCGGGAGCACCACTTTACCATATTCTAGGGCCCACTCAAAGAGAGCCCAGATCATATCTTTTGGGAATGAATAGGGCTTCATCATTTTTTCCCTTAATGATGACCCTCGTGTTTCCAGCTTCGTAGAAGTGATACAAGCAGTCCCTTCTTTTTCCTTCCTCCGTCGCTCGAAGGCTTCAAAATTTAGAATGCAAACTTCTTGCGCCGGCTGCTTGTCGGCTAGTTTGTTGTTTTGGCCCAAGCTCCTAGAGGATGGGCAAATCCTTGCAAGGACTGCTTCAGCTTTAGTCGTGAAGTCATTTAAACTTTCAAAGGTCGTGACTTCAAAGTCAATGACCCATCGTAGAATTTCTAATTTTAGATTCTCTCTGTAGATTTGGACGGATTTAGTGTAACTTGGTGGGTGCGTGGCCCGGGTCCCTCCCAAGGAGCGCTGATTGTTTGTTTGCTTCTGTGATTTCAGGAAACAACAATGGTGGCTGGATTCGCTGCTCTGACTTTTGTCCTCGCAGTCATGGCCAACCATGCTGCTTGTGGGTACCTGGCGGTACCAACCATTTTTGGCACCTTCCCACCAGTGGTTGGCTTCCCCAACTTCTTGGGGGTAGCCTTCGCCGATGTGCTGAAAGTTGAAGTTCTAGAGCTTGCCAAGGAGGATGTCAATAAGAAGCCTCGGGTTGCCAATACCCAAACCTGCAGAGGCCTGCCAGTAGTTCGGATCCATTTAGAAAGCTGCATGGAGCACCATGTAGCTCATGGGGCTCGTCCCACCCACTGCAACAAACTCGGGAACCTCCGCCAGGGGAACTCCCAAAGGAGAGTTGCTACTTCCATCACCGGACGGCTATCAGTGTCCGACAAATCTGTTCTGATAGGTGGTGTCTACATTTTTCTGGACTGATGTGATGCCCAAGTAGTCCCGGACCGGGTGGTCCCTGCCATACCGACCTGCAACTCCTTCCAGGCCCTGTCTGAAGGAAGGGCCGAGAAAGAAGAAACTAGTTGTCACAGCCAAAGATAACTAGCCCCAAGGCCGAAAGTGTTCAAGTAGATGTGGGTCCCCAAGAAGATCCAACCTGTCAGCCAAGAGGCACCTGTTCACCGCCGCCCCGAGCCTACTGAGACGGGGAAGAGGAATGAGAGAGGCTTGGCCTCGAGAAGAGAAGAAATGGTCATGGATCCTCCACGCCACGCAAGCTTTAGGGCATGAGCCCGACAAGCCAATATCCCCATGGTGGGAAGAAGATTTGAGCAACTTGCCGGAAGAACCCGGCTAGCCTACGTCCCTCCAGTGGGAGGTTGACAGTTGTCCCCAGTCCTACATCAGGGACGGGGGCCAGAAGAGATGGCCAACATGGTCAGAAGCTATTTCAGGGGTCTGGGCAACCCCTCACTGGGCCAACAACAGCTATTGCAAGCAGCCACAGCAGAAGGAGATGGCTGCTCACCGCAGATAGTCGAAGAAGAAGGACAGGGAAGGATGACGTCGTCGGTTGATGACAATGGGTATGAAGACGGCCAGAAGTTCGAAGCCAATGAAGCCCCTCCCCAGTGGAAGGAGAGAATAAGAGCTTTCGTGTTTGAGAGATTGTCCTTCCCTGGTCATGCAAGAAGAAAGGTCTATATACAAAGAAAAAGTATGCGGGTTTTTACCTATAATATGGCCGGGTTGGCCAGCAAATATGGGGGTCTGCCCGAGCAGCCCTAGGAATTAATATAGATTGAAGTGATCCATCCCCCATCCTTCGGCGTAGTGATAGGCCACATGCAGTTGCTGCCCCAGGATGGCCACCGACCGAGCTTCGATCGTTAGCCCGTGCACCCGCAGGAGGACATAGAGCCAAGTGGTATCTGCGTAATTCTGCGGCTTCCACTCATCCCTCCTCACGAAAGTGCGGTAGGGGCAAATCGAGTCCTTCTCAGCCTGCCAGCTGGTCGCGGGGGTGCCCACCTCTTCCGCCGGCAGCGGATAATTGATCAGCTCCAGGCGGTCTGAGCCAACGCGGTAAAGGTACCATAGAGTCTTCTTGAAGTCATCCTTCGCCACCGAAGGCAACTTGGCCTGTGGTGCCGGTCTGCTCTCTCAGGCCACTTTACGAGCAATCATATAGTCGGTCACGTCCTTGCTTTTGCCGCGCCACAGGCGTAGGAGGTGCTCTGGCTCGACATCAAGAACGGGCGTGGGTTGCCGGCTTAAGAATCTTCTCTCCACCCCGTCCCAGCAATCGGTCTTGTAAGACCGATAGAAGGCCGTCTGGGCATTCCACCACTTCACATATTCAGGTGTCACTCGTGGAACACGACCGGGAGCCGGTACTCTGAAGGTGGCAGCATCGACCCGATGGAAGAAGTCCCACAAGACTCTGGCAGTCTCCGCAACCAGGTTCCCCCGAAGAGCCCGCGTCGCCAAGCCGAACTGGGCGTTGTATACCGGGATGTGCTGGTCGTAGCCGAAGTTGCGGCCAAAGCGGAAGGGGTAGTGCGGTTCCAACAGTAGCGTCTCCCCCTTTCTGAATGCCAGCACGCCGAGACGGATGTACAACGCCCAGTCCCTTAGCTCGGGTTCCAGCAGCGGGCGAACCACATTGGCCTGGCTTATCGGGTGGACATACTTCTCCACCTGGTCATCTCTGCATTCCCTTTTACTATTCGCCAGGGGGCTGGAGTGCGCAGCCAGTGCCCAGAAATGAATGGTCCTGGCGACGTCTTAGGGGACTGTGGTCAGTCGGCCCCAGATGTCATACAGTCACAGAGAAGTAGGCCCCGCCTCAGCACTGGCAAATTCGAGCATACGCGGCACGAGCCCCCAATCTTGAATGGCACGCGGGGCAAACTCTGGGAACAGAGAATAGACCCACGCGTTGAAAAAATGCAGAGGGCACACATACCGCTCCTACCCTAGGAACTGATGAGTGCTGACATCCCCCAAAGCCTTGTATATTAGGCAGAGGGTAGCTGGACAGAGAGACAGCTTAATCCCCCATGCCATCTGGCACGCTGGATAAATGGCATCTGGCCGGGGAGCATTCTGAAAACGTCCCACCACGTATGGAGCCGGGTGTCCTCACTCTTGACCTCCCACATTGGGGGTTGTATTTTGATGGCGCTTCCCGAACAATCAAGAGGGCTGGCGGCCTTACAGACTTTGTCTTGGGCGCGGGGATAGTTTTTGTATCTCCGCAAGGCACCATCCTCCACAACTCTTGCACTCTCATGCAGTCATTGACTAATAATGAGGCAGAGTATGAAGCATTGATTATTGGGCTTCAATTGGCACTGGAAATGGACATCAAGTGCATGAAAGTCTGCGGGGACTCTCAGCTCGTCATTCGACAGGTGCTGGGCATCTATGATGTTCGGAAGAGGGAGCTTATCCCCTACCATGCAACTGTCGTGAGGCTGAAAGAAAAATTCTCTCTCTTTGAAATAGGCCATATCCCAAGAGGCAGAAACTCCCTGGTGGACGCTCTGACAAAGTTGGCAGCAGCCTTAAAACTCCCACCCGAGGGAGAGTTGAATATCACTGTCAGACATCGAAGGCTCATGCCAACCATGCTCAATGAAGAGTCCGGCCTCACTGTCTATGAGGTCGACAACATTCAAGAGGAGAATGCTCCCGAACAAGAGGACTGGTGCGAGCCAATTATAAAGATAAAGAATGGCTGGCTCCCTCTCGATCGGGCTCAGAGGGTGCAACTGCTACGCATGGCAACATCCTATTAGCTGATTGACGGCCTGCTCTTTAGGCTCATCCGTGAAAAAGACCGATCGGTCCTTCTACGGTGTCTTTCACCCAAGGAAGCAAAGGCTGTCATGCACGAAGTTCACTTTAGATTGTGTAGGGCTCACCACAGCAGGAGCTAAGATGAAAAATAACATCAAGCTCAAAGGATTTTATTGGCCCATCATGTACGAATATTGCAACCAATATGCTCATACATGTCACCAATGCGAAGCATTCGGGCAAGTGCCTCGGAGGCCACCTAATCCGCTCCATCCGACTGCGCCTACTTGGCCATTCGCGGAATGGGGCATGGACATTGTGGGACCATTCCCACCCTCATCTCAAGGGCACAAGTTCATATTGGCCGCCATTGACTACTTCTCCAGATGGGCAGAAGTCGTTCCGCTACGGGAAGTCACAGGGGAGATAGTTGCCCGTTTTGTGAGGCACTATATCATATACAGATTTGGCACCCCCAGTCGGATTATATCTAATAATGACACGCCATTCAAGAACAAGACTGTTTATGCTCTGGCGGCCAAATTTCATATCGACTAGAGGACGTCGTCGGTTTACAATCCCCAAGCCAATGGGTTGGCCGTTGACCTTATAGTTACACATGACACTTGACCTTATAGCTAACAATGATACTTAGTATGCTTAAAATTCCCTTGTAGGCCCATGGCTGCTGAAAGAGCACAATGGCGCGCGAGATGCAGCGCACCGTGCAAGGACTTACGCAGGCGCTACAACAAGTGGCACAAGGTGGTGCTCACCGTGGAGTGGGTAACCTCCATAAGGATTTCCGTAATATGAACCCACCAAGGTTCATAGGCTCGACTGACCTCGTGGATGCCAAAAACTGGCTAAAAGAAATTGGAAGAATTTTTAGTGTGATGCAATACACGGATGAAAAAAGGGTTCTACTAGCCATATTCCAATTAGAGCGGGACGCTCGATGCTAGTGGGAGTCTACAGAAGCGACATTGCCCGATGACCACGTCACATGGGCGGAATTCATTGAACATTTTAATGACAAATATTTTTCTGATTGCATTCTAGAAAAGAAGGCCGTAGAATTTGCCGCATTAAAATAATGGGCATTGAAAGTGGCCAAGTATGAGGCCCAATTCTCAAGGCTGTCCTTGTATGCACCCCACTTGGTGTGTACCGAGAAGATGAAGGCGAGAAGGTTCCTTAACGAGCTTCGGCCCCAATACATCACCCAACTTGCACCGATGGACATCCAAGTCTATTCGAAAGTGGTTCGGCGTACCCAATTGCTAGAAGATGCCACCAAATTCTCTGAAAAGATTCGAGGTAGGGACAAGAAGGAACCCGTCACAAGCCTGGGAAATTTCAAATCGACATTTAGTAAGAAGGGTCCTACAACGGAGGGGAGTTCTCCAAAGAAAAGTGATTTCAGAAGAACGACAAGCCATTCTCCACCGTCACTACGCCTTCTAAGGAAGTGTGTAAATAGTATGACAAGGCTGACCAGAAGGTCGAGGAATGCTGGAGGATGCTAAGAGCTTGTCTCCGATGTAGAAGCCGAGCACATCGAATCTCGAATTGCCTGTTGATGAATGAGCAAGATACTAAGGATGAGAAGTGTCCGGCAAAGAAACAAGGCCATCTGCAAGCTCTCTAAGAGATGGAACCAATTGAAGGTGGACTTGTGGAAGGTACACTAACTATCTACTCTAAGACTGCTAAAGTTTTATTTAATACCAGAGCAACTCCTTCATTTATTTCCAAGAAATTTTTTGCTGCATTTTCTAAGGAGTCCGAATGGTTACATTTTGTCATATCTACACCTCTTGGGAAGAAGTCCGATATCATGCATCACTACCCTAGTTGTGAGGTTATGGTTAAGGGAAACAATCTACCTGCCGACCTAATATGCCAGAGTTGGTCCACAAAGTGCTAATAACAGACAGAAAAAATCGTAGAGAAATAGCACTTATAAAAACAACAATAACGACAATGCTTGCAGGATTCCAGCTCCGTACAGGATACAGAACAGCGGAACACAACTGCAAGCTGGGTCACAATCAAGGCACAACAGCAGCTGATCACACCACTATAGGGACGAGTCATGCATCGAGCACCTCACCAAGAATGACCCACGACAACAAGAAACGACAATCTCGGGAAATGTATCTCAAGGACTACGAGTACGCCTCGAGAACACAACACCCAAGAGACAAAATGCATAGCAAAAGGGTACTTAATCAGCATGAATGTTGACCAATTCACCAACACTCGCAAATGCCGATGCCAACACCAGAAAAATTACCCGCAACAGCACGACAATAGACAACATCAAGGCACTGGAAGCCAAGATGAAGTCACATCGAGGAGAACAATTCTCTCGATCGGCAAGAATCTGACAACCGCGATCCTCGACCCGTGGGTAACCAACCCACATGCTTTCGCTGCGCACACATACAACGGACACAGGCATCAGAAAGTAGCTCGGTATTTACATCTCAGCACGCATTCGGTGCCATCGCAATTAATAAAAATCACAATGTAGCATGCCATGAGTATTGATCTAATGATCAACCGATCACAAGAAGCCTAAGTGCAATCGAAGGAGAGTACCAACTTCAGCACAAAGCCCAAGAAAAAGTGCTAATCTCAGCCTACCTTTACGTCCTGAAACGATAAATGAGCCTTTACAACACATCGGCCGTTGGACACGGCACGACGAACATGGTATGCAACAGCTCTTAGCACCATAACGGAGTCCAAAGCTAAGCAACCGTAAAACAAGGAACAAAATAGGCTCAGAATAAAACTGTCCACACTTAAGCAGACACAAGACAAAGGCATTACTAAGATAGCAATTCCAAGGCTTACCTCGAGAAGACTCCACCAACAGGATGAGAAACATCAAGCTCGACCAACAGAAGCTCTCCAAGAAGGGAAAATCCTAGGTTCGCTTGAGCATCCTCTCAGTCACGGAATCTAATCGGGCACTTCATCAGAAGCGAAACACGTCAGGAGCTGAGCAGACTTAAGCTGGGATGACCAAAACAACGTAAGAACATGTACGGTCATCAAACCAATGCTAAAAGTCAACAGCAACCTGAACAACTCACAAGAAAACCTTGAATAAAGTACCACAGATTCGAGCCTTTCGGCAAATACTGTAAAGTACAACATGATCGAGACAGGCATCACGACGAAAAAGAAGCACCTCGTCACAAGGTTTGGAAGTTGATCTACCTGCATTGATGTTGGACTTAATCTTGCTATGCAAAAGGTAGAAGCATTCCCTATGCAGCTTACCTCACTCTAGTCTTTGAGTTTATGCGCATCCCACTTGAAGATGAAATTTGTGAAGAGCTGAAACCTGGTGATATCTACAACATTACAAGTCTTCAGACACGGATGGGCTACAGGTTCAACAAGAAAGGAGAACTGGTTAGAGATTTGACCAAGGGCAAAGGAAAAGAAAAGCTAGCATCATATTCAGATGATAACTCTTCTGAAGAAGAACAGGAGTGACGAGCACCCCATACGCAATAGGCTGCTCCATTGAGCACCAATGAAGAACCATCTAGCAGTCCTATTCAGGCGAGATAGCACCGAACTAGACCCATTGCAAAGCCAAATAACTCAAATTGGACAACAGATGGATGGGCTGGTTAAGGATGTGGCCGAGCTGAAGCTGAATCACGAGGGTTCCTTGCAATCTTTTCTATCTATCAACCAGACTCTTGAGGGTCAAAACCATCTATTACAACACATCTGGGAATACATTTTAGGACCTTCCAATCCATCCTCTCAGTAGTCAGCAGTGCTTCATTGTCAAATTCAGGACTTGTCCTCTTGTTGTTACCCCTTACTACCCACTCTATCACCTAGCAATTACTAACTACTCTATCTTTTGCATGCGAACTGCTTGTCTGCCACATATAGCTGCATGTTAGTCCATAGTCCATGTTAGTGTCTAGTAGTCTCTTTTGTCTCCGGTGTTCAGTTTGAAGTGTACTCTCATGCAGATCTCTGTTCATTTTGCTAATGACAAAATGGGGGAGACATGGAATGCAATCAACCTTGCTGCTAGTTTTTGTTGGTCTGTCAGTTATATTGCTAAAACTTTCTTGAAATGTGAACTTTCTTGAAATGTGAATCTAAGCTTTTGAATGTCTAAGCTATCTTCATGGAAAGTTTTCTTGTATGGCCTTGATGAATGGACTTGCTGGAATAGTTTGTCATAATGAAGGATGTGAGTCTGAATGTTATATGTTGTTAACATTGCAAATGTAGTGTTATAGGGCAAAGGTTAAGGGGGAGTGTTTCATTAATCATGTGAACCATTACATGGCTTGTATTTGTTGACAGGAGGCTTTATGAGCTTGTTGCCTTTATTTCACCTTGTATGGTAGATTGCATTAGGATTTTGTCATCATCAAAAAGGGGGAGATTATTGTGCCCCATGTTGATTTTGACGATGACAAAATTCTAATCCAATATTCTTTAGATGTGAATTCTCTTGGTTGCTTGCCATAAAGGGCCATTAAACATTTATTCTCAGCAAAAATGTTTTAATCATAATCCCGTGATCCTTTCTACATAAAACAGACCCTGATCAAGATTATTGTAGGAAAATAGTTTATGGGTCTTAGTGAACAACCATGCTGTCATATCTTCTAACACACACCCTGATGATATGGTTCATTGCGTTGGATCCAGCCATAGATCTATACAACTGAGACTGTGGATGGAATGATACATGAGATCCAGAGAACATAAGGTTATGTGTCACCTCATGCATGCGTGCGGATGGAGTGCATGTGTGGGTGGCTGGGTTGTTATAGGATAAAGAATGTGTAGTTGTCATATTCTCTGAACTGAGAACATAAAGCAGGAAAGAAACAATCTTGAAGGATGTGTTTCAACTTTCAATAGTCCCAATAACTTACCAATAGAGAAAGATCACAAACATGAATCATAAGGTTCTTCACATACTCAACAAGTAACTTAAAATTTCACGGTAAAATACTTGAATGATACAATCCAACTCAAGTCATGATCTAATCCTAACACCGGCAGACAACAAGCACATGTCAAGTGTGTTTTACATCAAGTAACTGTGTTTGTTTTTAAAATTATCAGAGCACAAATAGAATCTGATACTTCCAAGAAACCAGATCCAGTATGAAATATGAGAGAGAGACAGAGAGAGAGAGAGGACGCAATTCCAAGAATTCAATTGATTCATTTGATTATAATGTAACAAGCTCGACAATGAGCTCATTTAGAAAATAGGACATTTGGGTTCTTATAATGTAAGTGCCGCACAATGTGTTTTCTTTGCTGTGCTGAAGCCTGGCAAACAACAATATATCTTTGTAAAGTATCAGTTACTTTGAGAATGACATCACCAATGTAGGGGAAAAGACAGTAGGCATGTTGTGAGGAGAAACCCTGGATTTCATCTTTCAATGACTTGTAGGGATGAATATTGTACCCCATATGCTCCTTTTCCCCTTGCATGCTGGAAGAACTTCCACTTACTGGGAGAGATGTTGGCAGGTTCCCACTATATATGAGGGAGGAACTGAGGAAGAAGATCATACCCGACAATTTATTGATAATACTCGCTGCACACCTTGGTTTGCAGCAAAGGCACACACCCATGGGCCCACATGGTTTCTGTTCCATTGCAAGTCCGTCGGCACATGTCAACTAATGGCGGACCAGGTGTGCAAGACGTGTTGGGCATCCCTGTGCAGCAACTATTACCCCTCTATCTTGTTTATACTTGTTTTCTAACTTTCTTATCCTCCTTGACTCGTGTCCTTTGTCGAGGGTTTTTCTTACTCCATGATGCTTGATTACAGCGCATACAGTGTAAGCCACAAATGAAATGTAAGTGCAAGATACCGATTCTCTTCCTAAATTAAAATTCTAATGATTTCTTAATGGACTCTACAGAAGTGGTTAGCAGTCACTGAACTTTTAGCATTGTTCCTGTTAGTTATCAATCAACATTGGAAGAAAAAGAATCCATCAAGAAACATGGAGTATAAAAACTACCTATAGTAAGAAACTCCATAAAGTTTCAAGCATCTAGCATCTAGCGATTACTAGGCATGTACATTAGAAACAAATTGCAAAAGGAACTTGCTTATGATTCTCTCAATTTATTTTATCTTAGTTCCTCAAAAGTAACCCCAAACAGAAAAGACAATATCCATATCAAGAAACATGGACTTGGTGTTTCCTGGGCATGAATGTTTAATGGTTCAAACCTCAAAGGTAGCTTCCATGCTTGGATCTACAGATATAGGTTACTAGTAAACTAGGTCCACAAACTTTAATACTAATGTAGAATTAACAAACTACACCAATGAGCATTAATTCTAGAGTAATAGTTACCATGCACATAAATCAACATAAAGATGCATTATAATGCGAATAGATTTACATGCAAAAAGATCTTAATATGATAATCATAAATCAATGTGAACACAAATGGCATGGTTAAGAGCATATGTAGAACAAGTGATTATAGATGATTCATGTGCTATGATAACTACCTCCTCCTCATTCCGGTAAATTCGAGCACAATCAATATGCCTGAAGCCTGCCTGCATGTGCATAGGATCAATTATGAGTAGCAATCCAGTGAGTATCAAAGCTTAATCAGAGATCACTATACCAAAGACAGAATAAAAGATGTGTGAAAAGAAGTTGGAGAAAGGAGAGAGCATTTTCCAAGCCCGTTCCCCCCTCCCGCATGCACATTTCTTTTGGCATATCATTTTGTTTATATCACTCTTAAACGCGATGAAAATTAGGTAACATAAATCTAATCTCTGGAAACATACACTGATATCTCCTATATCCATCAAACAGAGTTTTACTGGCCCCTCTCTCGGGCTTCAGGCTAAGACTAATGTGGGGCAGGGAAACCGTGGCATAAGGCAGGATGCATGCCCCTTCTCTAGAACGACTTCCCTTAGCAAGACTGAAACAAATAAGACCTTCCAAATATGACAGGAAAGAAGTAAAAATTCATCCGTCTTTGCTAGATATGAACTTCAATTAGGGGGCACGTTCCTGAGACACAAAAGCTCCTAGTAGCTACCGATTCCTACCGAACTACAATCAGAGCAAAACAACCAGTGAATCGAAATCCACAGAAGGTGAAGCCAGAACAAAACAACCAGCAGATCGGAAGCCAAATCAGACATGCAAAAGAAAGAACAGCGGAGCGAGGGCAACGGAGACCGCTACCTTGACGGCGGCAATGACGGCGTCCCCGACGACGCCGGGGTCGGACTGCCACGTCCCGAGCCCGACCGACGGGATCTTCGCGCCGGTGTTGAGGGTGAAGTACTTGATCTCCTCCGCCATTTCCCTCCCCCTCTCTCTTTCTCTCTCTTCCTCGTCTGCTCCGAGCTGCTTCCGAGCGAAGAATGAGCAGAAGGCAGAGTGGGAGAGCGCTGTGCACGCCCGGTGAGCCCGCGAGGCGTAGTTATGCCGACACTGGGACCCACAAAAGACCGTTCCACTAATAAAATATGAACCCAACGAGGGCGGCGGGGGAGAGCAAAGCAGGTATAAGAATGTTCGTCTGGAAAAATGTTGTTCACTGTGACGTGGTACATTGCGCTTCTCTTATCATGCGTGGAGAGCTTGTCATTTTATTGTTGGGCGCATTGAGCCATGTTGCAGAGAAAAACGAGAGATTAATTTAAAAGTTAGTTAAAAATTTTCCCTCTCTCCCTCCTGAGCCGCAGAGCGCGTTCATCGCAATTTGCAGGGTCCCATGAATCTTTGAAATAAAACAATACAAATTATTATTTGTTTGTTGGAATGATAAAAGGAGGAATACGTTGAGACTCTAAAATTAGTTTACTTCGCGAGATAATAATGGCGGTGAGCGAGGACGATCAAAAGGTTGAAGTACGGCCCAAATTCGAACCAGTTAGCAGTGAAAAGTTCCCATCCAGTAAATCAACTAATAATATAGTAATACCAACTACAGGCTAAGATAATTGTGCAATTTGAGTGTGCAATCAATTTTATTGTTTTTAATTTTTAAAAAATTGTCTCGACCTCTTGGGTGACCCAATCCACACGTCTCCGTAACGTCGGACCAAAGGTGCCGTCGCCAGGCCGCCCGCCCAACGCCCGTGGCCTGCACCCCTGCTTCCACCATCGGCACGCGATCATCGGCTACTCTCCCTAACCGAGAGTGGGAAGGGTTCGAGCAAGCCATGAGGAGTTATCTCCGAAGCCCGGGAAGCACTCCTAGGGGTCGTCATAGACTACTGGGGGAGGCGGTCTACGCCTTTCAAGGAAAAGAAGAGACCCAGCTGATGCCTGGCGCAGGATCGAGGAACTGTTCGGAGGAGTCGCGCCAGTCCCCTTTGCGGGAGGAAGTGCCACCCCGATGATCAGTTTTCGACAGATTGGTGTTCCCGAATAGGCCGTCAGGAAGGATGGCGAAGAGGAACAGGAACTAGAGGGTTTACACCTACAACATGGTGGGAGCCTTTGGTCGACATGGGGCCCTACCCACTGACCTCGAAGAGGTAGCCAGACTCACCGCCAGACTCGGTCCTCTCACTAGAAGAGGGAGAGTAGTACGCGAGATAGTGCCGGTGACACCGAAGAGACCCCTCATGAAGAATCCTCTGTGCCCCTAGCTACCGATGTTGTCACCACCGGAGGCGCTAGTGGCGAGCCCTCCACATCATCAGAAGGCGCACCAGTCGAACAAGCGGGGGGCATACTTAACCTTACCACCAATGACCCCACAGTGTTGCACATGATACAACGATATCAGATGGAGATTGAGTTGTTGAAGAGACAACTGAGCGAGAGGAATGCACAACCCTCGACATCTGGGCAGATCGAAGTTTTCCTCGAAGTGTCCGGGGGTAGCGGGCAGTCTTCAGAAGCACCTCCGCAAGTAGCAACACCTTCGCCAGTACCTGGCTACACTGGGGGCACGCCCCTACAGCAAACACAATATACAGCACTGGTCCAGTTGCCAAATCTGCCTCCCCGAGGGTCTCCTATGCCCCCGCAGGCGGCTGTGCTGAGTACCCCAGCCGCGCAGCCCACCCATTTCTACCCTAGCCCGGTCGACCCAGCCGCCGTCAACCGGTTGATGCTGGAATAGATGATTGATATGAAGTTGGCTGAGAGGAGAGATGGTGATCAAACCCCTTTTGATGTCTATCGAGTGCCCTATCCGGCCCATTATGCCGCAAAGAAGCTACCGGCTGGCATCACCAAGCCGCCGAAGTTTGAGAAATTCAACGGGCAAGGGTCTCCTAGGGAGCACATCGCCTACTATATAAATGTCATGGGAGACTTAGTCGCCGATGAAGCTTATCTCCTGAAATTCTTTGGCTCGACGCTTACTGGGCTCGCCTTCGAGTGGTACTCGAGT
>JANBPO010005529.1:0-44762 GCA_024336825.1 Amorphophallus titanum | reverse complement strand
TGGGTCGACGCTCCGTGAAGTCTAGGGCAGCAACAAGAGGGAGCTCAGGAAACAAGAGCTGAGACGGCTACTCTACGTGAGCGAGAGTAGGCCACATGATCATAAAATGACATCAATGTAGCACGCAAGCGGCGTGAAAGGCATAAGGAACTAAACATGCATGCTTTTTCACAATTTCCAGAACCAACAAAGCATAACAGACTAGGGTTGGGGCATTATGTGGACATAACACGCCTCTCCCAGGCCGTTATGCTCATCCAAGCAAATAAAAGAACATAGACATGCAGACTATAACGCGCTACCCCTAGGGCATTATGCTAAGTATAGCACGCCTCCCTTGGACCGTTATACTCAACCGAACAACCATTGAAACCACAGGGAGCATAACACGCTAAGGCTGGTGCGCTATGTGACTATAACGCACTGAGCTCGGTCCGTTAAAGTCACCCGAATGCAAAAAACCCCAGAAAATCCACAGTTTTTACACCACATAATGCACTGGGAGAAGGGCGTTATGTTGGCCATGATGGACGGGACCTGGTCCATCATGCCAAATGACCTGCAGACCTACAGAAATAACGGCCACATAACGGTCCTAGGATGGTCCGTTAAGTGAAACATAACGCACCCCCAAGCATCCGTTATGGGCATAACGGCCTCTGGAAGGGGCGTTATGCCAGCTGGGAAATGAGAGGGACGAGTTCAAAGGTGAACTCCCCTCCGGTCGAGCCAGATCGGCGGAAAATAAAGAAAAAGGGGTAGAGAAAGCTAAATAACGACTTTTTACAACTACGGCATGCATAAAAAAAGAAATACAATTACCATGGTGAATTTTACAAGCATTTTAGCCTAAAAACCCCAAAAATGTAACTTGCATGGAAAACGGTGAAAATGCCTACTCATGGACGTGCATGTGGTGCCAAAGTGAACCTAGCGAAGTAAGGAGTCTATCCCCCTATCTTGATCGTGACGATAACCTCAAAAAACGTACATGCAGATGACAGAGCTCCGCGACCTCTCCCGACCCGTCCCATTCCCACGCCCCACGAACTGCAGAATGGAAAGCACCGACGCGATCCTCGCGATGAGCCGAGTCCAACGGTACCTCCTGCGTCACGATCCGAGGTCGACACGGCCCGAACTGAGAGAGAAGGGGGCGGAGGAGAGAGAACGTGAGAGAGAGGCTGAGGGAGAGTGAGAGGAACGAGGGAGAGAGAGAAGAGGGGGGTGGCGGTTGGTTTTTATTTTTTTTGTTTTTAAACCCTTAATTGTATTTAACCCCCAAAGATCTAAAATTACGTAAACAGCATAGAGCAGAGATCTTCTCCTTTGTGTACAACATGATCCAATTAAATTCATCATAAGACGGCCCATATTGATAATTGCCCCAGTCATCACATGATAAAATAGAAATCTATGTACTTCTATGACCTCATTACGGCTTCCTCCTTTTGGGTAGATAAGTGTAGTAAACATGTGATGCAAAATACGCTGCAGTGGAGGAAAGTAGTTAGAATTCAGTGTGATCAGATTGCTGACTTCATGCACGTATTCACTGCAGGTCATGAGGATAAAAGTGTCCTCAATGAGGCCATGACCAAAAACCATATCGACACCCCTAGCTAAAACTCCTAGGGCCCTTGCAAATAAATCTGAATCGATATGAATCTGAACTCCTTTGACCATAGTGGACAGAAGCTCATTTCTCATGGTGAGATTGCCATAGAACTATTGGACAAGGTTGGGATAGTATTTGGTGTACCTTGTCATAAAATCTATCCAACCATCCTGAACATTAAAAATAGCACTCGGATCGGGGAAGAACTCATGCATCTCGTCGAAGTCGACTAGATGAGGGTCGAGAATGGGCAGTGGCCGTGTCGGCGGTGCCCGTGGAGGTGGGGCAGCCCGCTGTGGTGGTGGAGCTTGGCCCTCATTTCTCCTGGTACTAGATTCCCCCTGGGTAAGACGCCGAAAGCTTCTTCTAGACACCATCTAGACAAGAAATCCATTGTAGAAACCCTTGAATGGATCGATCTCTTCCCTTGGGAGTAGAAAGATGCAGAAAGACACACCAAAGATGGTGGATAGTACTTCCCCACTGGAGAGGGGAAAATCCACCGCCCAATTATACGCTCAGATCAGGGCAGCCAAACCAGGCATAGAATGGCCCAATTAGACCCAATGTGACCCAACCAGGCCGAGCCCTCCAAAGCGAAAGCCCTACGTTCGGGCCTGCCCATCTCAAATACTAAAACATCCTCGGAATAGATCTTCCTAGTCAACCACTCGGCCCGAAAGTCTGAGCATCAGTCACTCAAATGGCGCCCGAACGTAATCGATGCAGTGCCACCCTCAACTCGGGAGAAGCCCAAATGCCTCACTGAGGGATATCATAACATTCGGAACCCCATCAGACAGGGCATAACTCTTCGTAGGAATCTCGCCACCGCTCGAACGGGAAGACTCCAAAGGGTAGGGGAGAAGAAGGGTCTTCCCTTGCAGCATAACGCCCCCTAGTCCCTTCAAGTACCCTACAACGGTAATTATATAAACTCCAAGGTAACCATTCAAAAAGAAGGGAGAAGAACCCTGAGCACTCAACACCACCCAATACATTCAGCTGGTAAAAAAGATAGCCTAGTTTTTTGAGAGTTTTTAGATAATCCAGATAGCTCGGGAGGAGAACTCTCGAGCGGATGCCCTCTCTCACTTGGCCTCTTCTATTAGCTCACAAGGGACTCGATCAGTCATCCTCGAAGAATTAGAGCGACCTAGTGTGGAAACTATGCTCATGGCCATCGTACAAACATCGCTCGATGACTGGAGAACCCCATACGTGGCCTAGCTGAACGACTCCCAGGAACCTATTGACCCTCAGAAAGCGAGGAGGTTGAAATATCAAACTCGGCGGTTCATCCTACCTGATGGATCTCTTTACAAACGAACCTTTGTCGGGACCCTCCTTAAGTGCCTCAACACCCCGAAAGCTCACCGAGCAATCGAGGAAGCTGATGGATCACCTCTGCGGTGATCTCTGCTAGCTCTGTGAAAGCTTTAGCTGTCTCTTGCTCCCTCTAATTATCCGCTCGGCGCATAAATCCCACTATGAAATCACGGAAGTGAAAAAAGGAGGAAAAGGCCTAACAGAGGAAGGGTGGGGCGCAAGCACAAAGGGAATTTATAGGCCCTAAATGGCCCTGAGAAGAGTCACCACGACGCTTCAGACTCCAAGGAAGGCTCCCCCGAACCAACATATAATATATCATCATTACGCTCGAGCCCCCTATGCAAGGGTAGCCGTATTAATAGCCCCTAAGCCTCAAAGCAGGGATAGCTCACAAACGGCCAATCCCCATATGAGCCACAACCTGTATATACTCTACTATCTGAGCTCCTTTCCCAGGGGGTGATTCGTGGCCCACCATACGCACGGCCCAAATAGCCCATCGAGGCCTACCTGGCCCAATGAGTGATAGCCCCCCATATTGGGCCCACTCATCAGGAGACCCAACTCATTCAGACCGACATAGCCCATGTAGTTTCCTGGCTTGGGAATCCGAATAACGGTACCTCCTACTGCTCGGGGAATGCTCAAAGGACGACCGAGAGTAACTGACCAAGGGAAGTCCAGAGGTTAAGAGAAGGACAAGCGCCCTCGAACGGTGTAGAGCCCACATTTAGGAGGTAATGCCCCCTGAGCTCTCCCTCTTCCCCTACCCCAGAAAGAGAATGAACCACTATATAAATCCAAAGAAGCTCTCTGAAAAGGTAAGTCAATTCTAGCCACTTAACTGGTGAGGAGCAATCTTGTGCCCCACACCCCATTGTCTCCTTCTCACTCTTAGAGCTCTTATCACTGTTGACTGAAGCATCAGAGGATTTTTTCCTAGGATCTCAACCCCGGGTCCCTTGATTCTGACACCCTGCATTAAGCAATCTACAGGCTCGAATAGCAGAAATAATTAAACGAGAGGAATGGGATCGAATACCTTGAAAATAAAATGCTGACTTCCCAGGTGGCTGAAAATAAACCTTCTTAGACCTGCAATCAACCATAGCCTCGTACTGCTCTAGCCAATCCATACCCAGAATGACGTCATAGTCTGCCAACTGTAAAGCATATAGTCTTGCCGGCAATTACCGATCACTAACCACAACAGGTGAGTCTTCATGACATAATGGGGTTGCCATAAAATCCCCAGATGACAATTCAACAATTAAATCACAAGCTGCCTCGATCATGGGCTCCTCAATATATGCAATAAAATCCTCAGAAATGAAGGAGTGAGAAGCATCTGAATCAAATAAAGCACGGGCTGCATAATAAAAAATAGTAATCGTACCTTCCACAAGATTGGAAGCCACAGCTTCTGCCCACAAAATATGAGTCACTTTGCCTTTTAACTTTCTACTAGCAGCTGCAGAAGACTGGAAAGAAGATGCTGCTAAAGCCTGAGGGTGAATCTACTGGAATTACTGAGATGGCGGCCGTGGTGGGAGTGGAGGCCTGAATTGTCATTGAGACGGCTGGGATGGAGCTGCTGGAGCGAACTGCACTGGAATCGCTCGCAACAGATAGTCTCTCACCACTTGACCTAGCTGGTCACACCGAAAACACACCACCGGCAATGAACATGATTTGCCTGGGTGGCTGCCACCACACCGCGCACAACCCTTGTATTGGCTTTTTGCAGAACTCTATCGCTGCTGGAAGGAAGGGGCTGACTGCTGTGTAGCACCAGATGAAGGCTGCTGGTCAAATTGCTTCTTGAACCTCTTCTTATTCTTGAATCTTCTAAACTGGGACTTGCTTGAAGAAGCAACACCACTAGCTATTGGAGTGGTAGGAGGAAAACCTGGAATAGGAGGCAGATAACTAGAAGGAAGTTGAACTGTCGACTGAACCGACACTGCCGGAGAAGGAACCTGGGATCTCGCCAAATCCAATTCAAACACTGCCACAGCCTGGTATGCTTCATTCATGTTAGTCACACGGGTAACGATCAGCGGCTGCCTCAATTCAGCACGGAGGCCATGAAGAAACTACTCTATCTTCATGGCTTCATTTGCAAGCACATGGGGTGCATCACCTGTTTCGATATTCAAGCACCGACATTCCTCCCTGGATGAGCTGTAAAAATTGGTGCATTTTATCCATTCGGAGATAAGCCGGGCTGAAGGTGAGTTCGAAAGTGGCAACGAACTCAGCCCACGAAATTTGATCTAGGTGACTGGCACGCCCTCACACTAATAAACCGAATGAACGAATGAATAGACAAATAAACAAACAAACCAAAGAAGTGTTCCGAAAGCGCGTCCATAAGTCTGGCATGTATGGTGGGACGGAACTTCCCTTCGTCTCTTCACCGGGAATAGGGGCCCTACGGCCTCTTCTTGAAATTCTAAATTATTTCACTTGCGATTGAAGGTCACACTTTGGCGACTACAATGGTTGTTTCATTCGGACCACTAGTCGTCACAAGCCACGTCAAGGAGGGCTATTTGGTCATCCCATTGTAGTTCAGGAGCTTCCCTCCCATGGTGGGCTTCCCCAACTTCTTGGGAGTAGCCTTCATCAACCTACTGAAGATTGAGGGGCCCAAGCCCGTCGAAGTCCACATTCCTGGCACGGGAACCTCCCCTATCAAACTCGTCGCTATCGGATCATCGGTGACTACTGCGGGCCGGGTGGCGGTGAAGACCCTAGGCTACTTTGTCCACCATGTCCACTTCAACGCGGACCCTACCAACCAGGAAGCGGTGTCCCGTCGAAGAAGAAATCAGAGGAAGGTTGCTGCGGCTACCCCCAGGGGCCGGATCTCCAACACCAGCAAGTCGGTCCTGATCGGAGGCATCCAGGTCCACCTTAATGGCCAAAGAGCCAATGTGATTCCCGACCGAATTGTGCCAAATGTCCTGGTGCGTAACTCTTTCCAAGTGCTAGGGAGGATGGAAAAGAAGAATGCTAGAGCAGCCCGTTGGCCGAAGAATGAGCCGACCCCCAAGCCATTCAAGACTAAGCAAATTTGGGAACCCAAGCCCACTCGGGCCTCAATGTCAGCTCAATGGGAACCTGTTGAGACCGAAAAGCCCAGGAAGGAAAAGATGAAGAAAAATGAGATGCCAACAGGGGTGTCTCTCAAACTACCTGTCCAAACCAACATTCGACGGGAGAATACTTCTTCACATGTTGAGAATCATGGCAAGATTGCCAAAAGGGATCGGCTCGCCTGTGGGCCCCCAGCACAAGTAAGGGTGCCGCCACCAGCGGATTTCCCTAACTATGAAGAAGACAACATCACCCAAGCCATGCACGGATATCTCTGTAGCGCTGGGAACACCTCCTTAGGGAGGCAACGGCTACTACAAGCCATCACCACCATTGAAGAGGGTCGAGCAATCGACCCGGTTGAAATAGAAGATGTGGAATCAAGATGTTATTAGCATCCCCGCCATAAAGAAGATCCACCGAGAGTCTCGATGTTTGAAAGATTGGCCTTCCCTAGTCAGCCGACCAGACATGCAAGGTGTCTTCAATGAAGGATTTGGCGTTTATGAAATCATGAATGAGGAAAACCCTATTGAAGAGGGGGACAAAGAATATGAAGAATATGAGGATAAGGCTGACGCATTTGCTAGTGGCATGAGGAGATTTGACGAACCGCCAGTCTCAATTGAAGAGCCTATCAAAGAAATCAATCTAGGTACTGAGGAAGACCCTAGGATTATCCTCATCAGTAAAAATTTGTCACCTTCTGAGGAAGAGGCGCTTGTTTTGGTTCTTCGAGAATACAAGGACACGTTTCCATGGAGTTACGAGGATATGTCAAGATTGGACCCTGCGCTTGTAGAACATCGACTAACACTTAAGCCAGGGTCCATTCCGACTAAGCAATGGTTGAGACGTTTCCACCCACACATGGCATTGAAAATGAAAGAAGAGGTTGATAAGCTCTATAAGGCTAGATTTGTTAGAGTTGTCCTCTATCCCAACTGGGTGGCTAACATTGTCCTAGTTATGAAGAAAGATAGGAAGGTTAGGATTTGCATAAACTTCCGGGATCTCAACTGCGCATGTCCCAAGGATGATTTTCCCCTCCCTCATATTGATGTTTTGATTGATAATATGGCAGGGTACGAGACCCTCTCCTTTATGGATGGCTTCTCAGCATACAACTAGATCCGCTTGGCTAAAGAAGATCAGGAGAAGACTTCATTTACTATACCTTGGGGCAGTTATTGTTATGTGGTCTTGCCCTTTGGACTTAAGAATGTCGGAGCCACTTTCCCAAGGGCTATGATGGTAATTTTTCATGATATGATCCACATTTTTATTGAGCTGTATGTTGATCACCTGGTAGTGAAATCAAGGACGAGGATTGAACATCCTGGGGTTCTGGCTAAAGTTTTGTAGAGGTCACGTGAATACAAGTTGAAAATGAACCCCAAGAAGTGTGTGTTTGACGTTTCATCAGGGAAGTTGTTAGGATTCATTGTCAGTAAGAGAGGTATCGAGATTGATCCCAACAAGGCGAAGGCCATAAAAGATATGCCTCCTCCTAAGAATTTGAAGGAAGTCCGAGGATTGATCGTGAGGTTGCAGTTTATACACTGGTTTATCTCCCAGCACTCACAAAGGTGTAGGCCGTTCTACGAGCTTACTAAGCTGGGAGTTAAATTTAATTGGGATGACAAGTGTCAGGCAGCTTTTGATAGACTAAAGGACTATCTCGCCAGTCCTCCTGTCCTGAGGCCACCAGTTCCAGGCAAACCACTCGTTCTCTACATTTTTGTCCTGGATGACTCAGTGGGTGTTGTCCTAGCTCAGACTGAAAGCAAATTACATGGTCCACAATATAACAACAATAGTCCACAACTAGTATAGTAAAGAAAAGAAAGTACAACTACACGGGACATATCCCAGCTCAAGCAATTGGCAACTAAACCTAGGCATTAGAACCACATGGAGTCTTAGACACGCTCCTCTGAAGCCTCGCCTCACCTAAAACGCGGTAAAAATGCAGGGAATGAGCCTCATAAGAAAAGGCACAGTAGGGATCACTTGGATCCCTACCTCTCAAAATGAGAAAATGCAACGCAAAGTAGCTAAAGACAAGTCCTACTCAAAATTTAGAACCGAGTACAATAGGAATAAATAAATGGAAAAGCCCTTCTATGCCTGACACCGGTCTCACTGTGCGAAGGCCGAGACATACGTCACCAGAAAAACTAAGAGTCGCTACCTGATACACAGCTGGACGTGTCCCCTGGCGACTTACACCTCGCCGTAGTGTCTCCCTACTCGCCCTAGGGGAAGACTGAGACACACACAAGTAACACTAACAAGGGTATAGTCGGGGTCGTGCTCATCAGCACGCATCCGAAGTCCCCGACCACTTGTGCACACACTGACTGACTGCACTACGTTAGGCCCTCTACCTAGTTCTTTCTCCCGTCCCGGACTCGGGCCGCCACAGTAGGAGGCCTACGGCAACCAGCCTAAAGCTGTCTCTCTCGGATAGCCTCTCCACCACTCCCTGGTGGGACCACACGTGTGTCAGAAGGCTACGACTAGTAGAGGGTCACTGAAGGAGTATACTCTCTAACTACAGAAAACTGTGCCCGAATCGGGCAAGGTACGAGGACCGCTCTACGTACCAACACCGACTCACGGTGACACAAGTCGAGACCACACCACCTCCCGAGATCCCACGGCACCCTAACACACGGTCCCCACACGATACCCAGCATCAGTCGGACCACCAATCAACACGTGGATCGAGATCCACTCACCCGCGATTTGAATCGACAAGAAATAGACATCGGTCGGACAGAACATAGGAGGCGGTCCACTCTGGACCGTCCCTGGTAGAAATGGCTGAATGCTGGACCACCTCAAGGAGAGAGATGGTCCTCCTTGGACCACGTGAGAAGGCTGGGTGGTCACCTACCGTCTACTGCTCAAGGGAGATAAATGGTCTCCTCCAGACCGTTCAAGACCTAAGCGGTCCACCATTGGGCCGCTTCAGGAGCTAAGCGGTCCCCTTGGGGCCGCCAAGCCACCGAAATGCACGGATGATGAAACGGTCACCTTGTGACCATTGGGGACTGAAACGGTCTCCCTTGGGACCACCAGACTGCACCAAATTGAAGATTGCTATGTCTTCAAGACTCAGGCACAAAAGCTGATCCGAGACAGTCTCATCCAAATGAAGAGTGGTCTCGTCGATCCTCCGCAACCACATACGTGGTCCAGGCCGGCCAAGGCAGCACGTATGGTTCATTATGCAGCTAACATGATCAACATGATGGCTGCATTCTCTCTCTCTCTGATGTTGAAGCAGAGGAGCCTAGCACCAGTCAAGGCCAACATTCACTCTAGTATCCGGGGTGGAGGCCCTGTCACGATCGCATACCTCTCTCCTTTCCTAAAGAAAGGACCCAGTGACTCTTCGATGTCCTCATCGAGAGGGGGAAAATCATGCCCCGTGATCGGCTGGCAAACTACACTCACTGGGATTTCAGTCACCCCCAGTACTTCCTTTCCATGCCAGAATATGCCACGTGATCGAGTCCTGCCAGGAAGTTCAGTACTTAATCTAGGAATAGATCTAGTGGGAGTAGATCGATGCTGAGGGAAACTCTATGGTGCTCCTGAGACTTCGACAAGCCATTTAAGAAACCCTGAGCATCGCCAAAAATGCACCATAACAACCAGACACTCCTCAAGAAAATGGGCACGGGTTGCCTTACCAGCATACCCCAAAATGGCTCGAGTTTTGGACCGATAATCGAGAGACTCTCGAATAACTACGAAGGCATAGGGAGCAGGACACCAGTCAGGAGACTATGCCGAGCAATTTCTCGGTCAATGTCATCCATCCTCCTGCTACCCCAGCTCGTCCAAACTCCCTGACATCGCCAGCCAACCAGCCAGCACCTACCACGATGGCCATACAGCGGCCTTGGAAGGAGCTAGAGTCTCTTCCATTCTCCAAAGAAGATACCGCCAGGCTACTCCGAGTCCACCTCGGCCGAGAGGACGTCTTGGTGGGCGAGACAACGGTGGGCTCCTCAAGTCCCTCTCGCTCTCCCCCTTCCCTACCTCTGTCTCTGGCATCCGGGGATACGAAGGGGAAACAAAAGCAGTGTGAGGTCCCAGCCCGACTGTGTCATGTCTCTTCAGCTGGCGACCCATCGGGCCCCCTCAGTCTACATTGCCATCTAGACCAGATTGCAAAGAAGACATCCCCAGAACCCTCAGTGATTCCGACTCGCAAGTCGGGCCCACCACCACAAGGCATGCTCGACACGTGAAACCAGGGCAACCACCTAGGGCGACAACACCCCATGACGTCGTCAGCCGTCACCAGACGTTGCTCCCAGCCAGATCATAGAGGCAAGGCTAAGGAGCAGGATGCCAAGCGTGCTCCCCAGTCTGCCTCTCAACGAAATGCTTCGCCACCGTGGCTAAGGCATCAAATCGCGCATACGTCTTCGGACGCCAGCACCAGTCTTCCAGCTCAGTGCAGACCTCCTTCACCACTACGGGTAAGGCATCAAACTGCATATACGTCTTCAGACGCCAGCCCTAATGTACTAGCTCAGTAGGAGATACCTCCTTCACCACCGCGTCTAAGGCATCAAACTTCCCATACGTCTTCTGATGTCAGCACCAGTGTACCAGCTCAGTAGGAGATACCTCCTTCGCCACTACGGCTAAGGAATTAAACTGTGCATACGTCTTTGGATGCCAGCACCAAATTGCCAGCTCAGTGCAGACCTCCTTTGCCACCGGGGGTAAGGCATCAAACCGCACATACATCTTCAGACGCCGGACCCAGTGTACCAGCTCAGCCAGAGATACCTCCTTCACCACCACGGCTACGGCATCAAATCGTGCATACGTCTTCGGACGCCAGCACCAGTCTGCCAACTCAGTGTAGACCTCCTTCACAACTACGGGTAAGGCATCAAACCGTGCTTACGTCTTTGGACATCAGCCCCAGTGTACCAGCTCCACAGGAGATACCTCCTTTGCCACTGCGACTAAGGCATCAAACCGTGCACATGTCTTCGGACGCCAGTCCCAGCATCCCAGCATACCAGGAGCTACCACTCAAGGTCATCGAGTAGGTGATCAATGCGACCTTCCAAATATAATAAACGGAAGGTGCCTGGATTAAAATAAGGGCAAGGAAAAGCCATCGACCTCACCCTACCAAGGCACTAGCTTGGAGGTGTCCTCACGGGGATTTATCAACTCCAGTTCTAGCACTTCCTCCTCCTACTCCCCTGGAGGCAGCCATCGCCAAGAAACAGGAGGGGAATAGGAGGAAGAACCTTAAAAGACAGCTCAAGAAATAGGCTGAGCAGGCAGCTGCCTTACAATCCCTAACTGAGCTGACACCCCTCTAGAGGTTACAGCAGTTTATCGACGACCTAGAGGAATATATTCCTCTTCGCCCTACTGGAGCTGTCCCACTCGATAGTTACATCTTGTGGGAAGAAATGCAGAAGCAAGCTCACCTTCGAAACTGGGTCCAAGACATGATCGAGAAGATCAAGACCGGCGAGAGGCTCCTCATCCTCGAAGAACTCTCTTTGCTCTATAAAGACAAGGAGATTACAACAGAGTAGTTGGAAGAAATGCTTTGAGGCTGCACCTATAACATGGTGGCCATTTCACCCCCTGACAACATTAACGCTCCTCGGCGAGGTGAGCCGGTGGCCTCCCAAACTAGATAAAGGACTATTGCCCCACTCAGGTTCCAGCCAGTCCCAGAACACACAGACCGTGGCCGAGGTCATGGCCGAGGATACGGTAGAGATCGTGGAAGGATTCCCGAGCCACCTCTCTATCCATCCACCTTCGACCTGAAGTGAATTATCCTCTTTCGAGGAGAAGAACCCGCCCCCATTGTGCAGGTAGAGATTCAAGGGGGACCTAGCATCTTCGATCCTTCTGACATGGAGGAGATCACTGCCAGTATTCCAGTCCCTGCACCAGCTCCTCCCTTTCATGCAGAACAAGCAGGACCGTCCCACCAGTCATCCCCGAAAGAGCCATCATTGGCACCCATGTTCCAGGAGTCCACCGGTGATGCGAGTCAACCCGATCTCAGTGGCAAAGGTAAGGCAGTGCAACTCCCTGACGGGGAGCAGCGTAGCATCCCGCATAAAGCTCAACCCGACATACTACCATCATTAGAGGATGCTCGAGATCGAGCCGACTGGAAAGTCCTCCACCAGATGAAGTGCTTCCCCGCCAGCGTCACAATCTGGGAAGCCATTGCTTGGAGCAAAGAGTTGAGATAAACTCTTATCAAGATACTCCAAGAGCCATAAGTCTATGAGGCACACGCGACAAAAATGAAGGCCACCACATATGAAGCCTTTGCCACTACTGTCACCTTTATGGAGAAAGACATATTGCTCTCCCCTCCGTGCCATAACCGCCCTCTCTACATGAGGGAAAAAATCAATGGGCATGAGGTAAACCAGATCTTGGTGGAGGCCGATGCCGCTATCAACATCATGCCCCTGAAGACATTCAAGACTTTATATCTGACCCCATACCTCTAGAAGGTTCAGGCGGTCAAGATATCCGGCTTCAATCAAGACACCGAGGACGTCATCGGCCCGGTGGATGTCGACCTTGTAACATCCGTAATTTGGTGGATCTCTAGCGGGTCGAGTCTAGAAGTTATTCCGGTGAATTCGTGTGATTTTTACAGATTTATACCGACCAAAGACTCCTGCCATGTTGCAGGTGAAAACTCTCCGGCTCCTATTTCTTCTTGCCATCCTCCTTGACGACCTGCTCAGGAACACCAACCTATCAAAGATCGATCGCCGGGGCTCCGCTTCCTCCTATAAAGGGGACTGGCGCAGCTCCTCTGACTGATTCCTCGACTCCGCGCTGGGCATTAATCGGGTCTATTCTTCTTCCTGGAAGGTGGAGGCCACCATCCCCAGTAGTCTTTGACGACCCAATGGAGTGGTCCCTGGGCCTCGGAGGTAGTTTCTCATGGCTTGCTTAATCCCTTCCCACTCCTGGTTAGGGAGAGCAACTGGTGGTCATGTTTTGACAGCAGCGGGGATGTAGGATGTAGGCTTCGGGTGGGCAGCTTGGTGCCAGCGCCTGCGGTGCTGGCGATGGGAATTTTCTAGCAGGGCCGGTGTAGCGACTATCAGCTGGTAGGCTGGGGTCGTCATCTCGACCCTTTCATCTCGTCAGGCCCTCCTCGGGCAGATGCAGCTGGGCCCAGCTTGGGCCGGTGCAACGGTCTGGGCTTCCTTAGGAATCCAGACTTGTTTGAGCTAAGCTGGCTTGTGAACTGGTGCGTTCTTCGACGTTGAGGCCGGGAGGGCGGGCATCACCTTCTCCTTCATCTTCTCCAACCCTTGAAAGGAGTTGCAGACTAGAACAGTTGGTACGATGTGGTCTGGAATTACTTCAGACTTCTGTCCATTGAGGTAGACTCAGATGCTCCCGACGGTCATGGATTTCCCGGAGCTAGAGATTCAGCGCCCCGAGGTAGCGCCAACATTACCCCTTCGGATCCTTCTCCGGTGGGATGCCGATCTCTGGTGAGGTGGGCCGACAGCCTGGTGCATGTGATGCACGTTGCAGCTCAGCATCTTGGCTGGGACGTCGTTGTTGTTCTTGGCCAGAGCTCGGCCAGTAATAGCTTCAGTGGCTCCCTGGATGGGAGCGTTGGTCTTGGGCTCGTCGAACGCTTCTATGTCCAGTATATTGACGAAGGCCACCCCAAGGAAGTTGGGGAACCCGACCACGGGAGGGAAGCTCCCGAAGTTGAGGGGGACGGCAAGGTAGCCACCCTTGACATGGCTCTCGACGGGCTGTGGACCAAAGGTGGTCACCATCCTTGGTGTCGAAGTGAGATTTTCCTGCATTTGCAAAAATGGCACAATTAGTATTATAGGAAGGGGGCCGCAGGGCCCCTAATTTCGGCAAAGAGATGAAGGGTGAATTGGTCCCACCGGGCGTGCCAGACTTGTGGATGCACTTTTCGTTCGATCTGGAAGAGAGGCGAGGGTTAGAACTCTCTCGTTAAGGCGCAGGGACCCTGATCACAAGGAGCAGTCTACAGAAGAAGCAGAGAATTAGCAGGAGGGGTGAGGACTAAAGCCTCAAAAGCAGTGGGAGAAAGGGTAGATGTCCAAGGCAGTGGATTTGGAAGAAGTTGAGTTAGACCCGGGATCAGAAGGAATTATGAGGAGAAATTGGTAGATGAAAAGGGGAGGATCCAGAGGGTCCGGAGGCAAAAGAGGAGAATCATGATGAGAAGGAGAATCTGGAGGCTCCGGAGGGGGAATGTGATGGGGGACGCGATGCCCCGGGAAGAGGTATGGGAAAAGATGATAGAAGATGGAGAAAAGAACGAAGGACGTGATGTCCTGGAGAAGTAGGAGGATAAATCGAAAGAGAGATGGGAAAGAATGGGCGTGATGCCCGGAAAGGACAGTGTAGTAGAAAGAAGAGTCCGGAGGTTCCGGAGGAAGAAGGTATGAAGGGGCGCGATGCCCAGATAGGATGTCCGAAGGCTCCGGAGGAGGAAGGTATAAAAGGGTGCGATGCCCTAGGAGGAGAGAAAAATCTGGAGGTTCCGGAGGAATAGGATGAACAGGGACGCGATGCCCTGGGCGGAGAGAAAAATCTAGAGGGACGTGATGCCCTGGGAAGAGTGGATTAGAAGAGGAAGAAGGGTCCGGAGGTTCCGGAGGAATGGAATAAAAAGGGGCGCGGTGCCCAGGAAGGAAATTTGGAGGGTCCGAGAATGGAGGTGAGGAGGGGCACAATGCCCTATAATGGAGATCCGGAGGTTCCGGAGGAGTGAGACACCATGGGGAGTGATGCCCTAAGAAAACAAGAGAAAAATCTGGGGAATCTGGAACCAAGGGTTGGAAAGGGACGCGATGCCCTTGAAGAAGATCAGAGGGGGTGCAATGCCTAGGAAGTGTACGGGGACCCAGAGATCCCGAGGATGAAGATGAACAAGATGGAAAATACGGAAGATCCGGAGGTTCCGGAAGGCGAGGGAGATACAGGTCCGGAAACTCGGGGAAGAAGGAATGAGAATGCATGTAAATGCAATAGAATGGATGCGATAAATGCATGAAATGTAAAGAATGTGAAGAATACGATGGATGAGAGGATGAGATCCTCCTCCTCACCCGACGGATGGCCCATAGGGAGGAATCGGCAATAGACAGAAGTGTGGTTGAAGTAGAATGGAAAATAGAGAGGGCAGTGGAAGGCCCCTTAACAGTAGAATGACCGCCCCTCCACAGCATCGAAAGCGTATAGCCAATTGGCTCAATGGATAACTCTGACTTGTTCTTTCATGTGATCATGTGAGTCGACGCACTTGGGAAGTGGGTCAACACACTCAAAAAGACTTGGTTAATTTCTTCACATTCAGCCAGAACAATGTTTCAAATTTTCTCAAATAGATTAGCTAATGACTTATGGTTAGACATCATCAAAACACAATGTCCATAATAGGCTCCTCGTCTTTGCAGCCTGAGTTTGGGCTTGGGGGAAAATCAGCTAAAGGACCCAACTTAGAGCACATAGTCCGGGTGTGCGCACGTGATTGGGGGCATCGGACATGCGCTGATGAGTTCAACCCCAGCTAGTCCTTGTTGAGTGGTTACTTGTGCGGTGTCTCAATTTTCGCCTGGGGCGAGTAGGGAGACTCCTGGGGTGTGGACTAAGATGTCAGTGGATGCATCCAGCCTTGCTTCTGATGGGTAGTACTCTTGTCACGCGAGATGAGTTCCTTCATGGTTCTTCGGGTGACTTCCATGCGTGTTTCCCCGACACTGAGGTCTGGGTTTTCCGGTAGGGTTACCTAAGTCTTACCCGTAGGTAGTGTATGGTTCACGACTGTGAGGTAGTGACTGTACCCCCGAACCGCATGGTCTTGGGTTGGGCCTTAGTCTGCGAGGACAGACCTTCACGACAGAGTTGTCATGGTTTTTGGTTTGGTAGCACAGTAGGAATAAATAGCCATATTAAACTACCCACTGATAATGTCATAGGTAAGTGGTATGCCATACCTACGATTTTAGTTAAGCCGTAGGGATAGATAGCCATATTGAACTACCTACCGACAATGTCATAGGTAAGTGGTATGTCATACCTACGGTTTCAGTTGAGTCGTAGGAATAGATAGCCATATTGAACTACCTACCGACAATGTTGTATGTAAGTGGTACGTCATACCTACGGTTCTTGTTGAGTCGTGGGAATAGATAATTACAATAAAATACCTACGGACATAGTCGTTAGAATGTACCTACTCTTCGTTACCATCGTAAGAGTAGGCCATCTGTAGAGTGATTGATGACATTAGTTTTTATTTGTTATATATTACCTATGACAAATGTCGTGAGTAGTTACCTACTCGTTATTTGTGTCATAAGAATAGGTCACAGTAGAGTGAATGGTGTCCAAATTTTTTATTTGTTATACATTACCTACGAACCATATCGGAGGTATTACCTACTCTTTGTAAGTCGTAGGAATAGATCACCTGTATATTGTCATATCTTTTATTTGTTATTCATTACCTATAGATAGTTCGTGTAGGTATTCATCTTTTTTATTGTTTTATATTACACATGAATAAAAAAATCATAATAAAGATACCCCGGCGGCCTCAGTCGGCTCCCGTTACGGGACCACTGGGGGCAAAAATTGCCATCAACTCAGCTAGGGTGAAAACCCGCAAGGGGCCCCAGGCAAAATCGGGTAACCCCTCGGTATGAAAACCCGTAAGGGCATACCGAAAAAAACTAAAGGGGGCCAGCTCTGGCGAAAACCTGAAAGGATGGTTGAGCTGATAAAGAGAAAAATGAAATACTTCTCCTTCTCTACTCCTCACCGACAGGGGCCGTCGATTCCAACATCCTATCAACGGCTGTCTCCAGATCACCCCACAGCGAGGGCGACCACTACTCCCTCAACAGTCGGACAAGGACTAGCTCTAGCCCCAGTCCTCCAGTCCCAGTCTCGTGGCCTCAACGCCTTCACAGGCCGGTCACCCAGCTCCAGTTTCAGTCCTCAGTCCCAACCTCATGGCCTCAACGCCTTCACAGGTCGGTCACCCAGCTCCAACCCTAGTCCTTAGTCCCAACCTCGTGGCCTCAACGCCTCCACAGGCCGGCCACCCAGCTCCAGTTCCAGTCCACAGTTCCAGCCCTATGGCTTCAACGCCTTCCCAGGCCAGCCACCCAACTCTAGTACCAATTGCTAGTTCCAGCAATGTGGCTTCAACGCCTTCACAGGCCAGCCACCCAGTTCCAGTACCAGTCTCCAGTCCCAGCACCGTGGCTTCAACGCCTCTACAGGCTAGCCCCCTAGTCCCAGTCCCAGCTCCCAATTCCAGTATCATGGCTACAACACCTTTATAGGCTAGCCACTCAACACCAGTCCCAGCGCCAATTCAGCAATCCAGTCATCACGCTTCCGTGAGCTAGTTACCCAGACCCAGTGCCAACATCCAACTCCAGCATTTCAGCTACTATCCCCTCGCGGAGTAGTTGGCCAGTCCCAACCCCCAGCTCTGGCCTTTGGCCGTCATGCCTCTCAGGGACATTCAACCATCACAACCTCAACTTCTTAGCCTAATGTAAACCACATTTCCGGCTAACAACATGAAGACAATTAACACCTCACACGTCGGCCTATGACCGACGTATCCCAGAACCAGCCCTCAGTCTTAACCTCGTAGATCGCCATATCTTGGCAAGTCTACGCTAACCCTATACAACAAGGGCTTTCCTCTTTAGAGGACTAGTCCCCAGCATTTGGCCTATGCCCTTACTTCCCGGTCTCCAGCCCCTAGTTCCCAGTACCCAAAGTCCAGTCACACTGTCCCTCAAGCCCAGTTCTCTATGTCAATGCCCCCCAAATAGGGTGAACCTGACCTATAAAATACTTAAACTAGATAAAAGGTCCCACATAACATGATGCTCGAGCTCAATCCAATCTCGGGTGTGTGGACGACCAGAGCCAAAGAGAAGTAGTGGTGATGCCTCCATCATAAGACCTTCTTTGTTGATGGCAAAGGGGGAGAAGGTTTGATGAGCCATTGTCTATCTCATGATTACATCTCTTGAGAAGTGCTTATAATGACTGGGGGACAAGGTTTGATAAGTCATTATCTATTTCATGATTATATCTCTTGAGAAGTGCTTATAATGATCTCTTGAGAAGTATTTATAATGACTCATAGTTGTCATTATCAAAAAGGGGGAGAATGCTGTGCATGTGTGGTAACACATGATTCCTTGGTTTTGATGGTGTCTGAGTATAACTCATTATAAGTCTATTAAAATGATTCAACTGTGTCTTAATATGCATAATAATGACTTTGATGAGTACATGCAATGACTTTCATGGAAAGATAGGCTCTCATGGAAAGACTTAGGTTGTTGATAGAAGCCGTGTGCCCACTAAAGAAAAGAAGAGAATGATGAAGAGGAGTCAAACTCCAAGGTCAACTAGACCCGACTCCACAGCAATCTCTCAAGGCTAGCATCTCCAACAGCTTGATCCAAAGCCACTCGACAGTTGATGCAACTTCAGCAGATCTCATGCTAGCAAAGCCGCAACAGCAGTAAAGACTCTAGTTTTAAAAGATTTTATGAAGTGGAGTCGACTCCATCAACTCATGGAGTCGAAGTAGCTAAGCAAATGAAGCTGCTTGTTATCGCTGACAAAGGCTAGGCTAAGGGTGAAAATTACACCCTTAAGGATGACAAATAGGTACCTAAGAGTGAAAAATACATCTCTTAGGGTGAATAATAGGTTGTCAGGCTAAAAGCTTTGAAGTGCGCTAAATAGCATCAACGAAGTCAATCAAGGGTCAAGGCCATTAGTCAACATGCCAGCAAAAGCAAGAAGCATAGTCAAAGTTGACTTTAGTCAAAGTTAATGTTAGTCAAAAATCAAAGTCAACATCAATCAAAGAGACCCAACAAAGTTCAACTTTTAGTTGACTCAAGTCATGAGGACTCCGGTCAAAGTCAACATAGTCAACAACTTGGGGTCAACATAGTCAGAACCTGAAGTCAACATATCAGACCTCGGAGTCAACACAGGGAAGTGAAAAGTCTTTCGCTAGCTGAAGAAATCATGAAGCCTTAAAGGTGAAAAATGATGCATCGACGGTGTATAATATGCACCTAAGGGTGACAAATAGTTCAAGGACGACGACTTTCAGGCAGAGGCAAACACCTCCCAGGCCGTCACCAATAGAAACGGCCAGCACCTGGGCCGCTAACCCCCAAGTGGCGGCCCTGGCCTGACCGCAAGCCTCTGCGGCAGTCAGCCTCAAGGCCGTTACTGTACGGGGTTCCAGACGAAGGGGTGGCGGTCGGTCCCTGGCCGCACCAGCCATGAAACGGTCGCGCTTGGACCGCTATGCCAACGTAGCGGTCCATCACGAGACAGCATCCCTAAAACATAGTAAAACGGGAGTGTGGCGGCCTCCCTGAGGACTGCCTCGCCTAGTGGCGGTTCCTGTTAGGACGGTGTTGTACCCAGATAATTTTTTGACAAAATGTCATGGAATAAGGGTTCAGGAATTTTCCCTGAACACCTTTAAGGCATGGGCTACCTAACCCATTCTACAACTCTGTGGGTCCCGCCAAGGGCCCCGATCAGCTTGTCATGACGTGCGGCTACACAAGCAACTAGCCGGGACCAATCTCGATCACTCAGCTATGGGCTTTACCTACACTTCACATGGCCACCAGGGCCAACCCGGGGGCGCCCAGACTCTGAGTCATGCCACGTGGCACCCAGCAAAAAGGCAAGGAGCTAACCCCGAGATGCCTTCTGCCAACCCTTCAAGGTCAAAGGGAGCCAATTAGGCCAACCACAGGCTTTGGAGGCCTGCAGCACGCGTATACGGCTCACACATGTGTGTTCGGCATTTTCCCAAACACATTGTGGGCGCATATATTCTGGCCCTCCGACATCACACCACGGGCTAACCCGTAGTTCCAGCACACTAATTGGGTCCTACAACGACCCCCAGCAATCCGGGGGCACCCCCGACCCTCAGACACATGGCAATGAGCCACCTATCTTTAGCTCTCGGGCCAACCTGAGGCTACCCCGCCAACCCATCGTGCAATGTGGCACGTAGCTCGAGGCACGGTCTATGTGCCTAAAGTGCCCCTCCTTAGCTCTCACGAGCTCCCATCCTCAGCCCAAGGCCCACCTTGGGGCCCCTCAGCCAGCTAGTCAAGCCGTTCGACAACCTGGGGTGTGTCGGGTATTTACCCGAACACCTTGCGAGCGGCTACTACGACTGGAAGCACAACGGCCCCCATGGGCCCATCCCGGCATCCCGGAGCCTAGTGTCCCTCAAAGGACACTCCCAGATGATGAAAGAAGACCCCCGGGGGCCATCCCCTGGGGTTACGACCTCCCTGGGGCCCATTCGCCCCACTGCACGGCCGCACCCCTAAGGGAGGGCGAACTCCCCCGCAGGCCGCGCCCTCTCCCTAGTCTGGAGGCCCGACGACTTCCCCGACTTCAATCATCCCACAGCAGAGCCCCTTTGAGATGGGGTAGCTATACCGAGAGGCATAGACGTTGTGATAGATGCCGACCCAGATCAGTATCAGAGCGTAGTTGAACAACACGTACTCCGTAAACTCCACCGCTCCCTCCCAGAAGGTGTGTGCATTCTATAGCTTCAACTCAGCGAACCAACCCAAAGCCAGTTCGTGCTTGAAACGGATGGCCAGGCAGTCCAACAGAAAAGGCTCTTCTCTGTACCCCCACTTCAGCAGGGCCAAGAATAGACCAAAGCGGTGCGCTCACCCTGGACCCATCCGGCAGCCAAGTCCCACTTGACCGAGGTAAAGTCGGGAGCTCGCACCAACTTGTCCTCCATCAGTAACACTGCTTCGATTCCCAATACAGGTTTCTATTCCCGCGCCTCTCCCACCAAGTACATTGTGATGCTCCTTGGGACGCTGTACAACAATCTGTCCTGGGACTGCAGGATGGCCCACTCGGCATCCCTCACAGCTCAGAGGTCTCGTTTCTCCCGAGAACGGAAATGCTTCAGGAAGTAGATGAGGTGCTTATCCTTCGGGTAGTCCTTCCTGTAATCCCCTACGGCCCGGTAGAAGGTGAGTCCGCCCTTAGCCCGGGCAAGCCTGCGAAAGTCCATGGTCTCTGTGTCAAAGCCTGATGACTCGGCCAAGGCAGCTATCTCAGCATGTTCCCGGTCTAGGTCTTCGACAGTGAGCCATGTAACAGCCGGCACCATGGGCAGGGGAGCAAGCCCGACACCGACAGCAGTAGGGGCAGCAGAGGAATCACTGGGAGCAGCCATTTATCTGCAAGATATAAGAGACTCCAAGTCAGAACAAGTCACAAGCAAAGAGAGAAAGGAAAGAAAATTATGAAGGGGTTATGCTACAATTGAAATGAACAAGACGCCTATAATTCCTGACGAAATTTCGATAGAGTTTCCCCTAGGCCAGAGGTGTAAAGGGAAACATGAGTGCACGTCCACAAGGAGTGACGGCCCCAACAAAGTCACGGTGTGCCCTGAGGGCAACACCGGATGCTCCTCCAGTCGAAGATGCTCCCTCTCTACCCGATACGCTTGCTGGAGCCTCTACCCGGCACACCTTCTGTGCCCTTGCCTGGCGCACCCACAGTGGCCCTCACCTGGCACGCTCTCGCAGCCTCTGTGATGGGAATCGACTCCGAACATTTACATTTTTATTTTACCTTTGTGTCTTTTAGGTTTGCATTTATATCCTTGCATATATATGTGTGCAATTAAAGGGCTTTGTAGGTATAGTTGTCAATCCATCGCAGCAGTTTCAAGACCAGGTTGGGCCTAGGTTCTCCATGGTAGATCTGGCCCAGGAGATGATGAAGCCCGAAGAGGAATTTTGCACCTTTGCCGACCACTAGCATCGCTTAGCCACGCAAGTCTCGGGGCACATTCTGGAGGGAGAGCTAATCAAGATGCTGATTTCTAATGCAACGTCGAAATATCACTTCATCTTAGCCCTTAATGATATCACCTCTTAGAAACAACTCTATAGTCAAGCCCGCTTCATCCACCAACAACTTCAAAGTTCCCTTGATCCCGAGTCCCTTCCATCGTCTACTGCCACTTACACTTCGCCTTCCGCACATCCCGCCACATATCAACCCTCCATGAGTTAGCCTCCCGTCACCTACTCGCCCTCCACAAGTCCACCTTTTGCTACATATCCACCCTCCATGAGTCAGCCCTACGCCACCACATATCGACCCTCCATGGGTCAAATCTCCATGAGTCAATCTTCCATCATCCACAGTCAACCTCCTGCCTCCTCATACCCGCATGTCCCTCCACCCCCAGTCGAGGGAACGTCGCCACACTCCGAGCATGTGGATTCCGTACACTACGTACCCCTTCCTCCCACTCATCACACGCCATCACCTAGCCCTTCCACTAGCCATGCACCCATGCCTATGCAACCGCCACAACCATCTCCACCTCATACCACTCTACATTCACCTTGCCCGAAGCAGGCTCCTCATCCTCCATTGCCAGAGTGTTTTACCGATATCTTCAGGGCTTTGATGGCCACTCACATGTTGCTGCTGTTGAACCTCTACTATTTTGATGATGTCATACACTAACTGTCAACTCTTTAATTGATCTGTCATTTAATAACTGTGTGTTCATCAGTGTGCATACTGTGTACTTGGTCTTTGCAATTACTTTTATACTTGCCTGTATTTTCAAGTTCCTTTTCTGTTGCAAAGTCCGTGCATATTCATGCATTCGCTGTGTCCATGCACACATTAACCCCATGCATACTGAGTCAGTGCACTTTCTGGACTTAGTCTGTTTGCCTTTGTGCTTCATCAAGTCCATGCACGTTTAAACCCCGTGTAAATTCTTTCTGGGGTTCAACCCCGTGCATGTTTTAACTCCACTTCACAAACCCTATGCTCACTATGCATCAGTGTTACATAAAGTTTGTGCAAACTTTTATTCCAAGTCCATGCAGATTTTCCTTATAAGAGTCCATGCATCTTTTATTCCAAGTCAGTGTAGATTTTCCTTATAAGAGTCCATGCATCTTTTATTCCAAGTCCGTGCAGATTTTCCTTATAAGAGATGCAATACAATGAATGGTTTATGTTTTATTATTTATAAAATGTCTGACTAAATGCTCAAAATGTGTGCAGGGGAAACGACGGACACAGATCTGCTGGCTGTAAGTCCGGGCAGTGTACCAGGCGCTACCGGACTACCAGAGAGAGAGACTAGCGGTGATGGGGTTTGCAAAATTCCTAGGGATGTAGGTGGTACGGATTGACACGGCCCTGCTATATGCACTGCATGAGAGATGGGGCGCAGTGAGCCAAGCATTCCTTTTCCCTTGGGGACACATGATCCCCACGCTCGAGGACATAGCAAGGATCACGGGCCTTCGAGTCCGCGGAGCACCGGTGACGGGGACCACCTATGCCGACTATCGAGAGAGGCGAGAGAGCTACTTGATCTGGAGTTGACATGACTAGGACATCACTCGTCCATGCTGGCGAGGGCGATGCTCCAGGAGAGCCTAGGGTTGAGGGGAGCGGCGATAGCCTTGGGTGAGCTACCTGAGGAGCATCTGGGCTGACTAACTGATTGAGCCAGGAGGAGAGTAGCTACGGGACCGGGACCGGAGGGAGACATCGTCCTGCGCCGCTTCCTGATGCTGTTGTTCGAGAAGCTGCTCTTCGCGACAAGGGCAGATGGAGTGAGCTGCAAGCTCCTTCCGCTGCTGAGAGACTTAGATGGAGTTGGAGAGTACGCTTGGGGAGCTGCTGTACTGGTGTTCCTCTTTGACTCACTCAGCACGACCGATCGGTAGACGATGGTGGGCGGCTTCTCGCCTCTACTTTAGGTAAAATGCTTAACTGTAAATACTTATGCCTCTGCTTATGATTATGCTATTGCTATATGCTGGCACTTGACTAATGCATGTATGGAGCTACCTGTACCTCCCTGGCCTAGGGCGAGGGAAGGATGTACATCCAGACCGGATACCCATCGCAAGGCGGTGGATAGCGGCTCAGGACATGGGGTCGCTGCAGCGCCTATCACGGGCGATTGAGGATGACATGGGCACGTTTCCTTATGGATCAGTAAGCCTTTAGACTTAAGCTTTCAAGTGCACCTAAATGCTTATTAACTGCTTATCTAAATGTTTTCTATACTTATCTAAATGCTAACACTTAACTTGCTTGCCCTTTCAGGTGCGCTAGACACCAGACTGTGACGAGGGTCACAAGGGACAACCCTGGGTGGAGGTGGCCCAGGCATACGTAGGACGAGAGGTTTGGCTCCACTGTATGAACATTATCGAGCCTCTCCATCACCGCTTGATCATGAGGATGAGGGGCGTCCATCAGCCAGAGGTAGAGTTCCCTGCGCGGGATGACGAGCGCATCGGGCAGTCCTCGAAGGGACTCAGCAGTGAGATTGACTGGATCACCCGGGTGATCGACCAAGTATGCGACTGGTCGCGTAGAGGTCGGGAGGTGAAGGCCCGTGCTACCAGCGATGAGGCCTACCTGAAGGCCTACGCTCGGAGGTATGGTGACCAGGTCTTCCGTGGTGCCCGACTACTAGTACGACTCTCTAAACTTAAGCTTTCTAGTGATTCCTAATGCACTGACACCTTGACTTTGCTATATGCAGCTAGACTCCCAGGGACGGATAGCGGAGCTCCAGGGTCTCCTCCAGTCCACCGTGCAGCAGAGGGATGAGTTCCAGCACGCGTTGGAGCTTCTAGTGAGTTTTACTAAACCTTAGACTTAATTATGCAGGTGCTTATGAGTTTGACTGACTTGACTTCTAAAATGCAGCGAGCTGAGGGAGCACAGCGACGTGGACCAGATGCTCCGTCCTCTTCTTCCCAACCAGTGGGAGGCCAAGCCGAGCGGGATGCAGACTTTGCTCGGGTGATTGCTTGGGCCGAGGAGGCCGAGGCCACTCTCGCGGAGAGGGTAAGCAAACCAATTGAGTTCCCTTTTGACTTAAATGCTTTTGATGATGCAAATGCCTAACTATGATGCATGTGTTATGTAGGCGAGAGAGCTGACCACAACACTAACTGAGGTGGAGCATGCCAGAGTGGAGTCAGAGCGACTCCAGGCAGAGCTAGAGCAGGCACGAGTTGAGACAGAGCGCTTCTGTGCAGAGGCGGAGTGACTTCATATAGGAGTAGCAGACCTTGAGCGCTACCGGACAGAGGCGAGGGAGGCGAGGCACCAGGCCTTCGTGTTGAAGATCGAGCTACAGGTCATAGAGCAGACGGTCTGGATGATCGACCGAGGACCCGAGAGGGGTGTGTCTCAGAGCGGCGCACGGAGCGGTACGTTCCCGAACTTCCTTACTAGCACTTCCGGCCAGCGGAGGAATGAGGAGGCGGAAAGGAGACGGCAATGAGAGGAGGGGAGCACAGCCATGGGCCCGCCGGAGAAACGACATGAGGGCACCGGCGACAGCGGCGGTCCAGGAGAGGGATCAGTTGAGTGACTTGTACTTCCCTTTCCATTATGGACACACATGTACATGACTTTTGTTATAGTGAAATATGATCTTTTTTATCTTTTATTAAGATGCAAAATGAGTAAAATGTGAATGCTGACTTACTAACAACGACCTCTAGGACTGACCAAGAGAACGTGAGAAAGAGAGCAGAAGTGTGAAAGAGCGTGAAAGGACTGACGATTAAGTGAGAAGAGAGAGGGCCAAAACCTGACAGAAATTGGAAAACGGTCTCCTGGAAGACCGCAAGAAGAAGAAAACGGTCTCAACCATGACCGTTAGAGGGTAAGGGGTAAGGTGGTGAATGAAAGGAAAAAATGGTCGCCTGATGACCTTTTGGGGAAGCCTAGCGGTCGCCCGATAAACCACATGGGCGAAGACTTTGTCGAATCCGAGCGGGACTCTATGTGAGAGCTGCAATAAAACTCATCCTAACGTAAATTGGGGCTACCCAACCTTAATCCTAATACATTAAGACTAAAATCAGAGCCCTATAACTAGGAATAAACCAAGAATTCGTAGCTCACAGGAAATCTCTGCTTTCAGGTTTGAAACTTCATCAAAATCACTCAAAAGCACCATGAAGAGGAGCTTTGAAGCTAGTGCTATGGGAGAGGTCGCCTATACTGGTCCAAAGGTAGCTAGGAGAGAGCATGGGGAGCTGCAGCGGTTGACTTCCATCCCCAAGCATCTGAGTTCAAGCTCTTCAAGAGAGGTGAGTTGAAATTAAGTTCAAAAGTTCATGAATTTCCTTAATTTTCTTCTCATGGCATTCCCTTTCTTCTTCTCTTCTCTTTTCTTCCTTTGCTTAGCTCCTTCCTAGCCCAAGATGTTACTCTAGCCTAAAGTGGGTGGCTTTCATGATAAATGAACTTCCTTTAGAGGTCCTCTCCATCCTAAGGGCATGGCACCTTCACCCCTTAGTAGTTCTAGCCAAAAAATTTTAGAAAATCTCCTTAGATTGGCCTAGCATTTCAGCTCTTGTAGAGTTATGGCATCCTCAAACACATACCTTCATATTCCCAACCTTTGAAGCCACTATCCTTATAGAAGAGGTAGAGAGCTACCTAGCCCTTCTTAAGACTAAGGTGGGGGATGAAGACTTAGTGTGACATACGGTTGAGCCTATAGACCCATCACTCATATTGAGGGATTTTATTCACAATGCAAAGGATGTGTGGGGAACCCACGCTTCCCCGCTCGCCCATGTCTCCAATCGGGACCAGTTTCTTCAAGCCGGTCGAGTAAGTGCTCCATCCCTTGCTCATATGTGGTGCCTTGTTCTTTCAATATTAGTTCATAGCTTTGTTGGCCCATGAGGGTGAGTGCCCGGTCCTCAAGCTCCATTGCTTCGAGTGACCACCATGGGAGAGAGAGTATCTGTGCCCTCGGCACCCGGTTGGCCCCATTGAATTGGGCCTGCATATCCTTGGGAAAAACCCTGGCCTTGCTGGCCCTCTACCAGCACGGGCCCAGCCCTCACAACCTCGGCTCGGCATCACCAAGTTTCCCCGGGTTTGGGTGTGCGACGAGTGAGTAGCCGCCGTCGACGGTCCGTTTAACTTTCAAATTGTGCATGCTTGCAAGGTCTAAGGGAACATTGGTTAGTTGCTGCATCCCATAGGTCTTAGCATACCCCTTGAGGTCCCATCATCATAGTGGTATATCAAAAGATGTCGTGAGATGTTTCGATTACGTCGGTTCGAAACATGGCCTTTCTAGCGTCGAGGAAACCTTCGGGTTCGTCCGTCACCATGTACCACTCGGTGCTTGGGTTGCCACTACCATCCAAAGAGTGTGTCACATCAATTGGTATCAGAGTAAGTTTAGACTTGTCTCTATCTAGTCTACGTCCTAGGACCATTGCGTTGAGTCGTCCATCCATCAAATGATTCTCCTCCCTTGCATGTCCACCCGTAGTGGAGCCGTATATCGACCTGATCCATCTTCTTCGGTTCCGCCCATGGATCCCAATCCCCAAATCAACCAAGATGCCCATAGGAAGGAACCCCAAGGCCAAATGAACTGGGTGGATGCTGCCCTTGCCACCATCCTTGCCCAACTAGAATCCCTTTCCACTCGGCTTGCTCGAATAGAAGAGCTTGAGCCCCACCCAAGGAACAATGATCCAAGAGCCCACCCTCCTCATGCTAAAATTGATAGGGAGGATTTGAATGTTGAACCCTACCATGACTATGAGAGGCCTTGCCACCAACAACATAATGAAAGGCGTCCACGAGACGACCCGGATGACCCCCTCTTAAGGATGATCAAGGTGGAAGACCCAAACTTTGATGGTTCCCATGAACAAAGTGTCTACTTAGAATGGGAGACTATCATGGACCAATACTTTGAATGGTACCCTATGTTCAACCAAAGGAGAGTGATCTTGGCCAAGATGCAGCTCACCAAATTAGCCAAGACTTATTGGCTAAACCAAGAGGGATTAAGAAGGGTTAGGCGGGAAGAGCCTATTGACACCAATTGTATGAATTTCAATGCATCTCCACAACACCAAAATCACCCTTTCAAGCCTCTCGGCTTATGGGTGGCAGCACAGGATTTGAATGGTATCGAGTTATTCTCGGTATCCATATTCTGAGTCGTTACAGCACCAATAGCCAATGACACTATATGGGACCCTTAGGGCTCCCTAGCCCTGGGTATTAAGTGGCCTACGGCTCAGCTCATGCTATCCTTTGTAGGTGCAGGTGCGGCTGCCTCTTTGAACGAGGGTCTTTACCTGTAGATCCAGTGTGATCCCCTACCTTTTGTCTTGGATTTGAGGAGCAACATGAAAAGTTACACATGCATCTACCATTGCCTTGGGTTTCCTAGGGAGACGTGGATGACGACCCTCACTAATTTAAAGGCCCACCTCGAGCATCTCCATTCCAAGCAAGAGTGGAGGATGAGAATGTAAGTGGTGATCTAGTAGGAGAGGGAGAGGTCGATGAGTTGGAGACGACCATGGCCTAGCATGACTGTCTAGTTGAGGCCATCCATGCTCGTTGCCAGGGGGAGTTGTCGCACATAGTAGTGCTATGTTCCGAGATATAGGCTTATGGCAATGGTTGAGGACCGCCTTACTTTCACCTGATGACATGAGGAGGAGGAATGTTGGGCGGCAGTCGAGGCCAATGACCTTTCTTGAGGAGTGGCAGCCCTTCACGAGGATGTGCTCCCCAAACGAGGTCGTATTGTAGACCTCGAGAAGAGCAAGCTTCGACCTCTTTGATGGTCCTACTTCCCCCTTCCCTTTGTATAGCATTCTTTGCAAATATGAGAGGTCTTCTACTAGCTTCTTCCCCCCTTTATTTTTCGATTTAGCGTACAATAGTTGCACAATTACCCTGAGGTTCGAGCTCCATCTATTTTACTGATGAATGAAAGAAAGAAGTGATAGGCTTAACCTGACTTGCTATTCCCTTTTTTCTATTATTTTTTTCTTTCTTCTCTTATTTTTTTTCTTTTTTCTTATTTTTTGGATGAATTTCCCTTAGGGAGGGCTCAAGAGAGCACACACCATCTCTGGAAGGTAGCGTGGACCCACTCCACTGAATTGTTGTGTGCAAGGACGGGATCGAGAGGGGGGTGAATAGATCCCCTTTTAAAAAATTATGCTCAAATAAAAACTCACCCTACTCAATTTGAACTGAATGAAACTAGATGTAAATAATGGTTCGCACAGAATAGATTTCGATCACTTAGCACTCAACCCGACACCTAATATGCATAGGAAGGAAATGATGTGAGAATCGCACGACTCTCTTACTAAACAGATTTGTTAATTAACAGTTTAAATTTAACAATTATAGTCCAGAGTCAAGTCTAAAGGAAAGACAACAAGTGCCAAGTACAGTCAATAGAAAAGTAAAGACATACTGAGAAGTCAGGGGAAGCCCGATGAAGGTACCAGCTAGCCACTACGAGCACGCTAACTCCAAAAGTCGCGGAAGCAGAACAAACGACCACCACCTGAAAAGTAGGGGTGAGTCTCGTGTCACTAGCTCAGTAGGGGTCATGCGGATCCCCACTGGAAAACACGCAGTAACACGCTAAAATAGCAAGTAAACAACAGAAGTAGTAAAGTAGGAAAGCTAAACTGCAAAGCTGTAAGGAAAGGGTAGCAGGAGTAGGGAACAAACTAAAAGTAAGGGGAACTAACAAGAAAAGGGAAGAAGTCATACCAGACGAGCACGACTGTCGAACTAACCTCGGCCCCCGAAACTACTCCGAGCAGACACTACACCAAACAAGGACAGAAGAGTGAACTCTAAACTGGGAAAATTCAGAAGCTTACCTAACTGTCGACACGACACCAGGCTCCAAATGAAGACCTGCAAGAACAACAACAAAGCCTAGGGAAAATCTAGATAGACGCTAGACAACAGGAAACAGGACTAGAACGTTGTGCACATAGCCCCATACATGATCGGAACGTCGTGCAGGCGACAGACACTACCCTCGAGTACAATCACGAGTAGGCTAACCCGAGAGGTCACGACGCACAAGAAACGTGAAGAGAACCGCGAAGGGTCATGTGTCACGTGACTGGAGTATCCCACACTAGAAGAACAGCCAGCCGCGCCCACTGATGTCTTATGCTGCGCCTACAAGCATCTCGTCTACGATGCCACAGTCAGGCAGAGACCACGACACTATCAGAACTAGAACAGTAACCAAGTCACGAGTGACTAGATAGGGGAAGACCCATCGGCATCAGTCCAAAAGCTCCTGACCACGTGTGCACACACTGGCTTTCGTCTAAGCCAGGTCTCTAGCTAGTATTCCCCCTTCGAAGGACGCTACGATTGACGAGGGGCCCATAGAACTAGCCTAAGAATCGTAAACTGGGAAAGTGTCCCGCTACAAGAGACATCACGCCGAAGCGTGCTGTAAGGGTACGACTAGTGAAGGCTCACAAGACACGGACTCTAAAACGCAAGTGCCGAAGTACCTACAGGCAAACGTGCCCTGTAATACGTACTTCGAAGCACCAAAGATAGTACATGAGACTGCCAACAGACTCAGGATAAGGCAACTGGACCTACAACTACAACGGTCCCTGAGTCCTACGACTCTGAGTCAGGCGCTTCCCTTCCATTAGATTTTCTCTCTCTTAGGTTAGATGTAGGACCCATCGAGTCTAGGGAAGTAGAGTCTGTTAGGTCTACAGAAGTCGGGTCTTGTTCTAGGTCCTCCAACCCATCCTTGCCTAAGGCGTGCGCACTGGCGCACCATTCCAAATCCATTCCTAATAGGTTCTTATAGGATCTAGCTCAGCGATGTCATGCTCTTCTTAAATGCCTGGAGTTCATAGCTACGACGATTGTGATAGAAGAAGACGAGGAGCAAGATGGGGTGTGGGGTGACGATGGATTGGGAGTCTATGAGATCATGGATGAGAAGGACTCGGTTGTTTTTTAGGACAGCGACATAGATGACACTGCTGATTCATACGCCCAAGGCTTGAAGAGATTCGACGAGCCATCGTCAGCAGTGGATGAACCTACGAAGGAAACAAATTTGGGAACTAAAGAAGCCCAGGCCCATTATCATTGTTGCTAATCTCCCTCCAGAAGTTGAAGAAGAGTTGATCAAGGTCCTGAGAAAGTATAGTGATTCTTTCACCTGGACTTACGAGGATATGCCGAGTCTTGACCCCTCCTTGGTGGAACATAGATTAGTGCTTAAACCAGGGGCAACACCCATTAAACAGAAGCTAAGGAGATTTCACCCCTACATGGCCTTAAGGATGAAAGAAGAAGTTGATAAATTGCATAAGGCCAAGTTCATTAGAGTTGTTCTATATCCTCAATGGGTGGCGAACATAGTCTCTGTCATCAGAAAGGATGGAAAGTTGTGAATTTGTATCGATTTCAGAGATCTAAATAAAGCATGTCCCAAGGATGATTTTTCGCTGCCTCAGATAGACGTGCTGGTGGATAATACAGCAGGGTATGAAGCTTTGTTATTCATGGATGACTATTCAGGTTATAACCAAATCCGTCTCACTCTAGAAGATCAAGAGAAAACTTCCTTCACCATGCCCTGGGGCACGTACTGTTATGTGGTAATGTCATTTGGACTCAAGAACACATGCGTCACCTATCAAAAGGCGATGATGGCTATATTCCAAGATATGATGCTTGTCTATATGGAAGCCTACGTGGATGATATTTTGATGAAGTCAAAGACTAAAGAGGAACACCCCGCTATTTAAGGCTAAGGTGCTTTAGGGAGCTAGGGAGTACCAGTTAAAAATGAATCCAAAGATGTAACGACCCAGAGCTCCGGATACCGATAACCCGATGTAGCCTCGAATTACCGCTACCAGGAACTGGGGAAGTCACCCAAGAGGCTGATGAGGCCCCTAAAGGGTTGGGGGAGTTTGTCAATATTGCTAGACCGAGCCAAGACGGGGTCAAGAGTCTTCTTGCAACCACGACGTGCGAGACAGAGTCCATCGTCCCTCACCCGACTCAACCGAGCGGCCTATCTAATGATTAACCGTATGCTCCTAGATCATCAACATTTTTGGTAAAGGGGAACATCAGATCCTAGAACACACGGTCAACCAGTTGGTCCTTGAGAGGTTATAATAAAGTAGATACCATATAGTAATGTAACAATGAGAAGGGATAGGAGCCAAACCAGACTTACCTGTGCAGGCGAAACGACATTTTTTAGATTTTCTGATTTTGGAATTTCCTCATTTTTATGAGATTTTTGTAATAAGACATAACTATAACAATGAACATGACATTACGATGAATATAACGTGACATAACAATATAATGAAGATGAATGAACCATCACAAAGACAAATATAGATGAAACATAGTGAAAATAAACCAAACATCACATAACAAGGATGGACAGAACATAACAAACAACAACAAGCACCACAAGAACAAATGGTAGGCATGCGTGATATGGTGGGACAAGACAACATAATGCGGTGGGACAAGGACACGGTGGGACAAAAACACGTGAGACGACAACACCACGGGGGACAAAGATAACGCGTGTGATGACATGGCGGGACATAAACATATGTGACAGAGACATGGAGGAACATAGACACATGTGATAAGGACACAATAGACATAAACACGTGTGTTCATAGACATGGCGGGATAAAAGACATGACCAACACTGAGGAACATTGACACATGTGACAAGGACACGATGGGATGACACAGAGAGACAAAGATAAACACGGGTGGCAACACTGTGGAGGGACAAATGATAACACGTGTGACAATGACATGCCAGGATGAAAACACGTGTGACAACATGGAGGGACATAGACACATGACAACACAGAGAGACATAGATACGTGTGGTGACATGGAGGGACATAGACATGTGTGACAACACTGAGGGAAAAAGACATGACAGACATGCTTTTCAACCAGAGCCCAAGATCAGATGAAGTATAACCGCTAGGTTCAAAATCGTAAGGCAATGCCCTCTCATGGAGATATGATCAAGCAAGTAAGTAAAAGCTAAGGAGGACATAAGCTTTAGCACAGATCGAGCGATATGATTGAAGAGATGGGAACATGCTAGATAGATGTGAACCGGAGACAGCGTGAAGATAGTGAGCAAAGAAGCTTGAACCTACAACCTGCACACTTAGCAAACAAATTACATATCTGTCCTCAATAGATGAATAAATAGCAAAAGCTAAATATTTTAACTCCTTTAAGGCGCTGGCCCAATGAAGAAGGGACCGCTTCGAGTCCAAATCAAAGGGAGGGATGGCCCCTAAGTCAATCAGATTTAAACAGATTTGAGTGCCCAAGCAAGCACGGGCCCTGGCTCCAAGAAGAGAAGAGAAATCAGAAGAGAAGATCGAGATGCTGGCCCAGACATCTCGGAAACCAGCACTCCGGCCCCGCATTCGCCAGGCTAACATTTATTCACATGATGAAAAGCAAGGTAAGACGACCAGACAAAGTCGCCTCGCCTGCAAATCTTCAACACGAGCCACCGTGCCACCGATTATGATCTACCCCACAGGCGGGCAAAATGACATTATTCGGGCTGTCCGGGGACATTCCCACGGCTTCAAAAATACCTCTTTAGGGATGCGGCAACCCCTAGAAGCTGTAAATGCTACGGATAAAGGCCGGGAGTAGCAAGCCAACCTGGAGAAAATGAAGTATGCAGGATCGGGCTACTACAAGCTGCCCCTGTGTGAAGATACTACGCCAATAATCCCGGTGCTCGATAGATGGACCTGCCTTGGTCAACCAGCTAGGAGAGTCATCCACAGAAGCTGGTAGCTTCAGATACTCACTTGTAATATGGCTGGGGTGACCGGCTATTGTGGAGCTTCCCCCGTAGATCATGATGAGGCAGCACAAGTCCGTGCTAAAGAAATAAATGCAGATCTGGTCACAATGACTGCGAACGTGATCACTATCGAAGATGATGGCGAGAGGGCACCACCTTCCCTGGATGCTCCAGTGAAAGGGGGAGGCTAGGCTCCCAGCTCTTCTATGCCCGATCCAGCTATAATGATGATGTTGCTACAAAAATACCAGTAAGAAGTCGAAACGCTTAAGAGGTAGCTCGGTGAGCTGAGCATGCACGCTTCAACTTCAAAATAGACCGGGGTCCTTCCTAAAGCCTCGTAGCTAGGTGCCGATGAATGGAGGCCTCACCTCAGATAATGGCCTCTCAGTCGGCATTCGATTACATCGGGGGCATGACCCTGCTACATGGTCCTCAGCCCCAAGGGCCTGCTACCATACCTCAAGCAGCAGTGATGGCGACGCCGCAGATGCAGCAAGATCAGCTCTACCTAAGTCCGGTCGACCCGACGATGGTGAATAAAATGATGATAGAACAAATGATCGAGAAGAAGCTGGCCAACAGGGGCCATGATGATTATGCTGATTTTGATGTGTACAAAGTACCTTACCCTATCCATCACGCTGCCAAGAGGTTGCCTCCGGGGATCAACAAATCGCCAAAGTTCGATAAATTTAATGGACTTATTGTAATAAAACTTGGAGTCTTTCTTGATCAATAGAAGTATTTCTTTCCATAGCACCTATGTAATTGTTTAGTTCAGCATATTAATGTTATTTCTAGCTAGTTTCTAACTGTATGTCCCGATATTCCACGTTGGGGCGTGACAATCGCCACTTCGCTTGTAGGCGCCCGGGGATGTTGGCATTTCCATGGGGGTGATGGTGGAGGAATGTGGAAGGACGTAATGCCAATGAACTAAGTACCTATAGAGGAACAAGAGAAGTATTAAAACGTGATCGCCAGAGGTGTTTACCTGAACCTCACAGGGGGAATGATCGCGGGGAGATGTTCCAAGTAAGGAGATGATGGGTTCCCTCTTCCTCGTCCTCGGCCAGCCAAGGGCAAGGAGCCCTATTCGTCCCTAGTGCTGAAGTCCTGCAACGTAGCTCAAAAGAAAAAGGAAGAAGCCATTAGTAAGGAAATGAGTGCAACATCTACTCTAATGGAATGAACGAAGATGGAATATTGGTGGCAGGTTTACCTGGGGGTGGTGGGAAGGAGGGATGGCCAAGACTTTTGACCACCCACCTTCCCTTTGTTTTTGGGAAGAACCCTCTAGGATTAGGAGCTAAGGGAATGCTATATGCAATGCACGTACTTACCTGGAAGTAGTGACAATAACAGGGAATAGGAGATGTGAAGTTCAAACCAGGCTGAGAGACGTAGGGGGAAGAAGACCCACTGGGCCCCCAGAAGAAACTCTACAAGTTCCTCTCCGTCGGAGCTCCGTTCCTCTCTCCGTGCACCCGTATCCAACCTCCCGAATGTCCAACCGAAAATGCCCAACCTCCCCCTCTCACACTGGAGATTCTTCCTTTTCTTTGTTGTAGCTGGGAGTTACAAATCATGGGGAGAAATCGTGCAGAACGAGGGAAAGAACGTGTCCACGAGCCTGGCCACGTTCTCTGACCGGGTAAATAGGGGAAGGCAGCCAGGAGGCTGGCCACCCACCTAGGGAGGGTGGCCATCACCCTAGTCGCCTTGAAGGGAGGTTGGCCAGGACTCTGGCCACCCAACAGACCACCCTGGTCACCCCAGAATGGGGGGCGGCCAAGCCTTTGGCCTCCCAGACCATGTCTCTTGGGCCCCTTAAGTGGTCGAGGCCCAATAGCTTAAAGGCTATGGGCTGGGCTTTAAACTCAAAACATCGGTAAACCAAGTATCACAATTAACGTCATTTACACGAAGGTCCATTAGGGATCCACGAGATGTCCGAAATTAGGCGTCTACAAATGCCCCTCCAAAATGCCCGTTTTGCAAGGGAGCTTTGGTTTGCATCCCAACTCTCCGGTATAGCAAAGGACGTTACTCGAAAGGTTCGGATACGCCGATCCGGAAGGTAGCCCCATGTGTCGAAGTGGACCTTCGGGTTATTGCCTTTGCCACGTACTGGAGATTTGGCTAAGTCTAGGGTCTTGAGTCTAGAATGTCTAGGTGTTTGCATTAGTTTTTCATAAAAGAAAAAAAGGAAAAAATTGCCATTGCATGCCCATTTCTAGAGGATCCAACCCCATCTTTGCACCCATGGCCGAAACCTGAGTCCATAGTCCCGATAAAGTGGCCGCAATGTTCCAAGCCCTTATGGGATAAATGCAAGAGCTGACTACCCGACTCACTGTCAGTTTCTCAACCACGCACGGTCCCACGCATCCCTCGCCAGGAACGCCTGCGAGCTCGAGTCCTAGGGCGCATGTCCGTCCCGCATCAGTCAGTGGCCGAATGATCATTCAGGCAGGGCGGAATTACTCCCGATGTCATGCCATCCCACCTCGAGCATGAGTCGGGCCGAGCCGAAAGCACAAATCATAAGGCCGAAGGCCGTGTCAGCAAAAAACCAGCGTGCTTGAGCCAAACACACACGGAGTTTCAACTAAGGCCGTGCGTCGTGTCGAGAGCTGTGTCAATGCCCCGTCAAGGTTTTTCAAGAACCGCGGCAAAAAGAATCGTCAATGGTGACCTCCAGAATCATCCCCGGAGTCATCGGCTAGCCCTCGGCAACCAAACAGAGCTAATACGGTGCCCCATTCACCGGCGCGCCCCATAAACATCGTCGTCTTCACCAGCACGCAAGAGACCTAGGCCAGAGGCTGCTCCCTGGCGCTACCCTTCTCGGCGCGCCCCTCTATGGTGCCGGGAAGCTTGGGCCTATAAAAGACTTTGTTCGTTCAAGAGAAAAGAGGGAGAGAATAGAGAAATAGGGGTGCAGAGAATTAGAGAATTAGAGAGAACCCAGAGAGAGAGTTACGAATGGAAAAAAGAATTGAGGGACCAATCAGAAGAGAGTCTGAGGGTTTCTTCCTGAGCAAGTTCTTCCCCCGAGAGCGTCTTCACTGTCGCCGTCTCCCTCTGCTACGTACCAGTTCTCTGGCGTCAGAGAAGAAGGGTTCTCCTGTGTTTCCGTAGGAGGGTAACCACCGTGTTCCCCACCGATTCTCTCCTTGCTTCGATGTAAATGAGAGAGGGAGTGGGAGGCGATAAGAGCCGAATTTTCTCCTCTTCTTCTCATCTTATTTTCCTTCTCTGCAATCCTTCTCTTTGTTTAATAATGTAAATGGTGTCTGAGCATCAGTGCCACCATTGTAAGCACAAGCCACTTGATCAAACTAAACATTTGTTGATGTCTAACTATAAATCACAATATCTGCTCCATCATTTCAAATACTTGTAAGTGATAGAGGCAGAAAAAATAGCATAAAGACGAGAAGTGAAGAACTTCGTAATAAAGAAATCAGTTCTTCACCTGTAGGACCTGGAATAGCATGTCAATCATGAAATAGGGTGATTTATCCAGCATCACTAAACATGGAACATGTCCCCAAAGCCCAGGGATTATGTAAAGGTTAGGATTATAATGCAAACAAGACACAGTCTAACAAAATCAGCATCCAAGGAGCAGGTCACCACAAGGAGCAGGTTGCCCATTGTCATCCACCAAGGAGTCTCCAGAATAAATTATTAAATTAAGTTTGCGAGGCAGTCTGGGTAGTTCACATAACTAGTTATAACAGAGAAGAGAACAGCAATCATGTTAGAAAGAGAATGCATGGAAAAAGATATCAATGATTTATTTACTGATGGGCCAAAGTAGGACATTTCAGTTGGGGAAGATCCTCTCTACCATTCTTGCATCCCTGTACACTGAACTAGTTGTGTTATGCTATGCAATAATATCGTAGAAGATGACTTGCCGGCATCCTTGGCATAGATAGAATATTGTTAGATATAAGAATTAGCTCAGACGTAGGAATATCTGAGCTAGAGAATCTCACCTTGGGTTGTTGAGCGGGGGCATGTGGGACATCAGTGTAAAGTTGTTGCTCATCACTTTGAGATCTCAATGTCCCACTTTGTTGATAGACAGATAAGACTGGTTTTGATCTCTCAGCCAGCACCGGCCATATCTCTTCCATTTGACCATATTGTTATTTATACTGAAAGAGGACAGCAGGGTGGGCATCTCACATATAGCAAGTAATAAATGCCTTGTGGGCCTAAAGATTATCATGATGACAACCCACTCGCGATGAGTCAATCTGAGAAGCGTGGTGATTGGGTGGACATGAGTACAGATAGATTCACTAAGAGAACATTGAAAATAAGGATTGCAGCCCACATTTGTGGCCTTTATGACATTATGTTTTATGCATCATGCAGAGAAATTCCATTTTACATGCAAGGTTGGTCCGGACATACACAAGGGAAGAACCGTGCCAAGAATTCTGGCCTTTTCTATTGTTCAACAAAGTTGAATTAAGGTCAAAAAGAATATTCCTATCCACATCATCACCCAGCATGGTTGAAGAAATTCAAGTTGAAGTTGTATTAATGAGGCAAGAAAGCTTGAAGGAAAATTTGATGTTTCTGAAATGGAGATGATGATTTAAAATAGCGCCCGTGGAGGCGGACGCGAATTCAAATAGCGACTGTGATGTAAGGCGTCATTTTTCATGCTATTTTTGACTTCCGTTTTAACTTGAAAATTCAAATTTCAATTAGAAATAGCATCTGCATACGCAGACGCGAATTCTTTTTATTTCAGATTTCTAAATTTTAACCTTTGAAATAACGTCCATAGGAGTGGACACTAATTTAATTGGCGACCAAGGTGCCCGATGCCATTTTTCTGATATTTCTAAACTCATCTACAGCCCTTTCTTTCCTCGTTTTGCGGCCCATTTTAATTGTGCAAGTGCCCAGAGGTTTCCCAAGCTGAGGAGGACTCTTGCCATCTTTATCTCTTACTAAATTGATCATTCGATCCCTGAACCCTCTATATAAACATCCTGTTTCGAACAGGAAAGGGGGGCGATAGGAGGGGAGGTGTTGCCGGTCTCTCACGGAGGGAGTGTCCTGTGCAGTTAAAGCGTCATCCTTTGGAAGGAGTCTCCCTCCCGACAGCGCATCAACACCACAAGAGAAACGATCCCAGGCTTCTCCTGCTCTTCACTCTTCTCTGTTCTATACTTTTTGTTCCTTTTTTTCAGACAGCATGCACGCATTATGTTTCATGTTCACTTCTTTACCTCAACTACATTGAGTCTCTATCAGTGCAACGCTTGCACCCCTTTTGCATTCATTCATACATTATATTTCCCTCCCTTTCGCATAGGGGTTAAAGGGGTCGCCCCCCATAAGGTGTGCTCATCTCCATGCTATTCACGTTAGATATTTCTATTGGGATTTGACACTACACTTGGTTTGCTAATCCATTCATTTATTGGTTGCTGTCTTTGTCTTTTGCAAGGGTAATCTTAAAGGAGATTCTCTCCGTCGGCCGGCCGATTGCACGAGAAGGAAGCCACCCACAATCTCCCACACTCATTTGAGGTAACCCCTCTGGCGATCACCCTCCTATTTTCATCCACGCATGCTCCCTCTTCTTTTCCCCCATTCTTAGCTTAGTTTTCCTTTATTATTATTTAGTGGATTTTTAATTAGATCTACGAGGGTATCTCGTTCTAACATCGGAGTTGATTGAGATGGGCATTTTTTGTCAGTACGGGTAGATCTGCTTCTACCAATCCGGTCTACAGGACATCCCCCGCCCACCACCTGTTCGATGACAGTTCCAGCTGAACCTTCTCCCTGCACGTCGGCGCTAACCTGCATCAAATTCCCTTCCCCTTCCCCTTCCCCTTGGTGCGACACCAAGGCCCCTCCCCTTCTCTTCCTTCACAGGTGTGTCCAGATCTGTCTGCCCAGAAAGCAACCCCGAGTTGCAGTGGCATCCCAGACCTGGTCTTATCAGATCAGGACCTCCCCTATTGTCCAGTGAAGCCCCAGTGACTCTACGTCGATTAGGCGCTGGTCTCGCTTCGATCCGAGGTCCAGATCTTCGGTGGCAAATTTCTTCGTGAGCCTGCGCGCTGTCCTCTGTCCCTACAGGACAGAACTCGTCCCTCTTCTTGAGAATTTTCTACAGGCCGCCCTACATCAACTTTGGGCCTGGGATTTGGATGCATTATGCATCTCTCTGTCTTCTTTCCGGCGCCACCAACCCCACCCCATTTTGACCTCCGTGCTGTGCGTGGCATCAGATCTCATGGGACTACACAAGCCGACCTGAGTGGTTAGGCGTCAGAACTAGTGTCGAGTTGCAGAAGCCACCACATCCGCCGCTGAGTAGATCTGTCCAAACCCTTTGGTCAGGAACTACTGCACGGCTGGAAGGCGAGGAGTGGTAATCCGCATTGCCCCGCATTACTTACATTGAGCGCGATCATCTTCTTTTTTCAAGGTACACAACGTGCATTGTCATCTTTCACACTCTTTGACGTTGTCTTTCCTTGGTGACGATCACGGTATTCTTCTCTATCTTCTATCACCTTTGTCTTGCTATATGATCATGCTACCATATTTACATAGTCACATGTTGATGATATTCACTTGATTGGCACATTATGTCATCACTTATATATATATATGCTTGTTCATGTGACTTGTGACGTCACATTCCACATTTCTACACCCACACCAAGTGCAACCCCATGCAGGCTGTCCCTGCCTAGCAAGATAGCCCGCTCAAGACGACGACGGGATCCCAGGATCTGCGAATCATCCTCCACAATGCCAGGAGGGATGTAGCACCGCACGAACTCGAATAGATGGTGGTCCAGGGGGAACTCCAATGGGTAGCCTCTGCTCCAGTCATAAGTGTACTGACTGCCCGCCTCCAGAATCTGGGCCACCTCCACAGTCTCGACTCTAGCTGCCCCCTCACCGACAGGACCCTCAGCCACGGTCGTATGGCCCCGATCCAGTTGATCCACACTAGCCACGGTAATAAGTGGTGGTCCCAGAGGAGGCATCGGCCACTCGGTCCGTCACACCCAGTGGTCCTCCTCCCAGGCCACACGTCTCGGGACTCGCTGATGCGGGACGGACACACGGGGGGACTCGACTCCAAGTTGAAGACCGACCTTAGACTGTAGCAAGTTTGTTGTTCGTCCCTTAACGAGGGAAGCGTCGAACGTGCGTGGTTGAGAAACCGGCAAGAGCTAGGGTGGTCAATTCTCACTCATGCCCGGATCGGGTCACAGGACAGGTTTCGCTCTCTCGCTCGCAGTGGTGAATTAATCATATCAAGCTAATGGCCCTAACACATGCTCTCTAGCAGTGGCATATAAAAGCATAGATGAGATAAGCAAGTAGCCTACAAGGAGGGTAGCGAGTTTACCTCCACACTCCGAGCATGGGGAAGACAATCCCAGCCAGTTATGGTAACTCCCGGTACAATGGTAAAAAGTTAATTACAATAGTGAATTATATTGTCTACTCCACGTAGGGAGGTAAAGGGCTACAAATGGGTCCGGGAGGACCGATCCTAGGTTGACGGGCAGCAAGCTGGACGGGCTCTCGGGGTGAACTCGGCCTGCTGGTCTGACTCGGTACTGCATCGACTCGGTGCTACGCCGACTCGGTTCTGACTCGCTGGACAGCAAGCCATGGCCTCCAAAGGAACGTCACCTTCCTAAGATCTTCTGAAGGCGTCGCTTGGCTGGGATGATGGTAGTATGTCCCTGAACGACTCCCTGAAGTGGTGGTTCCAGAAGTTGACTTTTGGTATTTTTGCATGAATTATACATGGACTGCTCTTTCTGGCCTACACAGGGAATAGAATTGTGCGTCTCGACGGCAAGAATTATTGCTCTCAGATCCGGAATCAGATCGAGGCGAGACCAGTGTCGTTGGAAAGAGGACTCCCAACATATATTTTTTTTTGGTCGATCCAAAGAAGGGATGAGAAATGGGAAGCTCTGAAAATAACAGGTTTTCCTGTGGATCTAGTTACAAACTCTCTGATGCGGAACGGAGACGAGGACTCAACGCCGAGTTGGATATGCAACCTGAGACTCTAGCTAGCTCACACTCGTCCCTAATGAGGGAAGCGTTCGGAGCTATACGGTTGAGAAATCGACACTGAGTCAAGGGTGATCGACTCACTCTCTCGTGCCCGGATTGGGTCACGGGACGGGTCTTGATCTCCCCATCCCCAGAGGGTTGCAGGGGGAAAGCGGGGATATGCCCACGTGGCGGAGCAAACCCCTTAGAGTCGAGTGGCACAACGGCTATCAGCGGACCCGAATAGATAAGAAATCTCGAGGACTAGCCTACTATGGGCACCATTGCTCCGTGGGTTGGAATCGATTGGATAAGGTGACCAATGAGGGAGGCGAGGACCTCGAGGGCTAGCCTACAAGGGGCACGCGACCTGTAGTCAACACATAATCTAGCAAAGGGATGACTAAGAGGGAAGAAAATCCCAAGGACTAGCCTACGAGGGGCACACATCCCATAGTCACCATAATGTCCCTAGGGATAGTGGATTTACTGTTGGGTCAAAACCCTGTTAATGTTCACCTTGTGGCCCATAGGGAATTTGTATCATAAATAGGCACGACCCTTTGACCCAACTGTGATTGTGAGGTATCAGTGGGGCATGTCCCCCTCCCCGGAGCACCAAAGCTAATGTTATCAGAATAACAGAGCTCAGCAATTCCAAACTATATACGGAGTAGAAGAGATATAGCAGCACATCACAATGGTCAAGGAGTTAGAGAAATGGCGGTCACGGAGGTTAGCATGTTAATGCTCATGGGGCTAAGGGGTTAGCACTCACGGAGATAGATAGTTAGTATTCAAGTTAGGGGGTTAGTAGATTCGCATTTGTGAATGGTTCACGGTTAGCCCACGGGTTAAAACAATCCAGACACAGAGAGCAATCGCTCGAGCAACTAACATCCCATTAGCATAGGATGAGCATACAAGCTCTGGAGGTGACCCCAACTCCCTCTGGGCTACGGGACAGTGCAGAGAGGTATTGGAGAATCGACCTTGAATTAAAATGGACAGAGATGCATACACGAGTATGTCTCTAGCCACCAAACCCATAGCACGTATAGAGCAAGGCCTGGCCATTGCGTTAGAAGAGAGGAGCCCCGGGGATGGGGGAACCATTACTGTAGCCCATATTGGTTCAGGGCATGTTCGATGTAGGGAAATCAAAATCCAAAGGCCACACGCACAGGAAACAATTGGATATGCAGATTGAGAAGGGAATGGGAGAGACATGCATAACATCACACGCCATTCATTCCATTAACATATATCTATCATTTCATCAAACGGGAAGCGAAAGGCATGGGACATTATAGGAATTCGGAGTGGCCGACGTTGTCGCTCAGACGCCGCTCCACTGATTACATAGACAGAATTACAATAGGAGCATAGATAGAAGATGGTGAAGGGGGGGAGACGGGCTCATATCATCGCCCTCCCCCCTCACTAGGGATACGTTTAATCACTTTATGGCTCCTAAGGAATGTCCAAATGACATTGGATGGTCACATGAAGTTATGTTGGATGGCAATCGTAGTTGTTGGCATTACAACTACTACAAAATAGAACACAGGGGAGGAGATGTGTCCCGGTTGAAGAAGCACTTGGCAGGAGGAGCAGGTGCGGGATACTCTGAGGTTGCTGGTTGTATCCATGTGCCTGGAGATGTGAAACTTGCAATGGCCAGGCACCTGCGGGAGAAGAGAGTTGAGATGCAACAAAAGGAAAAAAAGAAGAAAAGGGATGAAGTGGTGCTCAACAAAAGAGCAGGCAGCACTGACGAGGATGAATGCACGTGGACAACCAGTGACGAAGAACAGCAAGCGCATACTCACCAGTCTAATGTGTATGTCACGGTGAATGATCCATATGAAGCGCAGTTCCATAATGGACTACATTTGAGTTGAGATGTAGCACATCCAGAGGAGACGAGACTCTGGAGCTGCGAGATAGTAAGGGCCAGAGCATTAGCTAGTGGTGGTTCATCTACTACTCGACAACCATGGAGCATTAGGAGTTTCTTTATTGGTGACTCAGGTTCACAAAGAAAAGGTGCACAATCGATCAACATTGAAGATTTTGTTTCCCAATTCAATCATTTACATATCCATTTTAATAATATTAAGATATTTAGTGAAATACACTAAAAAATTAGATAATTAACCTTTTAAAAGTTTAAGAAACAACTCTTAAAAAATATTTTTCAAATAGATATTGAAGAAGTGTGATCTCGTGCTGCAACTTGAGCCGTCCGATCTTCTATGGATACTTGATGGTAGCCACGTTAGGTCTAGGTTCTGTAAGGTAGGAAACGGATCAGAGGGGCCTAGGGTGATAATCCAGGGGAAAACCTTCCGATGCTTAAGTCAGCAAAGTGGTAGAGCACGGTGCGGAGAATAGGGAGAAGAGAGTAGGGGGCATGAGATTAATCTTCACCAATTGGGGTGGCTTAGAGTGCTCAGGATTGCTTACCTTCATGGAGAGTTTTCCTTGGTTTTTGTAGCAGCTTGTTGCCCTTCGGGAGCAGGGAGAGAGAGAGAGTGATCGGGGGAGCGTTACCACCCTTTAATGCGGGCTTTCTCCCTTCCCAGGGCACTTGCCCTTCTTAACTCTTTTCCCCGAGCTTTCCTTAGTCGGTTATGCTCGACTGCCGTTTGGGCTCTCCTGAGTGACTATTATTCAGACGTTCCCAGGCCTGGAGGCCGCCTAGGTCATGATGGTCCAAATCGAGTTGGGATTCTTGGAGAGTGGGCC